>VYXC01009696.1:793234-878857 GCA_013397175.1 Platysteira castanea
AAAAAGGGACATTTTGCTTATTGTTAATTGGAATTTCCCATTCTAATTTAGGAATTGTGCTCATTTCTTCTCTTCTCGTCACTGGGGACCACTGAGAAAAGTCTTGCTATCTAGCTCCATCTTCTTTACACCTCTCCCTCTAGCCCCCATTGGACATTTATATTCATTGATTCCCTGAACCTTCTTTCCTCCAGGCTGAACAGTCTCAGCTCTTTGTCTTTCCTCATATACTCCAGATGCTCCACTGCCTTAGTGAACATACTGCAATACATCCACATCTGTTTCTCACTGGAGAACTCAGCACTGTACAAAGCACTCCAGATGTGTCTCACCAGTGCTGAGCACAGGAGAAGAATCACCTCCACTGACCTGCTGGCAATGTTGTAGATATATATCAGGACTGTTTTAGACAGAATGAAGAGTGGTCTGAAATCTCACTGCGTATTTGAAAAATGAATGTTTTATCAAGGAGTTCTGTTATCACAGTCTTTGCATTTAATGGTGACAGCATTGGCTATATACACAGACAATGCTCTGCACACCACTTAACCTTTCTAATGAATGACCTCCTATTATTTTCCTCGGGTAAAACTTCTTTCAGTTAGCCTGACAACGTTAATACATTAACACATTAGTGCTGGCATCCAACATACACCAGGCTAAGCATAAATTGCTAAAAGATGCACTCATAAATAAGAGACTCTAAACTCTAGTACTCTCGGTTTCTTTCTGTTCTTCAATTAAATAACAAATTGATGTGTGATTAATGCACCATGATTAGTCATTAATAATTTTACTGCTCAAATATCTTCAACCTTTAAAAAAATCCTGTATACCTACAAATAGAAATTTAAAACTGGGGGAAGAATTCTGAAATAAATCAGACTAATCTTGGTTGCCTTAGGATCCTCTCATCAAAACATGTTCTAATGAATGTTTTCAAAGCAGAACTAGGAAAACAGGATGAACAAGTAAGTTGGAAAGACTTAAGTTTCATTCACATGTTCTGTGATCCTGTAGATAAGTAAGGACTTTACTGAATCTCAAAGGAACAGCAGTGATGAATACAGGGAGGGGAGAGGGGAAGAAAGCATGGTGAGACTGAGACCACACGAACTGCCAGAGGCAAAATGGCTGTAGGGAAGGGAGATGTTAACAATTGAAATCATGGCTTTTGGGAAGGGAACTTAACTTTTCCTTCTGCCGCTATGTCCTTTTTTCTTTGGGGTAGTGTTCATTGCACAGGGGAATGTTGTTTAAAAGACTGGAATTATACTTGGTCATTATTCAATCACAGAGAAAAGCTTTTATCTTGTGCCCTGGAGAGGGCTAGACAGTGCTTGGATAGCTCTTCACTGTCAGTAATCCCACTGACACAAAGAGGGAGTAAAGGTAAAGGTGAAGTGACTATCAATAGAATGGATATTGATATTTGAAATGAAGCATTAGAGCACTTGTGTTCTTTGCTCACTTGTGTCCTGAATGGGCACTTTGTAGTTTCTGCACTATCAATTGCAACTACATGGAATTTTTGTGACTGAAACAATATATAGTGTGACTTTTTTTTTACAGTAAGATCACCTCTCCCACTTGCATCTTCATGGTTTCTGGCAGGCTAAAATGTTTCTTAAGCAGATATAAACCAGTGTCTGAATAGAAGTCTTCACCAACGTTTCTGTGGTGTACCTTTCTTACAGCAGTTAGAAATGCCTCTCAACATGGAGGAATTTTTGCTTGACAGGCAAAGAAAATGGAGTTCAGAGCGTTTGGAACCATACATTACCTTGTACCATCAGACTTTACAGGAGACATCCTGGTGCTATGAAGCTTCAAAATTTGCACAGTAAGAGAAAGGAAGCAAAATAGGTATCTTAGGAGTACGTTTAGTTTGCTCTCACTGCTCCCTGCTGTGCAGGTCTGCACCAGCAAAACACAGCACAGTGTAGTTTAACCTTCTGGAAAATCACACGACATGAGGAGTGTGGACATAATTCTTTGATTATTCTGATCTTTTTTCCTTCATTATTATTCCTGTCCTTGAATTTTCAAAGTATCTGTATGAACATATATATACACCCATATTTCCCTCAGTTTACATAATTTTACTTTCTGACTTCATAAAATTGAAAAATTAGGTAGGCTGAAAGGGATGTCAGGAGGCCCTTGAATTCAATATCCTGGTCAAAAAAGGATCAGCTTTGAATTCACATCCAAATTTGAAGCTAAATTAGGTTGCTCATGACTTTATTGCATGTAAATTTATTTTACAGGCAGGCTATCTATACGGCTTTACTTTCCTGCAAAGGATTAATTCATCCTCATGACTTTATTTGGATCAAATAATAGCTGTACCATTTCAGTGGTGCTGTACTTTGTCTGTTGGCTTTACCAACAAATTATTGTTCAAGGTTGTTGCAGTTCAGGTTCCCTGCAACCTTCCCGAAAACAGCAGTGCCTGTGGAAAGAAATAGGGAAGGGGTCTTGGCATAGTTGTTTCAGAGATGTTTATTTCCAGCCCGCATGGCTCCGAGCCCGGGCACAAAGATTCGTGCACGAAGACTGAAGACTTATGGGAAAACCAATCTAAAGCAGAGAGTTCTCAGGGCGGGGGGACATTCAAAATGGCCAATAGGAGAAACACGACCTGGGTACATTAGCATCAGGAGAGGGAAACCCTGTGTCCAGGGCATGCTTCCACCCCAGGGTCTCCTCTTCCCCGGGGGGAGGGAGGGCCCCGCAGGGCTGGAACCCCCACACCAGGTGCCATTAATGGACACCACAGAGCTTTGAACAACATGTCTTTCTGCTCATCAGACTGTCGTTTACTGACTTCCCTCCAACTTTTATCAGTCTTTCTTAGGATAAAGCTCTGTAGTGAGTGCTCCTGAGCAGTAAGCAACATTATGTGATACAGCTTAACACATACTGCAAATGTGTCTGAGAGATTAATCAACAGGGAATGGAGCTGTCATGATCCCTGAAAATCCAACTTAATCTGTGCAAAAGTCCAATTATTTTAGGTTAAGCTCGTGAAAGAAATAGAATAGAATGCTCTGAATAAAATTCCTATTTTGTTTTGAATATTATTACAGAGAAATTATGAGTGTGGGGTTTTTGTTATGAGAGTTGTCCTTGCCTTTGCATGCAACACAGCAATAACATCATGAAATAAGACTATCAATTCTGAAAGAAAATAATTCTCATTGTTAGAAAATATCTATCCTACCAAGAGGCTACTTAAGTGGTAGAATCACTGTGTCCCATGCAATATTAATATGTGTAAAAGTCACGTTTCCAAATCCTGGAATGTCTAAAAGGAATTCTGTCCTGTGCAGAAAATGTGGGAGTCATTGGGCAAAAATTGATCTTAGAGTACTTTTTTTCCTGTATCACAGTCCTAAGCACCACAAAAGTAAAATATTTCACCATTAATGCCCTAAATATTACATTGGCTAAAGTATTTCTACCCTTTTTACTGATACTGTTTGAAATACTATCTGTGTAATTTCTCATCTGAAAATAGATGAGGATAAATTGAAAGAAAAAAATAGATTATAATCAAAAATGTCTTTGAGTTTATTTCAGAATGACTTAGTAAATCAATGGAAACTAAGGTGTTATTCCTAAAATGTGTTTGAAAAAATTGTTGCTGACTTTTTAAAAGTTGCTTTTAAAGCTAAAAATACAAGGAAACTGTTAAAGGTCTGTAGTTTTACTGAACAGAATCTACAACACACCTTTGATAAAACAGTGTTTGAGTGATTAAAAATACGTATCAGTCATTGTCATTTATTTTTGCCCTTATCCACTTGTTTAACTGGGGTTTATTTCACTGGAGCTATTAAAAAACCCTGATGGTGCCACAGTTTCCCTATTTATTAATCCACTGGATTAATCCATGCTGCTTTTTAAAGGTTGAGTAGAGCCTCTTTCTTAAAATTAGAAAGTTAAAGATTGTTATTCTGACAGACTAGAATATGAAAGCAGAAAAAATAGTATTATTACAAGTGTAGGAATATATACATTTAAAATTAAATAAATATTCTCTGTATGACATGGCATCAATGTCTAGTTACATTTTAAAGATAATGAATTAATTAGAATTAAACAACTATGCACAAATAAATAATTATAATGAAGTCTTAAATCCGTTGTTTATTCTTCTATGGAATAGGTGGTATTTTGAGGGGTGAATTCTTTGAATTGTATTTCTTTGTGAATTATGTATTTGCATTACAGTCAGACAAAAACTGCTTATTGTTAATAAATTTTATGTTTTATATCAAGAAAACTAAATTTTTCATTCGCTAGCTATGCAGTTTCTCAAGCCATTAATGTAACCACTAAAAAATATGTAGCTGTATTAACTTCCAGAGATACGTTATGTATCCTGTTTCTAGTAAATTGAGTTAAATATTTCATAATAGCTATTTGTTCATTGTAACAATAATATTTAATTCACCAAATTAATTTCTTGTATCCATCCCTATGAGGAAAGTAAACTAAATAAAAAAGGATAACATAATTATTTTCTACTAAGTATGTACAGGTTGAATCTAATTCATAATTAGGAAGCCAGTTTCTTTCCTTTATAAAATTAATAAAGATATATTTATTTCTTATTTCTTATTTCCTGATTTAACGTCAAACAATGCCAATCCCTGGATGACAAGCACTTAGTAGAGGAAAATAAGGATGAATCACTGAATACGAATGAACTTTTCTGTTTAGCATCATCCTATACTTATTGAAGGAAACTGTGGGTGTTCAGAAAAGGATCCTCTGACCCCTGTATGTATTTATTAAATTATTTTTGAATATGAAGTTAATATATAAACATAGACAATATAAACATAAAACAAAAGGATTGAAAAGGAGCAGAAGTTCTTTAAGGGAAAACAGTAGCTGTAGCCATCTTCATTTAATTTCTTGTAAATTTTTTTTCCTATTATCTATAGCATTTTTAAAAAACTATTTCATTAGCTAAAAAAAATAAATTTCCTTAACAAAAACTAAAACTGAACTTATGTATCTGTGTTTAATATGGTAATCTTGAATTCAATAACTATTCTGTATATGACAATTCATATTAAGCTTTAAACTACAGTAGTTGTTGAATAGGATTCTTGAGCAAAGTCTCAAACTGAAATAGCCTTGAAGATGTTTTCAAGAAATAATTTTGCAATTAAAATTCCACACTCAGATTTATTGCCTCTTATAGGTCAAATTTGTATTTATTAATTTTTCTCAGAAGCAGCAAAACGAAATGTTTGGGTTTTGGCCACAGCTGATAAATTAGAGAAAGTTCTATTCAAGGTCTTAGGTATCAAAGTGAATCTAAGATATTTCCGTTAAAAACCCCTCTTATTTTGTTAACTTTCAAGCTACCCAGTTTCCACACATTCTGTCTGTTCTTGGACCTGGCCAGATTTTGATGGGCTGTATAACTTAGCAATTTGACCATTCCCATGCCAAATACAGGCTCTGAAACCACTTGTAGCCCACAGTTAGGACTTAATGATTCAATCCTGCGGCTGTTGTCCAATCTTGCTTAACACACTTCACAAAATACAGTGCTGATCAGAGTTTATTTTTTAAAAGTCTCGATCATGAAGGAAGTAATGGCAGAAAATATTAGCTGTTCAATGTTCCTTCTCATTGAACAGCTAATACTTGTACAATTTATCCAGAAAATAGCAAATACAATTTTTTCTCATCCAAACTTTGCTATGAGTTTTTCTTTCTACCAGGGAAAAAACACCAGTCATTGCCACTAGAAGAAGGGTCAGGAAATTCTCTGCATCTGCAGTTTACCACTGATAGATACTTCATCTGCATCAATATTCTAACATATTCTCTTTTGAAAATGTATTCAATATTTTCTTAAAGGCCATCAGGAGAAAAAATAATTGAGAAATATGATTTAAAGCAGTAAAACACCTTTTACTGCTAGAACTTTAAGTTTAAACAATTATTAAAATACATAAAGTCATAAACTTCTTTTATAAGTTTTCTGTGAGGATTGATATATATGGTTAGAGTATAATAGATTAGCAGTCATTAGGCAGAGGACATCAAGAAGCCTAAATATAATCTTTTGGGCATGGTCTCCTTAGTTTTAAAGATCTTTGATTGGATGCAGACAGGTAGTATGTATATAAATGTTCTTTCCAATTCTTTTCAGCATTGGGTGTTACTTCCAGATATCTGTTTTTGCCCAAACAGACCAGTAATTCAAGCTGCTGACAGCCATGTTAAAACAATGAATAGTTTAAGGAAGCATGGCAGAAAAATAATTTCACACTGAAAATAGTTAATGTTTATCTCAGCAAGGTAAAACTATGTACTTTCCCCATCAGGGAAAATATTGCCAGCTCTCAGAATATTTGTCCTGTGTCTAACTGAATTACTGAGAACTTGCAGTGAGATGCTCATAAAAAACCCCAGGATTAAGAACATTTCTCTGGGTTGGTTTCTTTACGTTACACCATGATAGACTCAAGTAACACTACTGATCTGTGGACACTACCCTATATGGCCACCTGTAGCTTGTTTTATGCCCAATCTGCCCACACTCTGAGCTATTAGTAGTATTTGACAGTTCTCAACCTGTAGAATTTGCTGTAGGAAAAAAGGAAGCAATTGTAAAAGTAATTGAAAAAAAAAAAAAGCTTTATATAACAGATTTTTATAAATAAAAAAGAAAAAAAATTCTATTAGAAATTCATATTTCATCACTGTTTTCTGCAGCCTGAATTTATTTATAGTGTTTTTTCCTCCTTATTTTTCTTTCTGACTGTGGAATGGTGATAGTGTCGCACAAGATTGACCTGATCTAGCAAGAAGGATGATAGCTGTCATGAAAGCTCCCATGAGTTTAGATCAAGCTTAGAAAACAGAATCATTGCTTTCCACTGACAGTACCTGCTTCAACTGAGCCAAAGCAACCTCTGGATTGATTGCAGGGGAATTCCAGATCACAGATGAACAAAGTGAGTCATGATGCTCTAGCTTATCAGTCCCCTGAAAACTAAATGGACCTACTCAAATCAGTCTTTCAGTGTTACAAGATGTGTCCAGACATGAGGTTTTTGTTCTCCCATCAGGATTTTAACAGTGCCATTCACCCTGCGCTCTGTTCTTCAAACTCCTGATCAGAATTTATATTTCTGCAAAGCTAAACCAAGTTTAGAGACATTTCTGCTATGAGATCAGAATATGGAAGCCACACAACAACCAAGGATTTGTTGTTCTTCTTAATGTGTGATAGAGCATGAGAACACAATCAGAGCCTTGCAGTTATTCCGTGGTATGGCAACAATTCCCGGTTTCCTCAGTATCAGTAGATGTGACACAAACAGGATGATGCATAACTAAGTCACTGCTGTATTTTAGCATGCCCCATGACTCCAAACATTCACAAGTGGCTCCAATTTCTAAGTAATTTGAAATGAGCAGACAAATCACATCTCACAGAAGTGTGAAATGACACCATACTACATTTTTTAACTCAGATGCATTTGGACACAGAGCTTGAGAATAAATAATGGAGTTTCTCAGATATTAGTCTTAATATAATGAAATCTATATTTTGGAAACTATTATATTTAGTGAAATTCATCTAACAAGTTAATTAGTGTTAAAACTTGTCATGAATATTGGCTGTACCTGCTTAGATCAGTTTGGGTCCTGACTAAATACAGGTATCACTCATGGCTGAAGACATTCCAGTTTTGCCTGGTGATCCTTAGCCACAGAACATCCAAAATGCCTGGTCTGTAGATAAAGCTAACTGTGAACTAGGTGATCTTCTGAAATGTTACTTTTGATTTTAGAAATTAGCAAGTTCAGCAAATACTTCCTGCAAACAGGCTGCAAACAGGCTGCAAACAGGCTGCAAACAACCTGCAAACTTCCCTTTTTTTGAGTGTTGTAAAGGCTCTGTTTCACAAGAGAGTTGATATTAAAAATTTGTTCCGCAAAAAATTTACTCCATTTTGGAAAGACACAGTCTCTCCTAACTGAATTCAGAAATAAAATCGGTAGGCATGTGAACTTTTTAAAAAAATTCTGGTAAACCAACAGCAACAATTTACAAACAGACTAATAGTTTTGCCTTTTTTCCCTGGGATATAATTGGTGTTTATTGGTGAAAGTTTTTAGGAACTGAGCTGTTCTTCTTTCCTTCTATCTATTTTATTTTCAGAATCTGTCTGATACTAAGAAAAATCCAATATCTTCATAGCAAGGTTGCTTATGTATTGATTATATGTTTTCCAAATGAGGTTCTTTGCTGACCTTCTTTTTGCAGTTATCAGTATTTAAGGGCTTGATTTTGCTTTTGCTTTTGTTTATAGAAAACTTATTTTGGGGCCAACTAGCAAAGTAGCCTAATTTGTTTTCCTGTCTGGTTTCTATCCTTTTCTATTTTTTCCTGTCTTATTCTTGGAATATAGCTTCCCCAAATGGTTGCTCACTTAACAAATTACCTCTTTTACCCAAAAAATATTTGGCTTTTTTTAATGATAGAAGTGACAGTGACAATATCTCGACTCTTGAGTTTCTCAGAAGCCTCTGGGGAAGAATCTTTGTGATTATCTTAGCTAAATACACAGTGCTTTAAGGTAAAGCTACAAAATATTTATTCATCTAGCTGGTATCAGAAAACATGGGCTGTTAATTTGATTTTAATTTCAGACCTACCCCTGGTTTATTCCTGGTTTCTCCCAGTCTGTCAGTCAAGTTAAGTTACCAGGTACAATGTGCTGCCACTGCTGCATTTCAAAGGATAGTGGGACAATGACTCCAAAATGCACTTATTTATAGTACATTCCTCTGCACATTCCAGGTATTTTGCTGTAACTCACAGCTGAAAAATAGTGGAAAATCACAAACTGTAATGCCTCTCTTTGTGACAAGGTATTACCATTACACAACAAATAAGAAAGACTATAGAATAACAGTTCGTGAAATGCATTTGCAGAATGTCCCAGAAAAGCCACTTGTAAGAAGTACATTAAGATGACCTTATTTTTATTTTAGCCCCTTAAACCAGGACCATATTTGGATGGCTGTTTTTGAAAAGTAAGAGAAAACAGAGCAGAGGACTCCTCACCATAGATGCTTTGAGCATCATATGTGTGCATGAACGTGGATGAGAGAAGCAGGGGAGGAGAGAAGGATGATCAATTGTCTCTTTATCAGCTGCTATTCTTTCCCACTGACCTTTCAGAATGCTCTTTATTTCACTAGGAAAGACATGCAGTTTGGGAAGAGGCGTGTAATATTTTTTTTTAATTACACAGAGTGTTTAGAAAAAGCAATTAATATAGTTAGTTGATATACTGTTTTTCTTAATTGTGTCAGTTGTGTATTGTGAATTCCTCAAACAGCAGCTAGAAAAGGCCATAAGTATATAATGGGACAACACCGTTATATCTTAGGATGAACCTTTAGTATGAATTCTCAAGTTTCCACTAAAATTACTCCATTCATTGTATGGGACTTCCAGCCTCCATATTGATATTGTTTATCTTGCTCCAGTGTTTTCCCTTACAACATATAGTAATTGGATGGTCTTGAGTTCAAAATATTTTTCTGATTGTATTTTGAACAGTGACCTCTTGTTTCAGTCAGGTTGACTTTCTGAATAAATAAATCAATTAAAAAATGAATTCTATGTTAATGTAACTAAATATAGGTAAATTTGCTGTCTACAGAGAAATGGATCATTGGTAGTACTGTGAAATCCTCAGATAAGGATTGCCACCACTGTACTGTATTTTATCCAATGCATTCATTAGACAAAGATCTTTGTGATACCAGCAAGATCTAGAAAGATTAGTCTGGAAAATTATTTCTAGAAATCTGACTTTAATTTTCTTCTTCTCACTCACACTATTTCCTATATTCCCAATAAGGAATTTTCTGCTTCCTTTGCCCTTGGCTCTGTAATATGTAAACTACTAACATATGAAGGAAATGCTTAATTTCAAACACAATATGCATTGATTTTTTCTTAATTCCCTAACAAAATTTTCTTAATATGTTTAGGAAGCCTCTGCCACAGGATCTAATATTTTTCTTCAGAACTTACATCTTCTCTTAAAACAGATTTTTTCTTTCCTTAGAACATTTCTTGTTCCAAACATAAGGAATTTAAAAGACTGTCTTTGATTTCCATGGCAAGGTTCTAGTAATATGGGGGCTATAGGTGTGGCTTTTGTGAGAAGCTGCTGTGTCTGACAAAGCCAATGCCAGCTGGCTCCAAGATGGACCCACCACTGGCAAAGGCCAAGCCAGCCAGAGAGGGTGGGAATGCCTCTGTGATAATGTATTCAAGAACGAAAAACCCCGTAATTGTCCAGAAGTAATTGTGGCCAGAGAAGAGAGTAAGAATTTGTGAGAGAACCAGCTCTGCAGGCACCAAGATCAGTGAGGAAGGAGGAGGAGGAGGTTCCGCATGTGCTGCAGCCCATGGTGCAGACCATGGTGAGGCAGCTGTGCCCCTGCAGCCCATCGAGATCCATGGGAATGCAGAGATGCACCTAGAGCCCCTGAAGGAACCCTACACTGGAGCAGGTGAATGCTCAAGAGAAGGCCGTGACCTTGTGGGAAGCCTGTGCTGGAGCAGGCTCCTGGCAGGTTTCTACAGATCTGTAGAGAGAGGAGCTCACACAGCAGCAGGTTTACTTGGGCCCACGATGGAGCAGCCTTTTTCCTGAAGGACTGCGCCTTGTGAAATGGACCCCACTGAAGCTGGAGAACTGTAACCCATGAGAAAGTCCCACGTTGGAGAAGTTCATGGACTGTCTCCCATGGGAGGGACCTCATGCTGCAGCAGGGGAAAGGCTCCTCTCCTGAGGAGGAAGCAGTGGAAGAAACAATCTGACCATAACCCCCACTCCCTGTTTCTCTGTGCTGCTTTGATTTTCACTGGTAATAAGTTCAATTAATTTCGCCAAGTTAAGTCTGTTTTGTCCATGACAGTAACTGATGAGTGATCTCTTCCCTGTCGTTGTCTAAACTCATGAGCCTTTACTTATATTTTCTTTCCCCTGTCCAGTTGTGGAGGGAAGTGATAGAGCAGCTTTGGTGGGTAGCTGGCATCCAGCCAGGATCAGTCCTTCACTTAATGGATTTAATCAGGTGGAACTATGTTAAGAAAGGCTCAGCAAGCCTGTGGCTCTCAGAACACTGAGCAGGGCATCTACCAACCCAGTGGATACCGTGTTCTAGTGTTTCACCACCCTCACCATAAAAAAAAAAAAGTAAGACCTATATCTAGTCTGAATCTACACTTATTTACATCCTTTGTCCTATCACAATAAGCCCTGCTAAAAAATCTGTGCCCATCTTTCTTACAACCTCCCTTTAGGTACTGGAAGGCTGCTACAAAGTCTCCTAGGAGCCTCCTTTTCTCCAGACCCTTTGAGTCTGTCCTCATAGGAGAGGTGCTCCAGCCCTCAGATCATCTTCATGGCCCTTGTCTGGACCTGCTCCAACAGGTCCATGTCTTACCTGTGCTGAGGATCCAGAGGTGGCTGCAGCAGTGCAGGTGGAGTCTGACCACAGCAGAGATGAGGGCCAGAATCACCTCCCTCGACCTGCTGCCCACCCTTCTTTTGATGTAGCCCAAGATACAATTGGCTTTCCGGGCTTCAAGCCTGCATTGCTGAGTCATGTCCTGTGTTTAATCCACCTACATCCCCAACTCCTGCTCAGAAGCGCTGCTCTCTATGTGTTCATTCCCCAACCTGTGTTAATAGCAGGGTCTGCTCTGACCCAGATACACGACTTTACACTTGGCCCTGTTGAACCTCATGGAGTTCCCATGGATCACTTGCTGAGCTTGTCCAGATCCCTCTGGATGGCATCCCATCCCTCACTCATGTCAACCACACCACTCAGCTTGGTGTCATTTTTCTTTCTCTTATTCTTCATACAAATTATAAAATTGTTTAGAGCCATTGTTTGCCATGTGACAAATACATTTCTTAGCTATACCAGTCTGACAGGAACTCTATTTGATTTACCATTTCTTTATTAGACACCTACTTTTGTTTGACTCCTCCCCATCGAAGGTAAATTGCTTTCAAAATTCCCAAAAGGTGACACAGTGGTATTAAAGTACTAGTGGTATTTAAAATATTTATATGTTTTATATATTATTTTAAGCCCACCGTTAGATATTCTAGATCTGTTTGAGACGAAACATAGAAATATTATTTACCACAAAAAAAATGACACAAGATAGATGAGTAGAGGGCTTGCTTCTGCTCTGCAAGGCTTCTATTTTCTTTAATCACAGCGCTAGTTTTAGGGAATTTCATCAGCATTAATTTTTAAAACCTCCACTGCTGAGGAAAACTGAAGTGTCCAAAGCTATGAGTATATGGGAAGACCAAAAGCTCCTACTATCCTTGTAGAAGTCTTGCCTTGCCAGATGCTGAATATAACTGCTCCTGTATTTTAAATCATCTTGTTCAGGAGAAACTTCCACAGTTGAGAGAAATGATTACACAAGTTTTTAGTGATTCTTGTTTTCCTTTAAAAGAAGATATTGCTAAACAATAGGTCCACAAACAACATAAGACTCTGATGACTAAATGATGCTGAGATGTTTAAACAGGATTGTATCATTCCATGACTTCCTGTTATTTTTATGGCGTTGGTGCACAGGCATTCTTCCAACAATCATCAGAGACAAACAAGAGAAAAGGAATTGTCCAGAATAGGTCTTTCAGAAGAAAAAGATACCATTACCCCATTATCTGGAACATCAGCAGGAAATACTTTAACTTTTCCTCAAGTATTTTTCAGCTCCCTCATACAACTTTACATGTCCTCTAAAATAAGAGCAATCTTGAAGGGCAAGAAACATCTCTTTACTTAATGTTAAAGCACTTAAATATTGTCTTGGAAAGCCTCTGACACTATTTTCTACATCTCTTTACTGTATTTCAAAGCAGTCAGTACTCTTATTTTTCCGCTGTGAATAATATCATTAGAGCTTTAGTATAGGGTTTCAAAGCTAAGTTTGTTTCTTTTAGTGAATTAATCAAAATGTATTATTTCCTTTTCTTTTTCTAGTATAGTCAGTAAGATTTTGGACTTCTTTGCTGCAATAACATAGTGCTGACTCATTTTCAACTTTTTGGTTTTTCACCATTTTCTGCAAACATTGATCAAAAGCTAATAGCTAAACATACGAGCAGTAACTCTGTGAAGTAGAATATGATGAACTTGACATCCATGCTGCCTGCATTTGCCTTGAGATGGACCTTGGTCATGCAGTATTTGCAGAGGAAGTAGAGAGTGTCCCCCAAAACTGTCCCCCAGACTCTTCCCTCACGAGGCACAGTTCTCGCTGTGTGGGGTCAGTGGAAGAGCCACCACATTATTCCTGAAAGCATCCCTTGCCAGGAATCGCTCCGGTGGTGCTACTTAGCACACTCGCAGGCCGGCTCTTTCACCCGTGCAAGGAAAGCATGCATGGTCACACTAAGCTGGATAGCTCAGGCGTCACTAGAGGCAAAGAGTCAAGAGGCGGCTCTTTGTATAGAGCTCCGATGGGTTTATTGTCAAATCACAACGAAGGGTTCCACGGATGAAAAAGAGCTGAGGGCCAGGACAAACTTATAAAGAAATACAGAAAGGAGGTGGGGTAATACAACAACAACCAATGGGGAGAAGGATGGGGCGGAGTGGGGGCTGGATTACAACCTTTTAAGGGGTAAGAGGGGCGTGTGGCCAACAGGCCAACCAGACAGACCAAATCTGCGGAGAAGGACAAGGCCTGGGGGGAGCGGCTTTTCTCACCCTTGCTCAGGGCGTGATCTTAGAGTCCAGAGCTAGCCCACCAGCGGGCGTCTCCTGTACCTGAGCTCTTTGGCCCCTTGGCCATCACAACTGCTGGCTTAGCCACCTCAACACATGGTCTTGTCTTTAACAACTGGATCCTGTCCCTGCTCAGCAATTCTCAGATGTGTGGTGCTTGCTCCTACCTCCTTTTCTTTTCTTCTGTGGAGTTTTCCATAAGTTAACGTGATAAGGAAAGAGAAATTTGTATCCAGAATGTAAGCACAGCAGAATAATTACAGTCTGCCATTGTGCTGCATCTTGCAAAGTAATCCAAAGGTGTGACTGTGTCATTCTGGATTAATAGAAATTATAGTTTCATTTAGACTATATATTTGCTGACACTAAAACTAGGAGACAGAAATTGGCTGATATGTTCTGCCAGATCATCAGTTCTATATAGCAGCAAGTTAAACGTTACCTATGCCTTGGTACTGTATATCCATGCTAAATTATATGACAGAAGATAACACATTTCTGTGACAGGAAAACTGCAGTTCTGAGATTCTGAAGTACTCAGATTCTGAGAGTGTAATCTTCCCCAACCATGTTGCTTTGGTTTTATAATCTGACTTAACATGCTAAACTAATAAAATACACTATGTGAAGATTATGCCTGCAAATAAGATGTGATTATAATTAATAATCCTTCCATTTTAAAGAGCATTTTAAGAACTTTGAACTGCCAGTATTTAAATTACTTCAGTTACACTCTCTAAAGCTCCATAAAATTTACAGCTTTATAAGACTAGCTTGAAGGGTTGTTAGTACTGACAGCTCTTCACAGTTTGACAGACATTCTAAAAATGTTAAGCAAAAAAATTAAAAATAAATTTTTTATGTATTGGGAAAAATATTTATGTAATGGGAACAGGACCTCATGTTTCCTTAAATGTTTCAGGAAAATTTGTAGAAATCAGTAAAAAATAAAATCCTCTTCTTTTTCTCACTTTCTCATTATATACAAAGAGCTTAGTTTAAATAAAGGTAGAGAAATTAATCTTAAATTAGGAAAAGAAATATTTTGAAGTAACTGATTGAAAGAAAATCATCTAGAAAAGGACAGCAAGGAGATGATATTTGCAAAAAAGGATGTGAGCTTTTTTAAGGTTGTTAAGCTATTTATTTTACATCATCTCATCCTAAAAAGTCTGCCCTACATGAAGAAAATTGGGGTGCGGGGGAAGATTGGCAAATTTACATCCTAAAAAGGATGAGGTGATATTTGTAAAAAAGAATCACTACTGTGTATGAAAGACAGAGGAAAGTAAAATAAGGTCTAAAGCAGTGACTCCCAACTTGTAAATCAATCTAGCTATCTCTCCCCAAAGCTCTGGAAAAAGAAGGAAAATAAAAGGTTTTGTCAATATTGTCAATTTCAAAAGTTACTACTTAGGTCAGCCTATAAATTAGAAGTCCTGACCATTTTTTTTTGTCATTTGCGGGAATTTTTATTCTTCAGTTGGCTTTTCAGTTTTCAGAATGTTCTTGACTTATTTCAACTCAGATATTACACTAAAATATGATATTTTTAAGGAAAGCTAGGATTCTTACAGAATCTCAATGCTAAATGAGTTGCTTATGAAAGCATAAAATATTTTCATAAAAATTCAGAGGGATGCTAGCACTGCATCTTGTTAATCCTTCTTTAATACCTATAAGTGCTGAGACTCCTCAAAATCATTAAGAAGACTTAAAAAGAAATGGGAAAAATAGATATAATACTTTGTTTGGACTTCAATATGAATAAAACTTATTTATGTGTAATATAATCATTGAGATTTTATCATAAGGTATTTTGATTACTGCAACATACTGGACAAGTGAAATCTTCCCATGTTCCTCACCAGAACACTACTGGAAAAAATATTATCTTATTCTGTTAACATAAGCAATCTTTCTGAATGTCCCTATTGTTTCCCAATCTTCTTCTACAATTATGTATTGATTCTTCTTATCCAATATTAAAGTTGATCTTTCATCATTTATCTTAACTGAATTTTTATTTTTTTTCTCTGCTAAATATTTTTTTGTATAAACCAGAATTGCACTGTGGAATGCTTATTGTCATTTCTGTCCAAGAGGTTGGTCTAGATGACAAGGGTCCCTCACTGCTCCACAAGCTGAAAATGAAAGGCATAAATATGCATCTAACAGAGGGTTAAACTGAACCCTTGAAAAGAGCTTGTATGAATGGATGTAACGACTGTGTTACAGAACTCTGCATTGTTTTGACTTGGGCTGAGCACACTGGTATGTTTGTACTGGAGAAAATGGATATTGCAGTAGGAAATCATGGCAGGCCCTGGGCCAGCTCCTGCTGGTGAAATTGGAGATTTCAGTGTCTAGAAAGAGCATCACATAAATTCTGCCAGATATCATGGTTCTGGACTGAGATTTGTAGGTATGTTAAATGGATTCAGGTTTCTAGATAAACATTTCGTGCAGCTCCATCCCAGAAGATTTTTCAAATTGAGAAATGTAGACAGGATCCACGCAAATTTGTTCCGGTAATCATGTTAAGCAAATTTTTTCTTCAAAGGAAAACATTTTTTTAATCCCAATTCAGTGGTAGTCTGGGTTCTATTCTTTAAAAAGTGGCTCAAAAGTAATTTCAGTTAGAAACAGTATAATTTATCTGTCCAATAACAGAAATATTGGCAATTTCCCAAATATAGAGAAATAAACTATAAAAGAAAATATACTGCATATATAGAATAAAGACACTTAAACTTATGTCCTTATAAGCCTTAAGTACAAAGTTGCATGATAGCATGAGCCAAGTTTGAATATAGATGAATCATGATGGCTTTGCCTCTTTATCACTGTTTCAGTACAGTCGTGGTAAAACTATCACACTAAATCAGCCATGCAAAATCCTTCTGTAGTCAATGAAGAGAAGTGAATCACTTTTCAGTGGAGTTTACTCCATCAAAAGGCATATGTATGAAATGAGTGGATGACTCTTCTTATGACAGTGCTTGTCCTTTCTCATTGATCATAAAAGGGCAAAACACAGTTGTTAACTTTTAACTGATTAAAGTCAGGTAACAATCATCTCACAACAAATCCTCGGGCCCTTTAATCTTGTCTATCTGATAGGATGCATGGGTTTGTTTTTTTTTTTTAATTTACTGCCCCACAGTCTGCCCTACATGAAGAAAATTGGGGTGCGGGGGAAGGTTGGCAAATTTACATTTACTTCCATTTTCCAGATACTTTCGTGCACTAACAAGGCATGTAAATCACGAAGTTCCAAGCCACAGCTATTGGTAAGCCTTGTTCTCTTGGCCTTTCTGACATAAGAAATTGTGAAGTGTCTCTATTTTACCTTTGTTACACAGAGACATATGAAGGTAGCACTGCAATTTTTATCATGTTACTATGGTCTTTCACTTGTGTGGTTGATGTCCCTCTAGTGAAGCGGAGAAGGATGGCATGAAGTGTGCAACATGCTCAAGTAGGAGCTGCTAATGCAACCAAACACTGCTCACAGCTGAGTACAGAAGTACCAGAGCACCACAATGGATAAGTGCCTTGTGCCTTGTGCCCGACAAAGGTTTTTCAGAGGTTTGAAATTTGTTATTTATGTCTTATTCTCCCCTCTGAAATATTCTTTACTAGCTGTACAAAAGTGAACTTCTATCACAGGATTTTACTCACTGAGGTCATTCATTCTCTGTATAGATAATTATATTTGAAAAATGCTTGAGGGAAAATGGAGTAAAGAGAGAAGGAAATAGCAGATATTGGACACACTCTACAAATGCAAATGAGATTTGTGTTATCTTGGGAAAGCAGACTTTAAGAAATTATTAGTTTTTTCCACCAAAGCTTTAGTGAATCAAAAAATAGGAATATCTGAATGATCTTACAAGTTTAAATAAGTGAAAAAGTAATTGTATATCAAGAAATAGGCATCTTTGTTTATATTAAGCATTTTTGTTCGAGAAAATGTATATTGATAAGAATAGACAGAGAGAACAAAATTCAGCCTTTCTATGGATTCTAATAATTAATTTCATTGTTTTACTAGAAGTTTTTTCAAAGGCTACAGAGGTTGTCAGTAATTCATCTGATAGAAAGAAACACAAGGTCTTCTCATGACCTGCAGGAGAAAAAACAGCATATGCAGCTTTTCAGAAGTGGTTTTTATTGAGCTGAGATTTCCTATTCCAAAAAGAGTCAGTTAACTTACACATTTCTGCTTTATATTTATGAGTGTGCAGGATACTCTGAAGGAGCTAAATCAAAAGCAATACTGCAGAGGACCTCTGGAAGGCAGAGAGGAATCAGAATAACTAGATGACTCAGAGAAAGAATGGCGAATACATTCAGAAATTATGAGAATAATTTCTGTCCTTAAAGATGATACAGCAATGAGATTTCAAATGTCAGCCTTCAAGTATGAGCTGTAATCACTCTATTAATCATACATAATGAACTGAAGTATTTCAAGCAGAGATGTAGTCTTCTGGTAATATATTGCGGGGAACTACAGCATGAAAATTATGACTACATTGTTAGTAATATTCTGAAAATACTGGCAGGTTAACATACATTTCTTTAATGATCAGACATTGTTGATTGGCCTCTACTATGTTTTATTTCTCACTGCATGAGGAATATCAGTTCAAAGAATGCACAGAAAAAAAAATAAATAATGAGGGACTTCCTAAATTAAACTTATTCCATGACAATCCATGTGCAATACATAACAAAAACTGCCTTCTAGAAATCTTTGCTCATTTCATGTAAGAATGGAAACAAAGAAAATTCTGTATTTCTGAGTAGAGAAAACCCGCAAAAATACAATCAGGATCGTAATTCCAAAATGCTAAATGCTAATTCCAATTTAGGTACACATTTTCTCAGGTGTATCAGATACAGGTTAATATATATTAGATCACAGTGACTGTACCCATCCAAAGGTAACACGAGTTACAGTGTCTTGTGTCTCTACTGGGAAGAGCATAGTAAACTCACTGGTTTCTGTGGACAGAGGAATCAGAGTAACTGCTCACTGTCGGAGAATAACAAAGAGGAAGGGAAGGAAAATAAAATGGATGGTGGAAAAAATCTTTAGAGAGAAAAAAGAACAACTGGAACAATGTATGAAGAAGCAAAGTATTCAGAAGTTAATGAAACAACATAAATGATGACAGAAAATGCTAGTCATCACTACTTTATTAAAAGAAAGATGTTTCTCTGATTTTCCATCTGATATGGTAAGACACACATATTGTGTGTCTTAAGACAACCAAGATTTAAGAATCTAGTCTAAGATGATCTTGCAAGATCCTTCTCACACACTGAAGAGAAATAAGCACTTTACCTAGTTTTTAGGTTTAACTTTGCCGGGTTTTAACCCCAGGCCACAGCTAAACACCATTCAACTGCTCATTCACTTCCCTCTGGTGGGATGGGGGAAAGAATTGAGAGGGTAAAAATGAGAAAACTTGTGGGTTGGCAAAAAGCCAGTCTAACACGAAAAGCAAAAGACACACACACACACAAACAAGGCAAAACAAAGAAAGGATTCACCCCTTCCCGCAAGCAGGAAGGTGCTCAACCCTCTTCATCATATGTAAAAGTGACTTGAGAAGACAAACATGATTCCAAATGTAACCCGCTTCCTCCTACTCCACTTCCTCCTACTTCCCACAGCTTTATGTGGTGAGCATGATGCTGTAGGGTACGGAATGTCCCTTGGGTCACTTGGGATCAGCTGTCCCAGCTTTGTCCCCTCTCAAATTCTTCTGCACCCCCAGCATCCTTGCTGGTGGGGTGGGATGAGAAGCAGAAAGTGTCTTGGTGCTGTGTAGGCACTGCTCTTCAGTAGCGGAAACACCCCTGAATTATCAACACTGTTTCCAGCACAAATCCAAAATATAACCCCATACCACTCTCCACCAGCCAAAACCAACACAAATCTTCAGACTGAGAGTCAGGAAAATAGGATGAGGGAATAGTCTGAAGCTGAGTCAGAGGAGGTTTAGGCTGGATATTAGAAAAAGGGTTTTGACCCCGAGGATGATTGGGCATTGCAACAGGCTCCCCAGGGAAGTGGTCACAGCACCAGCCTGACAGAGCTCAAGAAGTGTTTGGACAATGCTCTCAGGCACATGGTGTGACTCTTGGGGATGTGATGTGCAGGGCCAGGAGCTGGACTCAGTGGTCCTTGTGGGTCTTCCAACTCAGCAGATTCTGTGTTTCTGTGATTTTCTGCAGCTTTCATCAACTGTGGGAAGGCAAAAAAAATAAAAGTAGCAGATCTTTTCCTTTCAACAGTGTAAGTTAGGTGAGATGACACCACTCATGATAATCACCACAGTCATATAATTGAATATTCATAATTTACATAAAAGAAACTAGAATAACTTGGTTCTTTCTAATATCCATTTCAAAGCAAGCCTTTAAATTTGATTTCTCAACACATTTGTTAAATAGCATCTGAAATACATATATACTTGCTTGTTTTCTTCCAATATGGAGCAACTTGGTAATACTTTTAAGGGTTAACCTGAAGCTTTGTCTATGGATGTTTTAACAAATGACACAACTCAGTTTCATCTAAAGGACAACAAATAAAATATTACATAAACCTTTAAAGACTGAAGTTTTTATTTCTGTATAACATCAAAAAGCATCTGCTTCTTATTTAAGTAATTTTTTTTTGTTCACTAAGAGTGTGCCTCAGCCTCACATGCAGATTTTGGCCCCATATGCATCCTTGATTAGTCCCTCATTTGGCTGAAAGGTTGTGTTATGGTCTCACAATTATTACTGGAGAAGAAGGAGAAATGAAGGAAAAGGAGGGGAGACACAAAATCTTGTGGGGTTTTTTTTGAGCTTCTTGGACTATGGCAGATTTTCCTTTCTCTAGTTACACCTCATGCTTCCATGCCAGTGTTTCCTATTATAGAAAGATACTAATTTTTTTTAATAGTATATAAAATGCCCCTGAATTCTGGGCTTTTTCTAAGGCTAAACAGTCACCTATTCTGGCTGGAAGATGAAAGGCAGCAAAGTAATAGAAAAGGACATTAAAAACCTCATTCAAATTTGACTAAACTATAGTTCAAATTAGCAAATGAGTGAAAATCAAAAAACCTAATTCTGTATATGTGTTGCTGGGAAACAAACTTACTAATATGATTGAGTAGGAAAAAAAATACTCCCTTCTACTGTAGAAAATACCTTAATGCCTGGTTCTGTGTTCATCTTTGTCCTACTTATCCTCAAGTCCTAAAATACATGCCAGAGTACAAACTAATGTTCATCCTAATATTAACATGCAAAATTCTACAATAAAGAAAGGTAAAATTTTAACTGCAGAGAAGGCATTTCTTAAAATTGTTTTGATATTAGCAATAAATAAAACAGTTCCTAGGGCTTAAAAAAAAAGCCCCGGAAAGTAAATAAATGATCACATTGTCATTCTTTGGTAATGATTTCTGTACTGAAAAAAATAAGCAAATGGTTTTATTTCACTCAGAAGTTTCAACCAGCTTAGCTGGTTGAATATCTTGAATATTCTCACTATCCCTCTAAATTAGCTATTACAATTGCTTTGGGAAACAAAGAAATATCAGGAGAATACCTGGGATTAATTTTCTTCAAAGGCATCTTGATGTTAATATCATCTTGTGCAAAAATATTTTACAGAAGCATGAATAACAACTGTTCACTCTTATTACTAGCACAAAGTGAATAGGTAGAAATAGTCTGTTTTTTCTTCAGTTAAATAGGAAAGAGGCCAGTTTCCAAATTCCCTTAAGCTTTGCATCAGTAAAATTAAACACAGAATCGAACTTAATGTATTAAAAACATGCAAAGGCACGTTTGCCTAAGTCATACTCAGTTGAGCATAAAAACCATAGGAAAAAACCCAGTACTAAATAGGGACCACTACATTTTTAGTTCTTTTATGCTCATTGAATGGGTTTACCAGTGATGTCTTGATCCTTTCACTCACCTGACCTCCGTGTTACTACTCAAACCACTCTTACACATGATGTTTTTAAAGAACATATTTTTTCTCTGCCTGTCGATACTATTCATAGAATCATTATGATTGGAAATGACCTCTAAGATCATCAACTTCAACAGTCAACCCAGCACCACCACTATTAAACCACATTCACCATTAAACTATGTCTACAAGTATCATATCCACACATTTTTGGAACACTTTGGGGGAGTTCACCACTTCCCTGGGCAATCTGTTCCTTTACATCCCTTTCTGGGATTTTTTTTCCCCCCTTATACCCAAGCCAAACCTCCCCTGGTGCAATTTCAAGCAAACTTCTCCCACCCCGTTCCTTGTTATCTGGGAGAAGAGACTGACATCCCCCTCACTACAATCACCTTTCAGGTAGTTGTAGAGAGTGATAAGTTCCTCCCTGAGCCTCCATTTTCCAGGCTAAATAATCCCAGCTCTCTGAGCTCCTCCTCGTATGACATGCTCCATTCCTTGTCATCTGTCCTAGCTAGCAGATTTTGGTTCTGTCTGCACTGCATTTTGTTTCCTTGATTGACTCCTATTTCTCCAAGTCCTTTCTCAGGCTTAGTTCTTGACTAGTTTTTGTACAGGTCTTGTGTTTAAGTGTTGTGGTCTGCATCATTTTATGGCTGAAGCTGAATTGGAATAATAGAAATTAATGATAGACAAGAACTCTTTAGCTCTTTTATGTAAATCAGCGACACATGGTGGATATTTGGCAAATGTATAACAGAATTTATGGAAACTTCTACGAATTTTTTACTTTGAAATATTTAAAATGAATTGATTTCTTTCTACATCTACCTTTTTTTCATAGACTATACTCACTTTTCCAAATTTTTGTCTGTCTCATACACTTGACTAATGTTTTACTAATTGTAATACCAAGGTTCTCCTTTTCACTGCTGATAAATTGGGTCTGTGTACACTTCTACCATCCTTTTAACTTTTTAGTTTTGAATTTTCCTCCTGTGTGTTATTTTTTCAATATGTCATACTGGACATACTTCATTTCAGTACTAAAGCACTAAATTTGGTGGTTAAATTTGATACCTTGGGGATAAAACCTCAAAAAACTATTTTCAGCTTCTAACGTTTTTAACAAAAGTGTGGAACATTTCACTGGATATAAAATTAGGAGCAGTCTTGGGGAAGTAATCCACGTAATACACTGTAAAGGTATTTGTCTTCTATAGACTGTTTGAAGCATCTTCTAATGGCTACAACATCCCTAGGCACTCAGTTTATACACTACTACTGAAAAATAATTTTTTCCCAGTTTATAAAAATGGACTTCAAATTTGTTCATATACCTTGGTATTTATAGTCACTGAAACTTCTTCTTACTTCCAAGTGGATTTTCCTGTATGTCAGTTTAGGCTTCATGAAACAGTACATTACAGCTCATCTTCCAAGGCGGGATATCAATGAGAGATGGAGATGGCCAACACCACTGCTACCCAAACCTCTGTGTTGTATAAGTAACTACTCCATGGTAAGATGTTATATTGAGGTATCCCTACGTTCAAGTCTTTTATGCTCCTTCTTGTTGCATCTCAGGAAGATACAAAGAACCTAGCTTGTCAGTATTTTTTTAAACCATTATTTCATGACTGAGTGCCCTTTTACCTGTCTAAAGTGTTAACTTCAGTTGTTAAATCTGAAATGCCTCTGCCCAGCTGGATTCTAACAATGTTAAACATGATGCTGTAATCCTGTACCCCACAGTAAAGCAGTATTGCCATTGCTAGTAGTGAGCCAAAGGCTTTGTACTCAGTTTACAAAGCTTCAAGACTGAGGCTTTACAGACTTGTCTATATGAATTTTTTCCACTTGCATGGACTTTTCTTTAATAATTTAGTTTTATCAATTTTATTTAGGAAAAGGGGGTTATATCTATTTTGTTTTATTTTGTTTGTCTTTGCATGATACAATGTATTTTTTTATGCAGATGGTAGTAAGAAGTGTTACTACTGTGAGTCGTGACAACATTGTCTGTATACAAGAAATTTATCATGCAGTGTAGATAAATACAGTTCTGGTACAAATAACAGAAGCTTTGAAATATTGAGATGCAGCATGGAGACAGAGAAGTAGAGGCCAGGAATGACAAGAGATGGGGCACAGGCCAGGGAGGCCACACAGCAATAAACAACTCAGCCAGAAATGCAGACCTGGAGCTTGAAAAAGGAAGGTTTTAGAGGCAAGAAAAACAACAAAGAATATAGAGAGAAACTCAAAAGCATAGCTAAAATACACTATACATATTATATGTGGAAACGTAGACCAATGAAGAAAGAGCAAAGTGTAAAAATGTGTCAACAAACATAAAAATAGACTCATCTGAGTTAAGAAGGAAGGGGAAAAAATGAAAGACAAAGTAGAGGAGGAAGGAGAAAACACTAACACCAACATCATACTCTCTCAAGAGAGGAAAACCCATTCCTGTATGCCTACTGGACTGAAGCCATTTATCAGAGAGTAATAGCAGAAAAAGAGGCAGAATCTAGGAGAGATGTATATACAAATTTTTAGTTCCTTTATTATTAAGATCTCCCCCTTCCTTTCCCTTCCCCCTGCTCATAGCAGTATCTGTTTCTTATTAACCCTTTCTTTTTCTTTAATATTTCAATCTATTGTAATAAAGGTAAGAACTAATTCAAAACTTCATTTTAATAAAATCACTGTGGTTTCGTACCTCCTGATTGCAGATCAAATATGTAAATGAGAATCCAATCTGAGGATTTACAAGTTATGTTTATATATAGGAGCCTAGCTTGAAACTGGTCAGGGTGCTTAAACAAAAGGATTTCTTGTTATGGCCCACTTAAAATTGTTTGTGCAATGAAGCTCAGCTTTTAGAAACATTCAATTTTTGTTAACTTGCAGGATTGGAGTCCATATTTATTTCACTTGAGTCTGTGACTACATGGTGATAGTGTATGAATTGACCTGTTCCTAACATGAATTAGAGGGGTTTTTCCTACATTTCTGCATTTTTTCCTACTTTTTTTTCTACATTGTTACTGAAGGCTGTGTGTTGCTGTATGTATTTCCCCATGACATTTGTCATCTGAAGAAACATAAATTCAAAAGACTTTACCCACACATTCAAGCAACCAACAGAAAAACTTAACAAGCCCACAACTTCAGAAAGGTCTGAGGATATCTATGAGAATCCTAGTAGGTTATCTAAAGCAAATGCTTAGGACAGGTGATTGAACCAAGATCTTTCTCTTGCAGAGACACACCCAGTGCTGCCCTTATCAAGGGGAAATGCTAACACCCTTTGGAAACAGAGGCAAAACCATAGACTCATACAATAGCTTGGGTTCCTTTTTTTTTTCAATATCTCATCTGTTAGCCTGTGAAGTAGCTGTTGATTTTTTCCCCCCACATTCTTTCCCATGCTTTAAATGTGTTTATTTTTGAATGAGTGGACAAACATAATGGTGAAAGAAAAAACTACTGAAGTTTGGGGAAAATTTTTCATAAATTCAAACATTCACTGCTGCAGGTGAAGCTGAATATCATCCACACAGTGATGATTAGGTATAAATCAAAAACTTAAGGTAGAAAAAGCTCTTGTTAAAATAATGCATATGTAACTGAATGAAAAGAGTTTTTGATACAAAATAAACTGTGATCCTACATTCACATATGGCTAAAAACAACTTGGGATAGGTAGATACTGGAAAATGTCCAGGAAAAGCTACATAATAAAACTAAATTTCTTCAATCTGTCTCCAAACTAAAATTAATATAGACAGTTCAGAACTATGAAAAAAGCCATCTGCTAACTAGTGAACATACTGTCCACAGAGTCAGTGTTGTACAAAGGCACAGTTAATTAACTTTTATTTTAAACTCTGATTCCCAAAGATATAAAACTTCTTCTTCTGAAATAAATCCTAAAATATTGAACAAATTCACAATACAGAAACAAATTCTTATACAATAGTGAGTTATTTCTTTTTTATTTAAAAATCTCCCAGTAGGACTTCTCATCTTCCAGAAAGTCCATGAAAAAGTAAATCCATATTCTCATCACTTTTTATATTTTTTATTATTAATTTAAGAATTTGCTTTCAAGATACAACGTTTTTCTGGCAAAACCTTCCTTCTTATTTTTAGCCATTTTTAACAGTCAAAATGAATTTGTGAGGAGCATAGACTCATAAATCTCACTTGTGACATGAGCAAATGTCAATTTGCTTCTCCTGGCACCTTATTCTACTTTCTACCTGATGGAAATCCAAAGGAGTGGTTTTGTTTTTTTTTTTAATATAAAACTTCTATTATATGAACACACTCTCCTTATTTTAGTTTTATTTAGCTGTTATTTAATAAGAGAGATAAAAAATACATTATTACCAATTTCACATAAAATGACTAACTAAAACTCAGGGACATTTTTAGTTTTTTGAACCAGTTCCTATTCAGCCAGAAAATATTATTAAGCAGAGTGTTCATATACAGAGCATATGCCATGCTATTTTTCTCCCATCAGCAAAAAAAAATTAAAACCAAAGCAGAAAACAGATTCACTTATATCCCAGAAGTTGGTTAATGAGGTTCAATATGAACCTCATGTATATGAACAAATTCTGTACATGTGCATCTACTGGGCTTATATTCAAAGACTGCTCTTTATTCTCAGTACTTTCCTGATTACATTTGTACGTGCCCCTGTTTTGAGTAAAACAAGGGCCTGTTTAGGGTGTTAGCCTCTCATTTTCGGTACAACTCAACCCAGGCAGGGTAGACTGGTCTCAATGAGATTGAAAGATATCAGTAACAGCTATTCTACACCCATTCAGAGCTTCAGCAGCCCAGAAGTGTTTGTAACTGACATGCAGGGTGTAAGAAACCTTTTGGACTGGAGCATTCCAAGACAAAATATTAAGTATTGATACTATCAAGGGTCTTGCTGCTGGAACTCACTTCACCCTCTCAGTAAAGGTGTTGCAAGGTGTTAACCTGTCTGTATTGCTTCTGTAGATTCTACCCTCAGAGTCAAACACCTCTTGTAAAATTCAGAAGGAATTTGCTGGAGAATCTGAAAAACCTGATGTGTTTTTTAGATTATATGATAGAAGAATATGAGGAGGGCACAAAGGTTCTGAAATTTTGGGAGTCAATCCTCAGTCTCAAAAGTTCTGGTAAAATGACGGGATACTCTAAGTGTTTGTGTGTGTGTAAAGATTCTTATCAATATCTCTTGGAAAGCTGAATGGAAATAGTAACTGCAACAATATATAATACTTACAAGAGTCTTTGTCTGCAGTACATAAAGATGCTTACAACCTTCTTCTACGTAGTAAACCCACTTCTCTTGCCTAATTATTCACTAGCAGGAGCTTTAGTTTGTGATTAAATATTATCTGAAGTTGGACTTAATAAAACTATTTTGAAACCTTGACAAGAATTTGTCTTAGATTATGTTTCTGTGATCAGGCGAAATGTGAAACATTGCTAGCAGATCCCTGCTGTTGTGGTTTAACCTCAGCTGGCAACTAAGCACCAGACAGCTGCTCACTCACTCTCCCTTTAGGTGATGGGGGAGACAATTGGAAGAATAAAAGTGGAAAAGCTTGTGGGTTGAGATAAAGACAGTTTAATAGGAAAAACAAAAGCCACATGCACTAGCAAAGCACAACAAAATAAGGAATTAATCACAAATTCCCACGGGCAGGCAGGTGTTCAGCCATCTCCAGGAGAGAAGGGCCCCATCAGGAGTAACAGCGACCTGGGAAGACAAACACCATTGTCCCAGTTGAGAATGGGCAGAGCCTAGAGCTGTGTGGGCATGGCGAGGTTTGCCGTTCTATACCACACAAACCATTGCAGCTGGGTGTGGTTTTTGGGGGGAAGGAAAGGTGAATACATCCTGAAAGCGTTGTCATTTTTGTTCTGTTTTCTTCTTCCCAGGGAAATTTGCTGGAACCACCCCTGCAGACCACTCTGTCCTTCTCCCGCTGCCATCTGTCCCTTTCCATCCCTTGGGAAAAACACAACTCCAAGTGGCAAAACCAGCTGAGCCCAGCAGTCCAGGAGTGGTCTCATGGCATGGACAATCCAACTTTTTAGGGCATTGTCCATCATTGCTTTTCATTGTCTTGGGCTCAGGAATGGGGAACACAAGCCATGGGAATGTCTGCTGTCTTGTCTTTGTCTCAGTGGCCATGTGGAACTGAGTCGAGGTTGTGAGCACCTTTCATGCGTAAAGCACCTTCTCTTTTGTATACTTGTGTTATTAATATTGTTGCTGTTACTGTGCTTTTCTTATTCCATTGTTGTTTATTTTCAGTAAATTGTTATCTCAATACATAGTCTCTGCCTTTGTCTCTCTCTCACCAGAGGTGCGGTGGGGTGAAGTGAAGCAGCTTATTTGGAGCTAAATTCCGAGCTGATTTTTAAACCATCACAACCATCCGTCATTCAGAATTTCATCCCCTTCCTCCTTTTCCCCCCAGCTTTATATGATGAGCATGATGCCATATGTTATGCAATATCCTTTGGGTGACTCGGAGTCAGCTGTCCTGGCTGTGGACCCTCCCAGTTCCTTGTGCATCCCCAGCCTCCTCACTGGTGGGGTGGGGTGAGGAGTAGAAAAGACCTTGACTGTGCAACTACTGCTCAGCAATCACAAATAGTCCTTGTATTATCAACACTGTTTTCAGCAAAAATCCAAACCATAGCCTCATATACCAGCTACTGTGAAGAAAAATAAATTTATCGCAGCCAAAACAATCACAACTTCAAATCAAATTATTGATTTGATGTCAAAATTAATTAGAAGTATTTTGTTTTTTTTTTAATTTTACTACTATCAAAGTTTTTGTGGAGCCCATAAAATGACATCAAAAAATCAGTAAGATTTGACTCAGAAATTCTGATGATCTGTACACTCTCTAGGAACAATACTGAAGTAAACGTGGATGTTTCATTTTGCTTTGTTTGGGTTTGGTTTGTTTCTGAAGAAAACAGGCAATAATTGCATTAGGTTTTACTACAGATTGTTCTTCCTTGTTTCATTCTCCACTCATTTCCTGCTTTCAAAAATTTCAAAACATTTAATGCCCTATTTGAGCCATGTCTTTCAGTTTTCAAAGACTGAAACTCAACTCTCCATTTTCACATCCTGTCTGTCACTGATAAGTACCCACTCCAAAAGCAAAAAAAAAAAAAAAATTCTTCTTACTTCATTTCTGTCTACATTTACAAAATCATATTACTTCTCCATTTACTGGGAGGCTATTTCACTGGTATTAAGATTACTTCTGGTGTAGAAAGAAAAATAGAAACTAAATGAATCAACTCTGGAGACAAACAGGTAAGAAACGATCACTGATTTTTATTTTCTTATGAGGTTAACTTACTGTGGGTTTGGCTTGTTTTCTCTTTTTTTTCCCCTCTTGTTTTTGCTGCTTGTTTTTTGTTATTTGGTTGGGGGTTTTTTTCGTATAAAGCTTTTGTTTGATTTGTTTTCAGTCCTAGGGAACAGACTTGTCAGACATCACACACACACACAAAAAGGCTCATCAAATTCTATAAACAATCGATGCTTGATCCCTTACAGTGCAAGCACAGGATATGAGTTAAACAGGTGTTTGGTGGGTTGGAAAATGCTTTCAGACTTAATTTAGTGTTCCATAGGAGTTAAATCTTTTTTTCCGGTTTCCCTTTAGGTTTCACACTGTGCCTACTAAATTGCAGAATGTATTGCTGAGTGTCACAGAGCAATGAAATAAATAAGGAAAGGAAAGAGAGGGCAAGGGCAAGGGCAAGGGAAACAGAAAGGACAGGGGAAACAGAAAGTGCAAGGGAAAGGGCAAGGGAAGCTTTGGCAGCATAAGACATGTAAGACAAGGAAATGTGCCATCCTCCTGAAGTGTTTTATTCAACACCTGTTCACAGGACACATCAAATTAGTTTTTGGAAGAAAAGAGAAAGACCTGCACAGGAGTAGAAACTTTTAATGCAGTTTGCTCCAAAGTTGTTTCACAGCCTTAATTTAGAAATATTTTAGCAGTCATACAACTTTCTGCCAATTTTTAAAATGTCATACATTGCTATTTGTAGATAGGTTTTTTTATGTAAAAGAAAAGAATTTTCTGAAAAAACTTCAGAGTACTTGTGAAAGTGTTGAAAAGCTGGTGTTAACCCTGCTTATATTTGGGACTAGCTCCACAGGTTCTTCAGCCTGATTACATTGATTTATCTGAAAAAAATAACTAAAAAAAAGAGAATGGATTTTCTTGGAGCCTTCTATATTAAAAAAAAAGATTTTGTTATTGATTTTAAACACAGACTGGAATACATTTTATAAATTTATGTGAACAAAGATTTAATAGCAAATCTTGCAGAGACTTTGTTTAAGAGCCACTAGTACCTCCTTACTTTTGTATTTAGGCTCCTCAGTAGTGGTTTTTTAGGCCTGCACCTTTGAGTGTCTTTAGAGATGTTGTCTCCAAAAAAAGTTTCTCAATTCTGGGATTTACTTATGTGATACCTGGCTGCTGTAAAATGTTTCTGGTTAGTATCACTGGAGAAGACACCTCTGTAGCTATCCAGTTTTAAGATTTATTTGGATTAAAGTATATTTTTAAAATAGACTGTCAACATATTTTAATGAATTATTTAAATTCTGAACCATATCTTCAGAAAATCCTACCTTTGAAAGATTAAATTTAAAGAATGCTTACTCATTTAAAGCTCAGGAAAATGTGTGAGACAGACTTAATAAAAGGTAAGGAAAGAGGAAATAGTACCAAAAAAAGCAAAGGAAAATCATAAGGAAAGGGCAGTAAATTACAGGGAATAAAACCAGGATTATCTTTTTAAATTTGTCTAGAAACATTTATATATATATATATATACAACATATATATGTGTATATATATACACATATTCATAGGTACGTGTATAAAAAATACATTATATACATATATATGTTTAAAGAAACAGCCTGCTTAAAGAAGATGAAAGCAGAAGGCAGAAATGAATTTTTAAAAAACCAAACAAATTCAAGGGAGTAGCAAAAATTTTAAAAATAGGAAAAGATAATGAAAATGAAGTAGCCAACAGAAGACAATAAAACACAGCCAGAAGACTTTACTAGGTTCAGTAAGATGGGTAGGGTTTGGAAGCACAGCTGAGTCAGGGGAAGTAAGAAAGAGTGGAAATTTATGCTGTAAGATGCAAAAAGAATAAACAAGTTTTTATAGTAAATCTTGTACTTCTTGGCAACATCTGTACCCGGCGAAGGTATCAGAGAAATGTACAAATAAGTACAAAGATTTTGAAAGGCTAGCCAAATACTTAGCAAAAATTGTTACTGAAACTCAACTAATATATATATATATTATGAATAGAGGACTTTTTTATTGAAATAGTGTGTGTAGTGGTTTCCAGCAAGGTTTTTTTTGCAGTTATGCACATGTTCAAACTGATAAAAATGGCTTCACCAATTTTTTTTTTTTAGAAATTATCCCTTTTGTCAAGATTTTCTGTCTTTGCAAAGAAAGCAAGTGCCTTTTCCATATATATTTCCTAAACCTCCTTCTAACCTAATAGTGAAAATGAACATTCTTCTTTTTCTCTTCCTCTTCAAAAATAATACCAGGCTTCCTCAATATGGTTTCAAAAACCCATTTTAAATTGTTTGAAAATTGCAGAAGAACACAGAAAAAAAAAATCTCCTTGTATTTTAACAGGTACTGATTATAGCCATATTTTATACTGTGAAGCATTTCTTTCCCTTTCCTTGGGTGGAAAAGAAAAAGCTAATTTAATGCCTAATTCTAAAGTATTCTGTGTGTTTCACTTTCTGAGTGGTTCCTTGAATTTTGTTCAAGCCACAAAGAAATCAAAATACAACTCTAGCTAATCTTTGAAACTCACGTGGAATGGCTGGTAATGACATCTGGAATTATTCTTTTGAATAGTGGGCTATTTTCCCAAATTACCTTCAAATTCCTTCACAAAGACACAAACATTTAGAGTCCTATCTCTTTGACAAGCAGAGGGACTCACTGACAAGATTGTAAAAACCCCTCTTAAATTAATCCCTGCCATTTCTGAGGCTATTTGGAAGTGCTTTTTTAGGGAAGGGAAGCCCATAACCATGTGCTGTGTGAAACAGCAATTTAATGAAAAAGTTAGGTGTTTTGAAGGTAGATGAGAGAAGTACGACTTAGTGAAGTTTCTTAATAAGTAAATACAGAGGAGCTTGAATGAAATAGGAAAAGTTTAACTTATTTAAGTTCTATGTCTTTGCGAGATATCTACAGCTAGGAAGAAAATAAAAATAAGTTTTGGGGTTTTTAGGAAGGGGTTTTTGTGTCTTTATATGTTCTACATTTTCCAATGTGGTTTAAATTAAATATCAGGACATGGGATATTGCAGAAATTGAATACATTACAGGCTTCTAATGATTTACATTATACAATCATGTGGTCCATGCTGGGTTTTGCAGAGGTTTGTATTTACTAGGAAAATATATGTAGGACTATTTTATTTTTTCTTGCATGGAGGATAAATAGGAGGATAAATGGAGGCTTTGATAAAGATGAAGCCATGCATTTATTTTATTTTAGGCTTGGAGTTTTCTTTCAACATAAGTGACTAGGCTTCATATTCACAAGAATCTTATTGAAGTAATTTTTGCTGCCCTCTGCTTATAGGTATCCACATTGTCAAGTACTTTGGTGAGACCCAAAAGTTTGAGAAAGCCTTGGATCACAACTATAGCTGGTGGCGTAGCTCCATAATGGATGGATCTTCATAGAAATTGAGCTCTTACCCAGCACACCCCTACCCCACTACCACAAATCTGCTCCACAGAATTATATATCGTAAATTGTCAGATCTAGGCTTCCTTTGTACTACAGGCACAGAAGGAAGGAGGACTGGCTTCTTATTTCTTACCTTTCTTTCTCCTTTTTTCTTCTGAAACTATGTAACAATGAAGAAAATTTTATTTGTATTAAAAGCTCTGTCTTCAATCCACCCTCAATCTCTGCCCTACCAGTTAGAAACATGATTTCCATATGCACCTTTTATAATATTTGAAGAAGTTTTACTTTATACAGGGTAGTAAAGCTCACACACTAAGGCTGATCATATTTCTGAAATGGATCCTTACATGTAATGGACCATCTGATGTAATTCTAAGTCTGAAAGAATTTAAGTTCATTCATAATTTTTAGTTTGATTTTCTCTCTGTCCACAGACCAAATGCAATTAGATATATTGTTACACAAAACATAATACCAAATTATCTTATTTATTATATACTCCATTTAACAGTTTGGTTAATAAATGCTCAGCTTTTCTTATAGTGGCGTGCAGGTGCCTTGCGGTTTTCATTTTGAAACTTTACAAATAAGAGTCAATATTCTGAAAAACTTGCTACAAAAACCTCAGCATACTATTGAATTGTCAAACCCTCTCCTAAAAAAACATAACAAGTAGTCTTGTTTTGGTCTTGTGAGAATAATATAATTTAGAAAAAAACCCCTAAAATGTATAACATAATGCTCCTATTAAAAAGTTACAAAAAGTGTCAACATTACTCTTTGGGAGAAGGGTTTATTTGATCAGATGTCTGGCAGATTGTGGAATTATAGACTGCCTGTGACTGCTTGTGAACTACCGTGTTCTACCATCCATATACAAGTGTAAATCCCACAGGATACCTCTAGTGTCTTTTAAAGAGAGATATATGTTGCAGAGAATGTAGACCCCTTAAATGCATTAAATAACTAAAAAGGTAATTAAGAAAATATAAACTGAGTTTGCACCCTTTAGTGCTTTATCTGATTAATTAACACTGTATCAAGGTACAAGACATTAATCAAAGTACTGTAGAAAATAACAGTAATTTATAATTTTATAAATAGCTCTTTTAAGATTACTGTAAAATTACTACACAGTCTATCTCAAAAGTAGTTCAAATTTAGTGCCTTCCACTTATGGAAAAATGTTATTTAATACAAGGAGAGTTTCAACTGATTACATTTTTAAGAACTTGGCCCAAAATTTACTGCATTTTGCTCTTTTTCTTTCACGGCTAAAGCAAAATTTTGGTGACTTCAGAACAGGCCATGAAAATATTTATAGTTTAGTTAATTAAGGAACTAAAATGGAGCAATATGCTACATATATCTGTAACAGAAGCTTCATTTTGCAGGTGGTTCATATCTTCCAGGCAAAATCTAGAAAAATCTTTTTGCATACAAACCTCAATCTGTTTTGTCATACTTGTCAAAATTTTAATCAATCTTTGAAAAAATCATAACTTTTTTGCTGATTAAATTCTAAAGATTTTATGAACAAAGAACCTTAATCTAACTCAGTATAGCTATAATCTTAGCAGATAACTCTTATTCTTCTTTGGACAGGTGACTAGTGTACTAACAATACACTATTTTACACAATTGTTTTTCTTTTCGAAGTTAAAATTGGTGGCTGAAATGAGATTTAGAAGAATAGAACCACATTTGTGTATAGTGAAAACATAAATTCAGAGTATACATAGAGGACAGTGACCATGGTAAAATCAAGACTTCTTGGCTCCTTTGTACTGTGAATTAACAAATTTCTTTTATGTCTTAGGCAATGTGCATGTTTATGCCACTGTTATTAATTTCTACTGAATTTCCTATAAAGAGTTACTTTGTAACTACTTTAGGTAATCATGCTACAAATGCTGCATCTTAGGTGGTTTATTGAAGATTTATCTGTTTGATAAGCTTCTTTATTTCGTTTTCAGTGGCAGAACAAATTCTTCTCTACCCATTAATTATCAAGAGTAAAGAAACTACAAAATAAAGGGGAACTAAATTTAAAAAAAATCTGTGTTTTACAGCTTTTCCACTCAGTTCCAGCAGTTCACAGACATCACTAAAGTGAATGAAGGAATGAATCTAATCTTAGACTAAAGCCTAAACAACACAAAAGTATCAAATAATAGTAAAGCGAAAAAATAATCCAGCTCAATACTACTGCTAGCAGTTCAACCTTACACTTAGTCAAACATAGATATGTTTGTTGTTTTATAATATGACTTGGTTATCAAAGTTTTTCATGGTTGATCAACTGCAAACTGTGCACTGAGTCAAACCACAACAAATTTTTATCCTACATTGACATAATGTTTTGTCATTTTTTATTTCTTTATGACTGCCCTGCTTTTATTCTTCTTGCCTATATGTTTGATCCAAATTCATGCTGATAATATACATATAGAACATTGTGGACTTCAAAGACATAGAAGTTTAACTGAAGAAATCTGTCATCAAATGGAAAACAAAGAATATGAAAAACTCTTTTTCACAAATAATGACATTGTGGATTCATTGTACAGTAACAGAGGGAATAAAAAGTATAAATAGCCTGTGTACACCATGCACATACTTTAGCAACAATTGCTATGCTTGTTGAATTTTTGGCTTAGGGTGTTTCTAAAACACCAGTGAGAGGATGTCATCTGGATTTTTAAATCTATGGTTATTCTGGTGCTCTTTCCTTACATGATGTTAGGCTGCAGTTAGTTATCTAAGCTTATTAGTTAAAGTATTAAAAAGAAGTTTCCACTAAACTCTGCTCCTGAAGTTTTGGAGTCACGGCTCTTTTCAGATGATGGCAACTTATTTTTCTGCCAAATCAAGCTGGCACCTATTTGACTCTGTGTATACTTCATCTTCTTTGTATCCAATCTCTGGCTCTTACCCCCAAATCACTGTAATTATTCAGACCTTATTCTTCTGTTCCTAAGCACAGTGTTGATGCAGCTGGAAATAAAAAATGGGGCCAGGGGACCTTTTTCTGATTTGTTTAGTGTGGGATTTCTTACATAAGCAGAGAAGCAAATTTAAATGAACCTTTGCTGACAATATTTGCATAAAACCAGTGCAAGATTGCCCATATTCACTTCCTCTTGAGTAAAGTCTGACTTGTTCTCCCGTATGTGAAATAGATTCCTTCAAGAAATGAACCAGGGTCGCTTCCCTACGTTTGCCTCAGATGTGGTTCAGCCATTCTTGTGAAAGATAAAGACCTGGGCTTTCAGTTAGCTTTAGGTCATAGGTACGGGGGAAATATATTTTACAGGAAACCAGAAAAAAATCTAGTCTTAAATAAACAAACAGACTTGCACATACCATTTATGGAGGTGACTTGCACAAGCAGTTTTGGTCTACTTCTGTCACAGAACCACAGATTTGATTTTTGCCTATCTCCAGAGAAGGAGTCTCCACACCCCCTCTCAGTGATGTGCTTCAGTCTCAGTCACCCACACAGTGAAGAAGTTCTTCCTCATGCTCGCTGAGACTTCCTGAGTTCCAGTCAAACTGTGTATCAGGTCATATTATTTGGTAATGTAGTTATTTCTCACTGTGAAAGGTGAAGAATATGGGAGAATGCCTCACACCAGAAACATCCCTCTTGCTTCTGGCCATTGAACATCAAGGGAGTTACAATCTGCCCCACTCAGTTCTGCTGCTGGGAACTGCACGGTATCAAACCCAGGTGAAGAAGTCATATCAGGGTCTGTTTAGTATCCTTTATCACCCAAACCAGGAGAACTTTAAAACCAGCACTGCAATGGCATGCAATACCTTCTATTATCAATAATAATTTACATTCCTCTTGCATCACAAGGTACTGGATACTGGAGAATTTCCTGGAGATTTTCTAAAAACATTCTTCATCTTCTCATGAGCTCTATTACTCATCTATGTTGCTTATAGCTCTTGCTTTAACAAGACACATCTAATGGTGTAACTGATTATAGATTAGAAAGTGGCTTAAGTGCCTAAACTATGTGAATTTAAAAGTCCAAGAAGGAATTCTTAGAAATTCCTTCTAAAAAACCCAAGAAGGGTTTCTCTCCTACAAACTCTCCTGGAAATAAGCTGAGGATGATATTTAGAATTGAAAGGTCTCAAGATTTTTTTATATTTTAGATTCAGTAGCAAATTAACTTTCTTATTTCAGTTTACAACTTTCTTCTCTTTTTTTTTTTTTTAATTTTAATGAAGTGTGTAATCTTTCCAAACATAAAACACCTTCCTGGGCTGCAGGCATCATGTTTGAGGTACAGTGTAAATGCTATGAATGGATAAACAGACAGATGATTCTCTCTCTCTGGGAAAACACACGGTGAAATCTAAAATGCATATCCTTTCAATTCAGTCTGACATTTAAAATCTGAACAGATTTCAAATTACTTGAAAATCCTGCTCTGTGTGTGGCGATTGCTATACATTTTTTGATTAATTTGCTGTTTGATGCTTGTTCACAGGACTATTCATTAGTAACTCCTAGTTAATGCAGCATAGATTTCTAACTCCTTGAGAGTTAGATTTGCGACGTGGGGAGATGAGCTAACCAGGGTTTACAGCTGCAAAGCCAAACACGTATTCATGTCTGCCCCCCAGTTTTAACTAAGATACTTTTGCCTCTGGCACTAGAAGTTTTCCTTGTTAAGCCAAAGTACTTTGGCAGTCAGAAAAGTTCTGAGTGATAGCTGAAGAAAGCTTTGAGCATTTCTTAAATTAGCTTTATGAACTCAAAGCCAAAATAGAAATCACTAACTTTTAAAACAAAACAAAGTGTGCTTGATGTTACCATAGGATGTTATTTTGTAATGTTAGTATTCAACTATTTTAAGTTTCGCCCTTATGAAATAGTTTATCACCAAACACATTTGCAATCAAATGGATTTGGCTCTTTTTCACATTTCAATAAAGTGACTAGATTTCTCTTGTTTCAGTTTGTGTTCACTTTTCCATATATTAGAAACATTTTCCACTATTCATATATTAGGAAAACTAGAGTTAATTACAGATTTTAAAATAAATTTGACTTCTATGAAAAACTCAGCATTACTTCTCATAGATAATACACCTTTGAGATGAACAAGTGAATTTTCTTTTCTGGGACAGAAAAACACATGCCTTTTAAAACTCAAAGGAGCTTGTCAAAGTAATATGAACAGTTGAGTGGGTTTTAAAGAAAAAAGGAGTAAGCTCTGGGTATGGTTTCAATTTCCAGAGAAAATTAATGGCAATTAGGTGCTTGATTCTTATATGTCATCAAAAAAACCCAAACTCATAGACTAAATTTTCATGGAAACTGAGAGAAAAAACCTCCACCCACAAACCAACTCAAAAACCCCATATGAAACACCTGGAAAGAGGTTAGTAAAATCAGAAAAATCTAAAAAACCAAGGCACATTAGTTCTGCCTTAACTAATTACATTTATGTCCACTTAGGTGCAAAGTTGCACTTATTACCTCTGCCCAAATGTGAGTGCCTGCTTCTCTCAGAGCCTGTTCTGAGGGTCTGAAATGACCACCTACTACAGCTCACAGCCAGCTCTCGTACCCATACAAACCCTCCTTCTGCAAATCTCTAATGAGGCTTTTGTTCAGTAGCCTTATTAACATAATAAGCAGTAATTAAGAGCACCTGTGTCTAGCCAGATTTTAGCTTGGATTTGCTGCTTCTTGTCAGATTTTGTTAATTTATTTTAAACTCACAGTTTAGCCTAATAAAAGCTATTACCTCTTCCTACACAATGTTTGCATGACCTCTATCAGCCTTCTGTTCCATGGGTCAAAGAATCCAGTAGTTCAATTGCCCTTCACAGAATATATTTCCAAAACTTCCAAGGACTCATATTGTACCTCTTTAAAAAAAAAAAAAAAAAAGAAAAGCTGTCTTTCCTCACATTATTAAATTTGTTATCCATGCTTTAGAATTTACATACTGGGAAAACGGGCATGCATTGTCATTATAGTCTATGGTACGTCTATTTTTGTGGGATAATTTCCAGCATAGCTACAGCAATCAACTTAGCTATGCTTATATAACTCCGCCACACAGACAGTCAATCACTGAGTAAATCCAGCTGCCTTCCAGATTAATTACTTTACTTCTAAATAATAAAAGCACTTTTTTCAAAATAATTTTGACAGTGGGGAGTCATATTAGGATACTTTAAAGTGGACTAATTATTCTGCTTCTTTTATGTCTGAAAATGTCTCCATGTAGACAAACCCATTCAGATGGTGCAAGCTCCTTTGCATAGTCAGTCCCACAGTGGAAGCACAGTGTCTCTCCTTCCAGCAGAGAGATCTCTTTCCTGTGTGATAGGTGTCTTTGGAAAGCATTTGTAGGAAGAAATACCAGAAAGAATAACCAAGGCATGATTATGAAACACTGTGTTTTGATTTTCTGGTACTTGTTTTTTACTCTCACTTCTTCAGCAGTTTCCCTGACTGATTTTCCTTCCCTTCTTGCTGTCTTATTTTTTTTTTCAGTTTAATTTCCCATTCACTTTAATTAAGCTCTCTCCAGGCTCACACGCTTGCAAACTCTTATTTATTTATTTTAAAGTGAGCTGGCTAACTAGCCAGAAATTTCCCAAACCTCTAAGCTCTCATTAAGTCTTCTGTTACTTTATTTTAGTGGGACCAAGCTAGCCATAAATTGAAACAAAAGAAGTAGGGGGAGGATAATTTACACTACATAAATAGAATAAATCTATTATTACATAGAAACAGAAATTATAGAATCAGTTGAAAGGTACACATATATTATTATTTAGATTACAGAAATCAGGAAGTCCCATTATCCACCAGTAACAACTACCAAATCCTCCTTTCTCTTTTCACTCCATCCTTCCATAGTCTAGAATTTACACAGATATCTAGTCTCAGTTTCTGCATAATTTCATAGAATCCTTCTTAATGTATTGGAATATTTTATGTAAAATCACTACATTTATCATTGTCCTTGGTATGTAGGCCAGTCATATGACTTCCTTATTGTGGTGAAAACATTTCAGTTAGTATAAAGTTTTAAACACTATCCAGCTTAGCAAAAAATATTACTGCAATTCAAACCAATAAGAACATTGCTGGAGATTCCCTCCTAACTCTTCTCCTCTCATAACTTCAAATTTTCTTGGAAAAAAAGCAGGAAACTATCCACAGATTCTACCTCCATATTCTCAACCTAACTTCAAGAAGAAAGTACATACCTAAGAATTTTCGTGGAATCATAAAATCAGAATAGTTTGTCTTGGAAGGGTTCTTTAGAGGTTGTGTGGTCCAATCCCCATGCAAGGAGGTGGAATATCTTCCAATCAATCAGGTTGCTCAGAGCCATATCCAATCTGACACTGAATGTTTCCAGGGAGGGGCATCTACCCTCTTTGGACAACACATCCCAGTGTTTCACTGCCCTCACTGGAAAAATTGTCTTCCACTATCTAGTCTAAATCTACCTTTTTTTTGTTTAAGCCATTACCCCTTGTCCTACCCTAACAGGTTCTGCTAAAAGGCTGCAAAAATATGTTGCCAGAGTTTTCTCTTCTCCAGGCTTCTCCTCTAGGTTTTTCTTCTCTTCTCTCAGCCTGCCGTCATAGGAGAGCTGTTCCATCTTTCTAAATCATGTTTGTGTCTCCTCTGAACTCACTCCAACAGGTCCATGTCTTTCCTGAGCTGAGGACCTCAGAAGTAGATGCAGTGCTCCAGGTGGGGCCTCACCAGACTGGTGTACAAGGGCAGAACCCACTTCCTTGACCTGTTGGTTATGCCTCTTTTCAGGCAGGCCAGGATGGGGTTGTCTTTCCACGAAAGCTGGAGAAAACTTTAAATCTGGAGAAAAGGAGGCTGAAGGGGGGACCTTATTCCTATCTACAATGACCTGAGAGGAGGATGTAGTGACGTGGGTGTCAATCTCTTCTCACAGGTACCAAGTGACAAGATGTGAGGAAATGGCCTCGTTTCACCAGAAGAGGTTTGCATCAGATAGTATGGAATCTTGTTTCACAGAAAAGGTTGTCAAGCATTGGAAAAGAGCGTCCAGAGAAGCAGTGGTGGAGTCACCATCCCTGAAAGTTTTCAGAAAATGTGTGGAAATGGCACTTATGACACGGTTTAGTGGTGAACATGGTCATGGTGCTGGGTCAACCGTTGGACTTGATCTTGCAGGTCTTTTCCAAACTTAACAGTTCCATGATTCTGTGATTCTGGGCTGTGAGTACAGAACACTACTCAGCCCTGTCCAGCATTTCATTCATCACTATCCCCAAATCCTTCTCATCAAAACTGCTCTCAATCCCTTCGTTCCCTGTTACCCAGTGCTCACCATGACCCAGGTGCAGGACCTTGTATTTGGACTTGTTGAACCTGATGGGCCTGGTGGGCTGACTTGTCAATCTTGTCCAAATCTGTCAGGATTTTATCTATTCCTTCAGCTATGTAAAAAATTCTATGCATGTTGTTTGTATCATCACACAATAGAATAAAAGACATGAAAACAGAGGGAACTGATCTTATCCTCAGAAGCTTCTCCACAGCAAAGCTGAAATTATAATTGTGCTTCTTTTTCATTCTACAGTGATTTTTGTCAATCTCTGTGGTAGAGTTCTTATCCAAGACAACTTGAATTAATTTTTTGTGGTTTTACAACACAGAACATCAAAGGCTTCAGTAAAATCAAAATATATTGTATCTGCTCTCTTCTTTGAAACTATTAATTCTGTAATTTTATCAAAAGCAACAGACTGGAATAAAAAGATTGAAACATCTTAAATTGATACCCCTCAGTACTTGAATTCCATTTATTTCTGTCTGCATACACATATTTACAGTTACTTAGGAATATTTTGATGCATTATAATTTTGTGTGATAGTTCAAGGGTCCTTGCCTACCATAACAGGTAATGAAAAGCTAAACAAAGAGTAGTCATAACTTACATGTAATAATAGTAAAAAAAATAATAATAATAGCAGTAGTAGTTTGGATATTTTTTTCATAAGGGATATATCATGCCACTGTATTTATAATTTATTTTAAGAGTATAAAGGTTAGCCTTTATTGATTAATTGATAAGGCAAGTGTGGAATTCCTTATTGCTGAAAACCACGTATTTGGACAATACTGTGTCCTAATGAAAGATCAAGACATATCTGCAGGCAAAGAAGGTAGAGTAAACAAAGTGTCCCACCTTTCTTTTTGAATATGAAACATCGTACATAGGAGGAAATATAAAATTTTTATAAGAAAATAATGGACACTTTTAAAAGAAAATTTATAATGTCAGTTTTTCATTAGACAATCTTAATCACTTGAGCATTATTTATGAGCACTTTCCTTACAGCTGGAAGTTTCAGCTAAAAGAAAAACCTCTAAAATTTTGTTGACAAAGTCATCAGGTGACTGATTTTTACATAATAGGAAAGAACTTGGTTCCCAAATTTTTTTCCAGACAAATAAAAAGTAGAATTCCAAGCAGGAAGTGAAATTAGTGATATTTTTAATGAAAAGTTTGTTTTTTCCTTGCTCCTTCCATGTCTTTTCCTCCGGTTCTTGACCATCATGCATCACCAGTGCTAAACGATGAACCTTGCTATCATTCCAGCCCATTGACATATTTCGTTCTTTTTTTTTTCCAACAGCAAAATGCGACAATATCAGCATGACTGTAAAGGTGTTTCATTCATAACAAGAGAATGCCTAGAAACCAGTAGAAATCTGTTTGGATGTCCAAATTCGTGCCACTGAAATAGATATACAGATGACAGGTTAGAAGATGTTCGGTTAAGAAAGATAAAAAGACATTTGAGTGAAATACACTGAACTATGCAGGAACTCAAAGACAAGAATCATAGGAAACATCGGAAAAAGTTCCAGGATGGTATGAAATAGTCTCATGGTAATAAAGTAAAAGGAAATGTAGCTGCTGTAAAAGCTACAGAAGGTGCTCTCTCTCAAATCTAATGTCAGGAAATTACAGAGAAAGCCAGCAACCTGAGGTGATCCGAATTTTATCAGCAGCTCAGAGAAGAGAACACCAGCATGACAAGAATGACCTCTTCTTTCCTTTCATATAATGGTATTTTTTGCTAAGATAGTGAAAAATTCTCTCACTGCAAGTGTATTTCAACAGAGATAACAGAGAGACTTTCCCTTAGATCTTAAACTTCACCACCTCCATGTGGCAGTAATGAACTTTTGAAACATATGAACAAATACCAGGCACTATAGAACTGAGAGTGTGTATCCATGAAAAAACTGCTGACAAAGTGCTGAGCAGCCAACAGCCTGTTCACCTTCAGACAATAAAATTCTTATGAAAGCACTCTTGTGTCCAAAAATGAATAACATGAAAAATTTCTTAGTAGATGAAAAATCAATGCCCATGGTGCCTGTGTAACAAAATGCAGGTGTTATTCATGACATCACAGCCTTTCTCTGATGTCTCCCTAAGTAGTCTGTTAGAGACCTCATTAGGGAAATACAACTTCATCTAATAAAAGCACTGAACTGGGATTATCTATAAGCAATTCTATATGTTAAAGAGGATGGAACTTCTCAGCAGAAGTTTCCTGAGACAATATAAATCAAATTAAAAAAAAAAAAAAGAAATTGGAGAGTTAAAGATCTTGGAAAACGTCTTCATGTATAAGTGTGTTTGTTCTAAGTAAATATGTTTGTATGATTAATCTTGTGTAATATGTTCATAAATCTGTCAGAAACTATTAGCAGATGAAACAAGGTTCCTGCAAACATAGAAAAGGTGAAAGTGCTGTCATAAGAAACCTTTAGAGTGAGGAACAGAGGCTAAAAAAATCCTGAAGAGAAAGATCTGAAATCAAGATTTGTGATACAGTTCGGGACCCAGACATGAATGGAATGTTAAACAAAAAGATTTCAGAAATGGTATAGATAAACATTGTTTACAATGATAACTGTAATGCATTTATAAAATGGAAGATGGCTGTTGATCTTCTAAATATACTGTGCAATACTTTGATTTTTAAAAGATTTTCATATTGTTAATCCTTAGTAAGCATTTTTATGTGTCATAGGTTTTCTGAGTGCATGCAGATTTTATAACCAAAACAAAAAGTATGACAGAGCTTTAGTGGCCCTTTGAGTGAGTTATCTCACACTCCATCCAAACAAAAGCAATACACTTAAAAAAAAATCATTAACTGATAAATGTAGCAAAATTTAGATATTTTGTATAATATTTCATCAGTATGGTCTGATGTAGGAAATTAGGGGGATAAATGTCTGCAAGTATATTATGACCTATGAAGATTGATTATTTTGGCAATAATTTTAAAGTACTTAAAATACTGTCTTAAATTCTTCAGTAGTGATAATTTGTCATTGCTTTAGAAAACTGGCTGCAGGGTATTATTCTAGCTATTCTGTCTCTGGTCATGCCCTCTAGCTCCTTCTAGATGGAGGCCCATGAAATTATGCAGAAAATGCATTTTTACCTACAGAAATTACATACAGGTTCACTAAGTGGATTGAAGTTAAATTTTAGCATTTCAAAAAGGAAGAGACCACCATCATAATCTTGAGTCATAGATTAGTGTTGCCACTGTGTAAATGATATTTCATATGTAAGGCAGAACGGATGGAATTTGACTTCTGAGTTTAGAATCAACTGGCAACAGAAGAAACTAATTTCCACACAAATTATTTATTTTTTTCTTTCCAGAATAAGCAATTCTGTAGGTTTTTTTTTTCCCCTCTGTAATGTATAGTGTTTGAAAGTGCTGTGCACAGCTAAAGTTGTATTCTGGAAGACAGACAAAGTCAGCAAACTATGGTTGTTCAGGCAACCAATCAAGTACTTTGCTGGTGCTTATGGCACTCGTTTGGCCTGAATAATCAATCTAAAACTATTCCCAGTGTTTTGTCTGACATGATGGGCATGACAAAGATGAAAAAAATTAGATAAGGATATTACTCCACTAGTCAGGCCAAATTATCTAGACTGTTATTCATCAGTACACATGGTGATTTTAGAAATATTGTAAAAAAACCTCTGACAACCAATACTACTTCTGAGTAACTATATATTGGCAGAAGAAGGAAACATAATACTATAGTTTAAGGTGTTAAATGCTTTATTGAACTCAACTATAGTTAAAAAGAAATAGTAATTGTTTATTTAAAATTCCCATGCCTTAGCAGAGGACAGAGGCTTGGCAAGTACAGTAAGAGACAAGTAAAACTTGTCATTATTAAGGCTAACAATAATACATGAGCTATGACAATCTTTTGAAAAAAATCTGTGCTGGATAAAAAAAAAATTCCTACAGTTATTGGTATGAAGATTATATTGCTCTCTTTTGGCATGCGGATGATGAACTAAATTTAGATTAGGAAAAAAATGTATGTACTTTTGCACTTTTGAACAATGAAACAACTAATACATTTTGTGTGTCTCCATGGTACCTAATGTTGTGCCAAGAATATATTAATTAGCATTAATTACTATCACAATATCATTAGCATCAAGGCTCAGATATTCAGAGCCTTTTCATAGCAATTTTATACACTGCATGTATCAATGTATGCAAGCATGAATGCATATGTAGTATGTGCCACGCTTGAAAATAAATAGAGGGACTCTACAAAATGCTCTCCTTTCAATTAGCTCTGTGAAGGTCAGTAACTTTCCTTTCTTACCTCAACAGAATAATGTTACTCTTCCAGTTATATATAGAACTTATTGCATCTCTCATTACTTACAGAAATAATATTTAGAGAGAAAAGTTGGTGCTAGTTTCATCCAATCCTCAGGGAAGTTAAATGAATCACTGTGCATGTTTATCTAATTCTTTATGAAATACCTTATCCCTTACTCTAGAGGGATCTAATGCTTACACTTGATTTTATAGCTTTTGAGGGGATAAAGTTAAATAAGTTTAATCCTACTGTAAGTGTATTGCTATTTTAAATAATCTGATTTCCTAATAATCAATGTATTCTTCAATAGGCATTTCTGTTTACTAAATTAAAACTCATTACCCAGTATTAGATTCAATATATAGAAATTTCACCTACAAAGACCTGAATACAATGCAATATTCTTCACAAGTTACACAAAGCCATAAAAAAATCACAGTTGTACTTTGCAACACACAGGTAGTGTGAATTATGAAGATTATAGTTTTTAAATAGTATACACTAATGCATGAAAGCAAGACTCAGTAACAGACAATTTGATATCTTTGACTGCTGGAAGCACTATTTTGTAATGCTTTCCGAGAGGGTAGTACTTCATAATGCTTTCAAAGAGGACATATTTAGAATGATTTCAAATTATCTTATAAAGTTAATAGAAATTAACAATACAGACCCAGGGAACCTAGCAGAGGAGCACAATGTCAACAAAATGTCTAAACTGTCAAGCATCTCTTAATATCAATTATTTACATGGTTTGAGTTTTTTTATATGGAAGTGTAAGGTCATATAAGCATTCTTCTTCTTTTAAGTACTTTCACTTGCTTGTTGTCTTGACTCCAATACCTACTGGTTTCTGTCAGCTTACATTAGAAAATGTTTGTACAAAGGACACATAGAGAAAGAGGCTGTGCCCAAAGTTACTTTCCCATATTGTTTAAATTTGCAGAATTTACTGTTAAATTAGTGCCTTTTCCCAAAGGGCTGACTCTTCTCACCAAATGTATCAGCTGAAGACTTAGGACAACTGTTCTAGACTGTACACATCTGTAACTGCTCCCTTTACTGTAAGATTGCCTGGGAATAAAATAATAAATCAGACATTCACCATTTACAATGAGATCATCATATTTTCCTATAGGCTTATAAATACACCTAAATACAACTTTCAGTGACTGACTGAATCAAATGTATTCTGGCAACAAAATTTTATCTATCTATCTATCTATCTATCTATCTATCTATCTATCTTTCTTTCTTTCTTTCTTTCTTTCTTTCTTTCTTTCTTTCTTAGATTTCTTTTACTCTTTTTCCCTCTCTACAATTAAGAAACATGTATATTTATTGATGAAAAAATATAGTAAGAAATTGAGACAGCCTAGGAAAACATATTATACTCAATTTTAGCAATGAGATTCATATCTCTGAAATGTACTTGCAGTGTTAAATACGTCATTACTGAGATATTTTTAAGTCAGCAAAGATATACCAGCAGGAAATTTGACACACTGTATGATCAAGTTCAACAATCAAACTGCCTTTGGGTGGACTGCAGGCTCTCTGTTATATTAAACATACCAAGTGGTGTTTTCTGGCACTGAAATAACCTACCACTGGCCGGGTATAATTGATACATTACGTTTCAGACCCTAAAACAGACTTTCACCTACATGGACGATTTCCTATGCCACATTGATTCCCCAACCATGCCTAAGTTGTGGTCCATGTGTCAGTTAAATTTTTTTCTAAGAATTTAATAATATAGACAATGAGTTTCAGGAATGTTCCGAGGTCCTAACCCTACAGACCTGTTTTACAGTCACAGGTAGCTCAATCAAGCTTTTTTTCGCAAGTCTGTGCTGTGGCTAGCCATATGTGTAATAATTTTGGTTTACATTTACTTTTTAATGAAAAACGTAAAAAAAGAACCTCATATACTTTGCTGCTTCTTTTGAGAATATGGTGTGTATGTTCTGTCATTGCATTTAAGACCTACACAACAGGAATTCCATCAATTAATGCTTGTGTTTTATGTTTTGAGGTTTTTTCTTGTATTGTTTATTTCTTTACATTGCAATAGTGATAGATATTTGAACAGCAACAAAAATCAGATGAAGATTTATAAGGAAAATCAGGATTTTAATCCCAATTGGCAACTAAGCCCCACACGGCCACTTGTTCACATATCCTCCAAATGGGATGGGAGAATTAATTGAAAGGATAAAAGGGAAGGAAACCCATGGGTTGAGATAAAGACAATGTAACAGGCAAATCAAAAGCCACACACACAAGCAAAGCAAAACAAGGAATTCCTTCCCCACTTCCCATGGGCCAGCAGGTCAGCCATCCCCGGGAATGCAGGACTCCATCACATGGAAGTGTGACTTGGGAATACAAATGCCATCACACTGAACATCTCCACCTTCCTCCCCCAGCTTTATGTGCTGAGCATGATGCCATATGGTCTGGGATATCCCTTGGATCAGCTGGGATCAGCTGTCCTGTCTGTGTCCCCTCCTAGCTGCTTGTGTACTCCCAGCCTCCTCACTGGTGGGGTGGGATGAGAGGCAGCAAAGGCTTTGGCTCTCTGTGAGCCCTGTTCAGCAATAATGAAAATATATCTATATTATCAACACTGTGCTCAGCACAAATCCAAAACACAGTCCCATAATAGCTACTGTCAGGAAAATTAATGCTAGCCCATCCCAAACAAGCACAGACCTTAATCTTGTAAACTCACCTTAGGACTGTGATAGTCACTAATGATAGTTTCAGCTACTTTTTTTGTGCAGTAATTTTAATTTTTTCTCACCTTCTTCTCCCATCACATCAAGTAAATTAGGACTGCAGGTTCATACAGTCTGCAGTATAATTCAGTTTTCATTTGTGTGACTCTCTAAGTGACAGCTCTTTAAAAAATGATCTTGACAGCTAAAGAGTGAACAAAGTAACTGATGCATAGTATTGTGTGTTATTGATGGACAGATTCTCTTGATAGGTGGCAAGTATTTGGAAATAGCCATCGGAAAAAAAAAAAAAGTAAGTAAGAAGTAGTCAGTTTCTATTTTAAAGAGCATTAAGCATTCCTTACAATAATTTTATAGGTTGTAATACTAAGCTCACAGCTGACACTAAAAATAATGAGATTCTGGGTTCAGACTCTCAAACTCAAAGAGATTTTCTAGACAAATAATTCTCAAAAAGATCTTCTCAGCAGCTGTGTAAGTAGTTGTTGTACATTATTCATCAGAACACTTAATGCTCTTTTAGAACTTTGATTCAAAAAATGTACAAACTTCTATCATTTTATTCTCAGCAGTCAAAAAAGAAATTGTTACGGAGAGCCCTGAATGCTTATAGAACTTAATGGAAATATCCTGCTGATTTCAGTGTCTTTTGGATCAGCCTGTAAGTGTTCTCCAGTCCCCTTACAATTATTTTCTATGGCTCTGAAGTAAGCAAAGGTCCTACTGAGTTTTAGTCACCAAGAAATTGAGGCAACCAAATTGAGTACAAACTGCTTAAAATACTGTTTTGATGCTGATCTGTGCATCCAGACTGCAAGCAGTGCGAACTTTGAGCATCTTTTGTTTAAAGAAAGAAAATTGTACAAAGAAGTGCAGAACTTTACAAAGGGCACTTCAGCCTGATATGGCAGGTTACATATCCCTGAACAATAACTCAAACTGAACCCTATTAGTTTTAATGACAGCACCACTGACATGTCCTAGAGAACATATCTGACAGGAACAGCTTCAGAGTGGCTGGCCCACTGATCCAGTGACTTGGACATAATTTTTAACTTCTGCATTCTCTGATTTTTGAAACTTTTGAAAAATGTAACTGCATCTTTTTAAAAGTATTTACATTCTTGTAGTCATCAAAAATGCAACCTCATTTATGTATGCTGTTCTGCAAAGTCAAGTCCAAACAAGAGAAAGATATCTGGCCTTGGTCTTTCCTTCCCCCTTACTAAAATATCTAAATAGCAGACAACACAAATTTACTTTCATTAACTATTTGATAAAATCCTCAGACTCTTGAAGTAATTTTTTCTTTATTTTTTAAAGATTATGAAGGACTGCTATGATTCAGTGTGATCTTATTACCATTTCTGACCTGTGTTAGCAGATAAACCTTCCACTGGACCAGGAGCCTGAGGTTTGAGGTAGCTTAAATCTTCTCCTGTTCCTTCTGTTGAAAGAATTTTACCCATTCACGCAGAAAATACTTTTCTATCTCAGCAGGAAAAGCCCTGGGCAACAGACAGGAAGCTGAGAACAGATAGAATAAACCATTAAAAGACATTACTGTAGTTTAAATATGTCAAATTCAGCCATCAGCCAATGATGATAATGAGAAATAACAGAGTGCAGAATTTTGCCCTTTATTGTTTAATGTGTGGGTGGTCTGTTCACTTTCACACACAGCTGCTTTGTAAGTAAGCTGGATTTTGGGCTGGGCTGCAGCTGCTGAAACAAACAGTAGAATTTGGTTTTGGAGAAAAAACAAATGTTAGTACTTCCAACAGCAGATTTCAAGCCCCTTTCTCAGCTCAGTCCTCTTAAATAAGAGGCAGTGAAGCAAGGATAAAACCCAACAAACTATATTGGTACAGGTCATAATTCTGATCAGCTGTTTAAAAAAAAAGGAAATATCACACTGCATATTGTATAGACTGCACACCACTCCTTTAACTTTCTTGGATCTTCAGATAAGTTTACATCCAAGAAACACACTTGTTTGTCATAATTAGATCCAAATTATGTAAATAATTCAAAATAATCATGTGTGCTAACTCTAAGTCGTGTATATTTTAAAGCATTATTTGCTGCAAGTCTTACATTTTCTTCCCACCTTTTTTTTTTTTTTTAATAAGTGTATGTTATTCATTTATAAGCACAGTAATTTTTTGTGAAGATATTTAGCTTTCTGGTATATGATAAAATTTAGCCACTGAGGAAAATATCTTTACCTCAACAGAGCTAATTTCCCTCATTTTACATTTTTTGCTTTTTTAATGTAAAAACAGAACAACAGATGGTATCTAAAAGACCTAATAACAAATATTAATATTCTGATACCTGGTTGTATCTTTTACAAATTCCATAGAGTGACTCTGTTTACCCCGTTTTAAGAAGGCATCTATCTATGGTAGCAGCCATTCATAACTATAAGGGGAAAATGGTTAATTATCTAATTAAATCCATATTTCATTTAATAGTAATTTTGTTTTGAGAAACTTCTTACCTGTTGACATATATACAAATCAAAGCAGATGCAGATGAGCAGTCATGGTCTTTCTACCAACCCTAAGATGAATCTTTTCTGAAGAAGTTTTACTATGATTTTAATCCATGTAGTCCTGCTGCCAAAGCAAAATCAGTAGTCATCTACTCAGACCAGCGTATATATAGATACAAAAGATACACAAAGCTTCAGAAAGTTCATTTCTGTGCTTTGATGCACAGGGAAGAAAGGAAAAAAAAAATCCATAACACTCCATCCACCCTCCCCAACAGAGGAGATCCAGACGCTCTGCATGAAATGTTTCTGCTCCAGGGAAAACAATCTGGCTTCATCATGCCTAGTTGGAAAACGTTGTAATAACTTCCATTTCTTTGAGGCAATTTCCATAATCCAGCTATCAGTTATTCAAAGAAAGAAACAGACATTATGCTACCATTTAAAACACTGCATGTTTACTAACCAGACCGAATTCTTTGAAATGAGCCCTTGCCTACATTTACATTTCCCTGTAGTGTTGCACTACAATAACACTGGAATCCCTGTAATTGCAGAAAACCATTTGATTTCAGCTTCTTTTGCTTAAACAGAATAAAAATATGTTACTCAGTGTAAGTTTTGCTATGATTAAATGCATTTCAGAAGCTGGATCTCTCAATATGATCCTGCAAGATTAAATCATTTCCCTCTGAGTACCCAGATTCTCACATTAATTACATTACTGAGGTATAAACCTCATCGTCACAGATCTTGGAAATCCCATTAGCTGATTTAGTTGACAAGTCAGTAGTATCTCAAAGTACTTCAATGAACCTATGAATGTCAGTGTTTTTTTCAGATAAGAACTGTCTGAATTTCCATGTTAGCAGAGAATCAAAAGCCATAATGTCATTTGGGATAATGCATATCAACATATTTTTACTAAGGTTAATGAGTGCAAAGATGTGTAGTAAACCACATAGATCACTATAGATCAGCATAAGATTTGTTATAACTGAATGAATTTCTGTTTTGTTGGATGTTTTACATGGATGGCAAAAGCAGAAGCACATTTGATTTAGTTATGCTGTGATTAATAAAAAGCCTTTGCTTACACAAAATTTGCAAGAATTTGTAACAATATAATGTACAAAGTGTCCTGAAGATTCCTTGAGAGCAAACACACATTCTGGAGCTTTATAACATATCTTTCCTTGTTTTTTAATGTCCTTGTTTTCTTATGGCCATACCTGACTGTGCTAAGCAGTACACATACTAACAGTAAAATAATATTCCCCACACCACAGAATTTCAGATTTAAGTTCGTACACTAGACCAGTTTAAAAAAGTGCAGGAAACAAACTGCATTTTGAAATAAAATACAGACTTGTTGTTATTAGAATTGGTCTCATCTGCTAGGCTAGATGAGACAAAGCTATGCTCAAAGTTCCTACAATAATCAAAATTTTATGAAATGTAATTGATATAAAAGAAAATATATACCTGATTTATTTTATTAAAAACAAAGGGAATTCATTACAGAGATATGATGTTCTGTTAACCCTTCTCTTTCAAGAGCAGTGGTGATACAGATCCTTGTGCTCTTGTGAAGAGATAGAGAATATTTGTGAGCTCAGTGAGGTAACCATTTTTTATACTTTCTGTGCAGTACCAGGAGTTATCTTATTCCCATTCATCTACTCTCAAACAAGTAGACAGTCAGAAGCAAAAAAAAAGAAGTATGGGAACTACCTGTCTGCAGACTGTATTTAGTGTAATTCTTGATAGTGTATAAGGTTACACATTCTAGCAAAACCTACACTGAAGATTATGAACTTAACAGTTGCTTGCATGGGCAGCTGTTAAGTGTTCATTAGTGACTTGCCTCATACCACCAAGTTGGAACTGATTCTCTACAGTGAAAATCCACATAAAAATATACATTTTTTCTTATTACTGTTAGTTTTAATTGTATACTTCTTGCAAGATCAAACTTTTGTCTGGAAATCAAAAACAGCTACAAACTATACCAAAAGCCGTTTCTACTGCCTTGCACAAGCATGCAACAATTTACAGGATTCAAAGGCCTTTTAGTGAAAAGTAACTCTCAAATTATCAATTAAGACAGGGGTTTTTTTCTATTACAAACCCTATGAGATAAATCCTAAGTTAAGTTTCGTAGTTGAATGCCCAATATACTAGAACACATTTGGGCTCAGTCACCTCTTCAGTTAAGTGGGGAAATAAGTAATGGATGTATGTATAAGGGAGATGTGAAAAATGCTGAGCCAGAGACAAGCTTTAGAAAACAGAGACCTAATCATGGTCAGACTGCGTCTCACCTCAAACCACAGAACAAGATGCTTTAAAGAATGATTACAGCATTGAGGCCCTCTTCTTTTAAAGGTAGGTATCTTGGCTTCAACTCTACCTCATCATTCATGTTTGAAAAATGTCTTCTCCTTAGTATGACATTTATCAATCTGATCTTCTCTATTTCCTTCATAGAGGTTTTTGAGTTATTTTACTGTGAAAATAATTAAGAACATCCATCCTTTTCTTTTTAGTGTTTATGACCAAATATGTACCTATTGCTTCAGTCACTTAAATTCACAAAATGGTTAATGAACATTTTCATTGTTACTTTCACCTGCAAAATTCCACCCTGTGGGGTTATTTTGCTATGTTTTCTTCTATAATAAGGATGTATTATAGGTTGGGCCAAATTGCCCTCAGGTTTGAAGAAGCAAAACAAATTATTTCATCATCATATTCAAACCACAGTGTTGTGGAATTCTATATATTCTTAAAAATGATACATCATCCTTCAAAAAGAATGATCAAATTATGATTTCACTGAGCTGCTAGGTTTCATGCCCATTGTTCTGTACAATATTATGTATAGAGAAGGTCTTGCTAAAGAAAAAAACTCTACTTTCTCTCCTCCACTTGATTTGTTGCGTAAATATTGCCGAATTGATATAGAAGACGCTCTCAGAGTTTTGGATAGTAGCTGTGTAGCAATTCAGAATAATCTTTTCTGGATTTCAGTAAGTGTTCATGAAAGTAACAATGAACATAATTAATATTTCTTATAATATTGACGTATTGCCAGAACTCTTTTCTGGATTAGACAACTAATTATTGTTCTCACAGGAAAGCAAATTTTAAAAAATTAAAAATACTATTAAAGAGTGATTTCAGGTGTCTTTTATAAAAGATTAGAAACTGATAGTTCCATAAAACTATTATTTTTTTGTTTTAAAAATTTTGAAGGGACAGCTAGGTAAAGTATTTAGTCTGTATCTGGACAGCAAGGAAGATAACTTCCTTTTTTTCTGCAAGTTGAAGTGTTTGCTGAAATACTTAACAGCTGTGTAGTCACACTAGCATCCATTATCTGATTGCTGTGGAAGATTATATACGTTTTTCTTTTTGATTCAAAAGTCAGAGGGTGGTTGAATTATTTGCAGAAGTTTTCTGTATGACATTTCAGAAACTCCATAGCAACTGTATTCAAGTCATGGCACCTGCACAACATGAAACTCTTCAGAGCTCTGCTTTGGGTTCAAGGAAGGTATAATATAAAGTCATGATGACATGCAGAGATTTTCAGAGGAAAATGTGTCAGTTATTAAAAAAACCCAGTGTATTTAGAAGTATATTGCAAGCCTAGCAACATGGAAATTGTAAAACCATTCTTTTTCTGTAAGTAACAATGAGCAGTGGCAATTCCTTTCATTATTTTCCCTGAACTGCAAGCATTGAAAAAACTTATTCACTAATACATTATTAGAAAAGAGGTGACATGTTCTACCCAACAGCATTTCCAAGAGATTCTTTTTACTTCTTTGTGAAAATTTATAAGTCTGTTACTGTTTTCCTCTAAGAGACAACAAAAAGAATCTTGCTGACACATTTTTGAAAAACTTTGACATTGTGGTTACATTAACTTATAAATTAAGTATAATTTTCCTGACTAGTATGGGCTGCAACCACGAAGTATTACAAGTGTAGTAAGCATTATTGTTTACAATATTTTACAGCAGCATATCTATTTAAGGGCAACCTGGAGATAATTTTGCACAAATTACTTCAGCCTGCTACTTCTTTTCTTTCTCATTTTAAAAAGGGGACTAAAATTTCCTTTGCTCATTAAGATTATTTTTCCTGTTTTTAACTTTTGCTTTAACTGGAATGAGAATTTTTCCCACATACTCATTAAATCAAAAAGAAAGCAATTATTTTAAAGTGTAGTAAAAAAATTGTCTAAACAAATGACATTCTTTTCTTACTGTTCAAATTTCTCACGTGCAGTGGCATTGCAATTTCATTAGTTCTCTGGGTTTCAGCTTTTAAACTACGTAAAATATAAAAATTAGGCAGGAATAATAATAAAAATGGCACATTTCAGGAAACCATTTTTTCTTAACAAAGAACTCAACAAGGTAAAAAAGCCATTATGAGACTTGAAAAAGGGCATAACAACTTTTAAGCATACCACTCTTGTAGTTGCTTTTAGATTTATGATATCCAGGGTCCCAGCCATGCACAAGTCCAGAGTGGCAGCATTCTGAACTGTAATATTTACATAAAGCAGTCTTCTACATGACCTATGATTAGGGGCTATAGGGCACATCAAATACGTATGGCACACCTAAAACTGTAAACACAAAGCACATAGAGACAAAACCTCAGCCTCTTCACTCTGTGATTTGGATAGGCTGGGTGAGCAGGGAAACACAGCAATGCTGGTGTCTGCATTCTCATTTCCTCGCTTTGTCAATAGCCATGCAAGTGACCGCCCAGAGGCCCAAGCCCCCTTATTCACTGTCCATGTGACATAGCCCCCAGCACAGCACCTACATTCAAGCAAACTCCATGTAGNTCGGGCAAGGGAGGACCGTTAAAATACGGCGTGCCCCGCTTCTCGAGCTAGCCGGGACACTGCCCGTAGTGGCAAATCTCGGGACGACGCTGCATAGCATCTCTTTCTTCTCTTAAAAATTGAATTATTAATTTCTTTAGTAAATGCAGGTTTCAACTAAGCTTCACTGACAATGTACTAAGATAAACTGTGAGAATACAAAACTATTACGTAAAAAAATGAGTGAATATTAAAAAAATTTTATTCTTTAATGTGATTTCTGTGATTTCCTCACTTCTTGACCTGCTTACTACTCAGCTATTGTCAGTGCCCAATGCAGGTGTTGGAAACATAAAGTAAGTTCATTAATTAGTTATTGTATTTTTAATAATACCCTGGGTTGAAAAAATCTACCATTTCAGACTTGGGTCTTTACTTAATAACTTCTTTCTAGTAATGTATGAGAGAATCAGACCAACTATACATGAAGAAATAAGTGACATTTTATTACCACTTATTTGGAACTGAAGGGCACTCCACTGTGTGCATAAGCAGCATTACCAAAACCTGCTTTTCAAAGAATTTTAACCTTTACAAACTGATGTTTTGTCCAATTCTATTGCTCTTGGAATTTTGTTTTCTTGCTCTGACAGATCTTACCTGCTTATCCAGAGCACTACTGAATTCTAACCAGGGGATCTGAGAAAAGGAACTGCAGAAATGGTGCTTTCAAAGAAAAGATGATGCTAGAAATTTTGAGGTTTAGTTTAATTGCTCAGAGCTAGAGCTTTTACTAAAGAATGTTATAGACAAACTCATATACGACCAAGTAGTGATTCAAATGAGAAAGTTTGGCATTACAGCACGGTTTAACATTCAGAAATGGAAATATTTTCTCAGGTAGAGGCCCAATACCTCTATTTCTTGTTTAGCTTGTTCCATACACAGAAGTGAGTGTTCTGCTGAATTCCAGTAATTTTTCTTCTCTATCACCTCTCCTTCAGTACAGCTCAGGTTCTTTTCAGTTCTGATGTTATAAAGTGCTGAAAGTCCTCTCAAAATCAATCCGTTGTAAGCATTAAGCCATATATCTTTGCATCAAGGTTCACATATGAAAGAGAGTCAGACAGGTAGCAGAACTATACAGTGTGTGATAGAATATCTGAAGGTACAGAACAAGTACCAATTTGTTTCAAAGTTCAGACTAAGAATAAATAATGGAAACATTTATGCTTTCACTGATTATAGCAGGAGATCCATTCACTGAATTCCCAAATAGAAGCAGACATGAAGAGGACTGCCACAGTAAACGTTAACATTGTCATAAAAAAAAGTCTTATCTGGAGATTTATCTTGTATGAACTTCATACATAATGCATAATCCATGTGTCAGACTTACTCTCACATTCTTATACATTTTTAAAGGAAAATATTGTCAAGTACTTCCACAAGAGACATTAAGCTTTTTAATATTATGAAACCCAAAATATAGTTTCCTTAATCATTAATTACCTTCTTTCAGACCCTTGATATCTTAACCATGTAGTTTTCTACATTTCTTAATTGTTTTTTTTAGAAATTGCTTTCTTTCATATCCACAAATGCCTCAGACTTGGCCAGGCTGAGCTCAATTTATAGCAAGTTTTCTTTATAGGTATCTGAAATATGCAGTTGCTTCACCTCTCACATTGAATACATCCAGGTCAGATAAAGCAGTGATATTTCTCTCCGACAAGGATGGAAAAAGGAGGGTCCAGGATGCTGGGGGCTAGGGGCTGGGCTGTCAGTGGGACTATGCCAGCTGATGAGGAAATGTGCAGGGGAAGGGGATCAGGGAGAAACAAGATGGGTATGAAAGGGGCTGGTGACATGAAAAATGTGGATGGTCCTTACGCCTGCCTGACCGAACACTGCACCTGATCAATGCAATGTCCTATCTTCTCAGTAACTATTTTCTCAGCTCTCTCTCTGTAAAATCTTTTACCATCCAATATATGTGACTGCATATGTCCTTTTGCTGGACCTGTCAGGGAGTAGGAGACTTGTGGGATGAGCAAGAGGGTCTGGGATACTGGCAGTGCAATTGTAAAATTGTGTAGGTGCCCACACTGGTGAGCTTCTCTCTTGGCCAGCCCAAGAAGAGGGGACTGGGCTGCCTGTGCTTGTGCTATAAGAGAGTCCAGTGTGTAGGTGCTGTCCCAGGCACTGCTGTGGCAGTCTGTGTGACCAACCGTGCCAGTGTCCCCTGGTGTGTCTCTGGGTCACCAGCTCAACTTTACTAATGGTCGACCCTGTAAAGGGGAGAACGGCAACTGAATCCTTCACCCTGGGTCTCCAGACATCTGGGCAGGAAGGTCCTGAGCTGAGGCTGCAAGAGGAGACAACAACTCTTAATGTCATATAGCAGAAATTATTCTGCCTTTTTAGACTTGGTGGTGCCTGAAATGCCTATATTTTCCCATGCAGAGGAAATCTAAGGAGAGGCAGGTTCCCCAGGTAATTAAATATCAAAATGTCACCCAGAAATTAATGTTTGCAGAATTTGTTTTTTGTATTCTGAAAAAAAAGGTGTTAATTTTCAGCTTGATCCTCTTTTATGTAAATAGAATTTTTCTTACAACCCAAGAAGCTGTTCCTGTATTCCCTTGGCTCTCTTCCTACACTATGCCAATCTTCGAAAAATAACAGCATTTGTAAAAAGGAGGTTTACTTGAAACCTTTTTTATTTGACTTGAAATTAATTCAGATAACCTATTATAGGGATTTAGTTTTATGTGATGGTGCATTTCTCATAATGTAAGAAAGTGTAATAAATGAGGCAAAGTAACTAAATTTTTGCTGTTTATTTAAGAGAGAAGAAAAGTTTCATGTAGGCTTTTCACTCCTTTTCTCCCTCTCAGCATTTAAATGTCACTCATCATAATTTATTTCATGTATTTTTTTAATTAAAATGAAATTTAAATTTAAATAATATGAAATTCAAGTTCATTCAAAAATGAAAATATGCTTTGTACTGATATTATACTTTCATTAAAATTACACATTCTGACAATGATTCACACATCCTTTTACATTTACATGTCATTTTGGGCATCTTTGGGAAGATAACACTACCCTGTGTGAAAAATTAATGTGACGAGTTTTAGCTCAGTTCAGTGCAGATCAGCTTTGTGTTTCCTCCTCATTTGTCACCTCTTTTATATAAAGAAAGGTAGTAGAAAAATCAGGATGGAAAAAAAAAAATATTAAAGGGAAGTTGTTGCAGCCAGGTGCAACCTTCCAAACACAGCTTGGCCTGCGGAAAGAATGAGGGAACGATATTTGCGTGGATGTTCAGAGATCTTTATCCTCCCAGCCGCCTGGCTGGGGGTCCAAACACAGACTGAAGATCCACGGGAAAACCGGGGAATTCTCAGGGTGGAGGAACATGAATAGTCAATAGTGTACAGAACTTGGCTACATGTGACCAGGGAGCAGGGAAAAACCCCAAACGCAGCAGAGCATGCTCCCACCCCACGGCCCATCCCCCCAGGGGGGAACCTCCACAGGAAGTACTATTTTTGTAGTTGCAATAGAGAGACTCAAGGCAAAAATTATAATTTTCAGGTATTAAATACCTGAAACAGATGACTTTGGTAACAAACTATATACAGTCTTAAAAGTATATGTCAATTGAAAATGCCAAAGAGATACAAAAGACTTAAAGAGTAAAAACTGATATGAGTATTCAGGATGTGGTAGACAATGAGCAAAATTTAAAAACAGGAGGTGAAGACTGCCAGATGAAAACTAGGAATTCTTCAGAAGAATGACTTTTGTACTCTGAGGCTTAAAACAGGTTCTCAGCCCTGCAGGCTACACTGCTGCTGAAGGCTTCTCCAGAGGCATTATGTTGGTAGGTAAAACCTGTGAACTTCTTGTCTAGAACATCAAGCCCAGCAGGACTCCGTGTGTGTGTGTTTGTGTGGAAAAAAAAAAAAAAGAAGAGAGAGAGAAAGAAACAGTTTATATTACATGTAAAAGCAAAAGACAAAGTGTTAATACAATAGTGTTGAAGGGAAATTACTGTGCATGGGAAACAAATATAAAAAAATAATTGTGGAAGAGGGGAAGAATTTGATTTTCTTATGGTCTTTCCAGATTTGTATGAAACTTGTTTAGATTTGGAGATGAAATTGCATTTTAGTTCCTGTAAGCCACCTGTCTTACCACCTAAATTCATTTCAACTTTTAACTGCAAAGATTATTTCCATTTCTTTAGAAAAGTAACATATTTTTATTGATTGTATTCTAGATCTTTCTGAAGTTAGTTTTTATTTATTGAAAACTGTACTTAAAAAGCTTTTGCAACCTACATGTTAGAAGAATATATGTTTAAATTCATAGACTTTGTTTCCCAGAGACATGAAAAAGACATCACACATAATTGCAAGATTAACTGGATCATTGCATTCAACAATGAGAAATTACATAGTATCATCATCATTGAACTACTCTTAAGCAGTAATTTTCATTAAAGTTTGTGATGCATTTGTTAAACATAAAATCATCGAAAAATAAATAGGAAATATACTCTTTGAGTTGTCAATGAAAAACGATGAGGTGTTCCGTGTATGTATTAGGAAAGTTCCGGGAATATATTATGCATGTTGTAATACTTCAGATATTCACAGAGTATCGTATTCATAATGAAAATTGAATCAGAGGAGACAAAATCTATATAGATGTTGCATTTCTTTAACAAAGTTATAAACTGAAGGTTTGACTATGTGACTTGAAGCTTTATTATTCAAATAGAGAAGTATTTCTTATTGCTCTCATAAAGCTATGTCAAAAATGTTAAGAGAATAATAAAGTTACAAGGTCAAGACCAGAAAAATGAATTTAAATAATTAAGCTACTTCTAGAAATATGACATATGTTGCATTATTTGTACCAATCTTTTTATGAACACAGTGATCAACTTGAGACCACAGACTGCTGAATGTCTCCAGAAAAATTAGTCAAGGGATTTGTTAATCTTACAATTTTATGTCTTAACTACAAGTGACAGTGCACCGGAGGAGCAAGATGGATAAAATAACTACATAATTATACCATGTAAAGTGTGTCAGTGTGTAAATGCTGTCATAAAAAAGGATCAAATTAAGAGTGCACATGTTTCTCAGAGCAGAGAATGAAAGAGCTGAAGTTAGGATAAGAAAAAAAACCCCAGTTTTTCTTCCAGAGGTTTTAGAAGCAAGATAATTGTATTATTTTCTGAAATATGGAAGCTTAGGGAAGTCAAAGGATAGATACAAATTACATTCTTATACTAACTGATCTCTTATTTTAACCTGTTTACTTTTTCAATAATTTTGAAAATAAACATCAAAATTTCATAAAAACCAGTTGAAGTAAATTCTAAAAAAAATTATATTATCCAGATAGGTTTTGAAAATTACCCAGATGTCTTGAAAAACATTCTGTCTAGCAAAAACAAAAAACAAACACAAAAAAAGATCAGAGGAAATGTCTTTTCATTTTTAAAATTTGTTAACATGGTTAACAGTTGCCATTAAAAATATGGACTTTTAACACAAAATCTTCTTCCAAGAAAATGATGGGAATTACCATAGCTTCATATGATATAAAAATCAAATGAAGGTTGCAGTTGTGAACTTATTTGAAGTAAGAAACCACAAAGGAAATTGAACTGTAGGGGTACCTTTTGTCTAGATTTCAGTTCACACTTTGCTGATGTTTCCTCAGTTCAAAAACATTAATTTATAGGGCAAAGCCTCTTAAATCTCTATAAGAATGTGTCTATTGCAAGTATAGGAATAATATAAACAGCTCCTGCAGTGCTGCACATCAGCCTTTTTGAAGACTTCATCAGTATTTCATAAGATGTTTCTATCATCTGAATCTACATATCTTACTGCCAGACTGCTGAATTTTTCTGCTCTAGATCAGTAAGAAGACTGGTTCCCAAAGCAGTTCTTAATGAACAACAACAGTGAAGTCTCTGAACTCCAACTCAGGGTTCTGATTATGATCAGTCCTTTTACGCCAATTACTTTATGCACCTATGTCATTCATGTTTTCAAACCATTTCCCCTCCAAGAACAAACATTGTTGAGGTGCCCCCCCCGGGGGATGGGCCCTGGGAGTTGAGGCATGGTTACACAGGGTTTCCAGGCACCCTGATGTTATCCTGTTCGTTACTGGTTATAGGTGTTTTCCCCGCCCCGAAAACTGTGGTTGTCCCATGATTCCTGGGTCTTTGGTGGTCAGTTCCTGCTGGACCTGGTGGCCATGCGGTAGGTGTGGGCCCGACATGGCTGCCATGCGGTCAGAGAAATAAAACATCCATGAATATGCACCAAAAATATTGTTCCTGATTCTTTCTACGGACAAAGCTGTCTTCACGGAGGGTGCAGGCTTTAGCCAGACCTCAACAAAACATGACTTTATGAAAACAAACATTAAATTCTTAAATGTCTTGTGTTTTCATAGACTTCTTGCACCTTCCAAATATCTACCCAAAATCACCCTAACTGCTTTATCTGGGAAGTTCTATGACAGTGCTGAAATATAATTGTTGATTCTAAGTGAATAACTTCCACCATCTTTTAGTTGTTCAAATTAGAACTAGAGCAGTGTGAGCCTGAAAAATTTGTTTATCTCTCCTTATAGTCACTTGTGATGTATCATGAAAATTCAAGGATATAACAAGAATTTAGTTACTTTATTCCAATTTCCCATAATCTTATTGGGATGACTGCTGGTAAAATTAGTGTAAAAGTGATTTATTTTTCTTTTAATGTAGCTCATACAGTTCTATTTTGTTTTATTTTTATTTTTCTCACTTCACAGTTATGTTGATAAAAAATGGGTTTGGTGATTTGTAATCCTGCAGAATTTCTTGCTTGGAGGGAGAAGCAGTAAATACTATTCTGCAGTTTAGAACTTGCTTGCTTTGAAGTTAAAGGCCTAAGTAAATCTTTGTGAAAGTGGCCAGGGCTTCAGGTTTTCACTATATCAAGAATTGCCTAGCCAACAAGCTAGGCAGGACTCTTAGAAATCTATTTCCAGCCTCTTTGGAAAGTTAAAGTTGAAGTGAGAGTTACTGCTAAATCAGTCATGTTCAGTTGTCTGTAAGGCACAACTGACTTAATTCTCTGTTTCACTCAGAGCAGATCACATGATCTAACACCACACACTTCTCTCATTGAAGGATCGTGGCACACCTTCATAAAATACAGCTTGAACTCTTGTAAAGTTCCCTGACTAAGCTTTTCTTTAGATCTTCAGAAAAGTCTAAGGGGTTGCAAGAACAATACATTCACACTTGAGCTTTTAACAGGGCAAGTGCCAGAGGTATGCGGGGTGCCCAGATTATACCACAGGTGGTGGTTTTGTGAAGCTATTAGGATTATTATGAAGTTGCTGTCTTGTATAAGCAGGAATGCAGTACACACCGTGAAAAAGAGAAAACAGTTGTTTTCTCTTCTGGGCAAGGGCACAGATACTTTAAAATTCCTGGAGGGAAAAAAAAAGAAAAAGAATTTTGTGAAATGCTTCAGAAATCCTCAAGCTCTGATGATCAGAGCACATATTCAAACAGCAGCTTCTTGTCAAACTGTGATAAGCACAAAACCTCTATTTACGGTGTATTGAACCTACTCATTTGAGATACCTGTCAGTGTACAATGTGCAAGAAGGCAGAACAGAAAGGAGTTCCAAGAAGGAAAACCTAAGGTTTAATTTTCTGTCAGGGGAATTCTGTAGTCTATTTCTTTTCTTGGTTTAGCCTAGCAATAGCGTCATATACTACCAGAAGATTCCAGAAATTTTACTTTGAAAAATGCAGGATCAAGAAAAAGAACAGAGAGAAGTGTGCATTTCTCTCATTTGATAGGATTATAACAAAAGCAAGTTTATTTGTTTATTTTCAGTATCACATTTTCAAGATCACTTTAATTCAACACCTTCAGCTGGGAAAAGCACTTAATAAACAACAACAGAAAAGGCCATTTTATACTTAGAAGCAAAAATGAAAAATAAAAATCGATTACATAAATTCATGAAAGAATAGATATAACCAATGAAATCTCATTGATTAAAAATGGGGCTGCACTCACTCTTCATGTAGCATGACTAGCACATAACATATCTAAGTAGCTATATATACAGATGTATATATGTATCTTTATGAAACAAAAAAAGAGAAGAGAAGGGTTGCAAGGGGATTGAAGAAGAGATGTGGTAAGAAAGAAAATGTCTTTGGAGATAGATATTTACCTCCATATTGAAAAAAATCATTAAAATACTTTTTCATGCCTTCAGTGTCAGTGACCTGAGAAAAGACAATTAAAAATGAGTGAGAAATTAGCAAATTTAATAGACATCAGCTGAACAGGTTTGATCACCCAGAATAAGTTAAATATGTAAGATTTTTAACAGCAACACCTTCAAGTGATCTTAGAAACTCAGGATGACTCACCATCTCCTTGGTGACAGCTTAAACAATTTCCAATCTGTTTGCCTAAAGTATAACTCCTGGATGATGTGAAGTATAGACCTAAATTAACAATTTATTCCTATTTGCAAACTTGAAGGTCAAGGAAAGATATGCATTTTTTTATTATTTTATGTTTTTCTGTTTCATGTAATTTGATAACAGCTTACCATTAAGGCGGTGTTCAAGTTTCAAAATCAAGTCCAAAAGAGAGGGGAGAGGTGAATCTATCCTCTTACAGTGAGGGTGAAATTTGCTCAGAACTGTTGAAGAAATTAGTATTGTTAAAGAAACAGCACTTTGAAGCAGCAATCCTCTCATTTCCAACAGCAGGAAAACAAAATCAAAGTCACATCCTTGTTCTGAACCCTCAGAAACTTATGTTTGGCATAACTCAACATTTTCAGGGGTAATCTGTCAAGGAATATTTTAATAATGAGTTTTAATTTTATGTCTGGGTTTTCTTGACTACCCATTGTCAAACTGCAGTATGATCGCAGATATTATGACAATAAATTTCCAGCAAAGAAATATATTTATTTGCCTAATGAAAAATTGAAGTAAAAAGAAATCTGCTCAAATATATAACTTAGACATAATGACAGTAAAAACTAAGAAAAAAATCCCTATTCAATTCTTATGTCTACTATTAAAATATCGAACTGAACTACGGGGTGTCATTTACCTGATTTTTAAAGAATTAGATAAATTGCATAATTTTTCCTGCAAACTGCAATTTAAATGACAACTGAAATTGCAGGTCATTTTCTCAAATGTTATAAAGTTTTACATGTAATTGTAACACCCTCTTCTGAAGTAATAAAGTTACTTTAAAAATTATTCTTTGATTTTAAAAAGACCTTTCAAAATCATGAAGTTAATGTTAAATCTGTTTCCAGTACGGCAATATGAGTTATCATAGGAGTGCAACATAACATAAGATGTTTTCATACTCTCAAAAACTTGAAGCTGTTTTACTTTTCCTGAATTGCATATTTGGTGAACCTGTGCAGAGTTCCAGTAATTAGGGGATTTATTTCTCAGGTGGGAGGCTGAGAGTAGAGACCATGTTCCAATTAGCATACAATTATTTATGCAAAATGAATCAGGTCTAGCAGGAGTAATGCCTTAACAAATACACTGGTAGTGACCTGAACATTGAAGAATGGTAGAACAAGAACCTCAGTCAATTTCTTTATCATCCCAAAATTGTGTAAAAATTATTTACACAATTTTCAATTCAACAAAAAATCTTAAGGTTTTCCCCCTGCTTTTTCTATGTTAACCCAAATTCTATGCTGAGCTTACGAAAAAGACAGTAAGGAATGTTGTTATGAGAAATTTTAATTCCTAATGTAGCATATGATATAATCCTTTCGAAAAAAACAATCACATAAGAGTTCCCAGGACAAGGAGGTACCATTTTCCACTACAGCCTTCACAAAAAAAAAGAGAAAATATGTCTCTACAAATGTAGAACTGTTCTTCTGGACACAAACTATGGTACTTTGAGGTTTCCCTTCTTTTCAAAAATGTTGTGTGGACAGCTTTTGAGGATTCTCTGAAACTTATCAAGGATTTGCAAATTTTTGGCTCCTCTTCAGGCTGGTATTAATCTGCTGCAGGTCATTCAACTGCCACAACTTTTCAAATCCCAGAAATGTTCATATCTCCTTGTCACAAAGTGACAATTCTATCATTTCCTGGTAATATCTTGAAACTTAAACTGGAACATACTGTGTACATAGCCAGTTTTCTACATCTCAATCACAATAACTGTGATTGTGTGTACAGTAACTCTGTACATCTGTGTATAACTTATGTACAGCAAATCTTGCCACAGCTCTGCCAGAAATCAGAAAATAACAATTTCATTCTGGCCAAGGTTTATAAGCCAAAGTAATACCCATATGATTTGTGTCACTCCAACATTTTATATTTTCACTCCATTAATTTTGATTTAAGAAAATGTTCCCTGTTAGTTGATGTCTTCTGATGACTGAAATGGTTTAAACTGTAGAACATTCATGAGAGTCTTTTAAGACTATGAAAAATATATAAATATTAATAAGAGGTCTGAAGTAGTTCATTTTGGTCAAAAACTGCTGAATTATAATTTTTTTAATTGTGGAAAAAATAATAATTTCTTTCAAGCTTTAATTGAGACAGACCTTGAGGTAGGACTCTTTTCTTTCTGCTTAAAGCAGATGTTTATTTCTTGTACAAAGGAATCAACTTTTGATGAAAATTCTTTTTTTATACTGTGTTTATTGTTTCTTTTGCTTCATTATTCTCATAGCATCCAGCTGTGCTATTCACATACTGAATACTTTTTCTCAAAGCACTGTGCAGGTATAGAGCATAAAAAGATCTGTAGACTTTATTGAAGTCTTAATTTTTTCAAACTTTATAGAGAAAAGAAAACAAATATTCAATAAAATGATACAAAGGAGTACAAGGAAAACTGATACAATAGTGGTTAATAGAATAGGCTGCAGCAAAGGAAAAGTTCATGAAAGACTCTGGAAGAGAAACATTAATTACTTGGATGTGTGACTATCCAAGCCATTACAGAGAGCACAAAAATACTGGTTTGAAAATATATTTCTTGCAAGGGATGATGACAGTTTGTATTATAGATGGCCAGTTAACTTAATTAAGGCAAAGAAAACATCAGCAATGGGTTACACCAAACTTCTGTCTCAGGTTTAAAATCTTCTTTGGAGTAAAACTTACTGGTTTATAGATTATCAGTGCTGAAATACTTCCTACAGTATGATGTATATAATTATTTTCATGGTGTCAGAAACTGAAAGGAAGCTCTTTCAATACAACATTTCATTAAGAAGATGTAAATTTCAACCAGCTATTTCCTGTAGACTTCGATCAACAGCATATATAGTGAGGAATAACTTTCCAAAGAGTAAGTCAGAAAATGTAAGTTAGGAGCCAATTTACTTCATTTATTTATACACAGCCCCTAAAATAGGATGCCATAATCATGATGGACATCAGAATGAGTGAGATTTTGAGAGAGATGGCACTTATGCTATGTGAAGAAGAAGAAAACTCTTAAATCATTGACCTAGAAGCCAGATTTCCTGACATCCTGTCTGGAACTATAAAATCAACTCTATCTGACTAAAAAGAAAGAAGGCCCAAACTTACCTCTGATCATGGTTTTTGCTTTGAGCAGTGGTCTGAAAAGGAAATAATACAAAAAGGAACAAACTCACTTATTTAGGGGCTATGTTATTATATACTATCTATTTTAATATTTGGGCTATCATTCATTTATTTTTATTCCAAACTTCATGATAAGGTTTGAGATTATAAAATATCTGCAATTCGCTTTAGAAATATTAATTATATTCAGACTGATTTTGGACAAAGAGGTTTGCTAATGCAATAGAAAAATAGTTAATACAGGGAATCACTGATTGAGTTTTGCACGCATTTGCAGAAGTAATGCAAATCCATGCTTCCTTTAAAAAGCGTTAAGATTCTGATTTAAATGAGCACATACTGGGCTTCTATAAGCATCACAAGTTATTGTCCTTAATTCATAAATACATATTTAAATTTTCGTAATCTATATTATAAATTCTGTGCAGGATAATAGATGCTACAGGAAGATGTGGTCTGTCAAATCATTGTAAAATGGAATTAATGATGTTGAATACTATAGCTGATGTTTGAGCTATTTTTATCAGAATGTATATGTGAATAATTTTTAATTTCAGATCCAGACAGTTGTACAATGAGCTACTGGCAGAATCAGGACGTGAAGTTATACAGCTTATCCTTTGTGGGAGGAATTTTCCATGGATTTAAGGAAACACTGCAGCCTCTAACTGCAGAGAAGGCTTTTTTGGTGGAGGAATACAAGCTTAAGCATCCCTATACGGCGTTGATTGGTTTCAAGAAGGTAAGTGCAGCAACATAGTTTCAGTCTAATAAGTAGAAGATGAAAGTGTAAACAGCTGGAGAGTCTAAACCAGCACAGGGTGTCTTAAAAGGGTAAAGTACTCCATTCTGAAGTTTAATTTATTGAACAAGGCAGCAAAAAAGTAATAAATAATATTTTTTTATTGTCTTTATACTGGAGAAAGTAAGGAGCAGTTAGTAATTACCTGTCCATTACGTATGAGAAAGTGTATGACAGAGGATGGTAAAGACAGATCAATTATGTCCCAGTTTAGTGCATTAACCAGAGTAATTTCTACAGCAACTATTCAAAATAATTTTCTTCCTGAAAGTATTCCTCATTTTATAAATAGAAATCATAATTTAGACCAGTAAATACTTTCTTATACCACTGAGCACAATTGAGAAGAGAGATGGCGAAGCCATTGAGGAAATAAATGTCACTACAAAGCAAAGTACATAACAGTTCTCAATTCCTAGTGCACTGTTCAGACAACTCCAAAACTCCAGTAGCTGCTTCTGCTAAAACATCAATTAATGCTTTTCCAACTTAATCATGTGTTCAAAATATCCTTTTAAAAAACGATTTCTGTTTGAGTGGTATGAGACACAACATCTTCCAGAGGGACAGCATAGTAAGGCACAAGCTGTCCAAGGGGAAGTGCAAAATCATGTTCCTGGGCCAGAACATCCCCATTCACCAGTGCATGCTGGGGGTGGACCAGGATAAGCAGCTTTGGAGAAAATGTCCTGAGGTCCTGTTCCAACAGGAACAGGACCAAGTTAACTGTGAACCAGCAATTTGTCCTTGTAGCAAAGACTAAAACTATCCCAGAATGCTTTAGGAGGAGTGTTGCCAGCAGGATAAGGGGGTGATCCTTTCCCTTCATTCAGCATTGGTGAGACCTGGAATACCAAGTCCAGTTCTGGGCTCCTCAGAACAAGAGACATGCAGACATACTGAAAAGAATCCAGCCACAAAGGTCCACAAAGAGTGACAAAAATGGTAAAGAGGTTGGAATAACTATCATAGAGGAAAAGGCTGAGAACATTTAGCCTGGAGAAAAAAAGGCTCAAAGGGGTAACTCATCCCAATATAAAAATATCTGAAGGGAAAATGAAAAGAAGACAGAGTTAGGCTCTTTTCAGTGGTGTCCAGAGACAGGACAACAAGCAAGGTGAACAAACTGAAACACAGGACATTCCATCTGAACATCAGGAAACATTTTTTTTCTGTGAGGGTGACTGAGCACTGGTACAAGTTGCCCTGGGAGGCTGTGGGATAGCCTTTGCTAGAGATATTTAGAAGCCATCTGGACATGGTCCGTGCCTGCCTGCTGTATGTAGCCCTGCTGGAGCAGGGACATTGGACCAGGTGACTTCCAGAAGTCGGTTTCAACCTGAACCTATCTGTCATTATGTGTTTCAGGTAAACTTACAGCTTTTACTGTGACTAGGGTGAAAAAAGCAAAAAACATATCAGAGTCCTGTATTTTATTAACACGGCAAAACACTGTTTACAGCAATAAATATAAGCATTAGTAATCAAATCTACTCCTCAGAACCAGACCAGGCTGGAACAGAACTATCCTCACCACTTATTTGTGGTTTTGAAGGATGCTGGAACAGAAACTATTTTTTTTATATTTTCCAAGATGCCATGGCACTAAAATTTTACATAAACCCAAGGGAGAGATACAGCAAGGTCATACTGACACTCCTACCAGCAGGTTTACTACTGCTGTAATCAGCACTTCTCAGAAACAGTCTGTGGAAGAGTGTTGCTATGATAGAGGACTCTCCATTTTTCCAAGTTCAGGTCTCCCTTAACTGGAAAGAGTTCTGTGCTCAGTTGGGATCATATTTGCTTCAGAAACTTAGGTACTAAGTTGGCTTCAGACTCCTGTATATATACAAATTGCACCCCAAATACTCTTTAAAATAAACTCATAACTATTGCCTAGTTTCCTCTACTCCTTTGCCAGATATTACATGACAGAAATTCAGTGACTGTTCCAAGGAACCATTTTTATTTTTCTAAATTTATGTAAGGAAACTTGTGGTATCCTGTTTCACGTAATGGTGTTCAGGAATTACTAACCTTGCCTGAGACTTTAGGTAGTTATTTATTCGTCTATCAGGAAATATCTTTGTTCATTTAATCTGGAAGCAGATTTTATCACAATAATGCGGGAACAACATCTAAAATAAGCCCTTAACATTGCTCTCAATCTGACTTTCTCTTATAGCTACTTTGCTATGCCTGTAGGAGTTTTTTGTGTGGAAAAGACCAATGGAAGAAGATATGAATGTGAGTATGTTTTGAATGTATACATGTATGCAACTAACTGTAATCTTGAAAATGGTTTTAATCAACCTGAGAAACAAGAAAGGACAACATGTGCCAAATTCTACTGGTTCATAATGCTATATGTAAAATTGCTACAGAGAAGAGAAAGTACGACAGAAGACCATTATTTGTGGAACCTACTGAGGTCTTACTACTCTCTTTAAAAAAACATTTTGAAAACAAACTTAGCTTGGTGAAAGACACAAAAAGAATGAAGAAGGTTATCATGAAGAAATGGTATTCTACCTCTGATCAAGGTATGTGTTATATAGATAGAATGTAGCCCTTTATGAAAGACACATAACTTAAAGAAGCAAGACTGCCACAAGAGGAGTAGCTTGCTTTACTGCATATCAGCAGTATATCTTTATATTTTAAAGAGAATGCTTCATTTGAAATATAAGTAAAATTTAAACATTTTGTTTCTGATCCCCATATTCACAATCATATCTGTTAAGAGACACGGAACACTTTTACTATTTTTCATTCTTCCTAGTGCTTCAGATCATAGTTGCATATGAATAAACTGTTTTGTAATCTACCACAGTCACTGAAAACATAAGTTCTAAATAAGGAGTTTAATGTACTGCAAAGGAAGAATCCCATATTCAGATAAAGTTGGAACTCTATATACCTCTTTTAGAGGGTATTTTTCAGGTTTCCAGTCACATAGGAAGGACATCTGTTGCCCTGGTTGTTGCTAAAGCCTTCTGTTTTTAACCTTGGAGTCAGATTCTTTCACACAGTTTCATGTAAATAATAGCCAATGTTTACTTAACGGTATTTTCTGTTTTTCATTCCTTTTGTGCTAAGAGAACTTTGATGACCATCTTTCTTCTCCAGTGGGATTGAGAAGGAAGTGACATGCTCTCCAATCCCTTGTGGAGTTGGGACGTGTATATGAATGTGAAATATGTCAATAATAAACATTATTATTCCCTCCTTTCTGCTGAACCTGGCAGGTGTGAGAGCCTCTTTATTGTGTCTTCTCAGACATAGACATCTCTTTAGGTTAAGCCACTTTCTATTTTTCCAGTTGTGCTCTGTGGACTAACATAGAAGTAAATCTGGCATGCAAATAAATAGGAAAGAAAAGCAGGAAATCCTCTGATGTTATTATCCCATGTACATTATTCCATGTACAAAGCCCACTATGAAAACCACACATCACTTAAAATTCACTGCTCACTGAGTGCCTCAGAGAGATTTGATCCTGGCCTTATAAATGCTGCCCTTACAGCTTTGTGTTCCCAATTCCTAAGCTATCCATATAACGAATGTGAGAGGAAGGGATAGTGTCGCACTAAACACAGCTTTTCTCTGTTAGACGAGAACAGTTTCCTCCTCACTATATCACTCAGGTGATTTTCTTAACATAATCCATAAGAAGTATTTATACTTTCAGATGAATGTCTGAACTACTGCATTGCTGAAACCTTGGCTTTGCTTGTCAATTATTGTTTGGAGTTAAAGGGTGGATATCTTTTCATGGACATGCAATGGTAGCAGCTGCCACATATTTTTTGATCATTATGCACCATATATAACAATTTACACAGAATTAAAATCACTAGTAATTACCGCTCAACATATGTGCCCATTTCAAGGTCCCTTATCACAGTATAAAAGACAACAAAGCAGTGGAGTAGCAGCAGGATCACTGTCCTTTGCATAAAATGTACACGAGTTTTCAGTTGAGTTGTTTTAAAATTCATATATATTTTGACCCTGAACCATGGAGTCATTAACAATGAAAATCTTAAAAGCACAAGTCAGCTTATCTTAACAATGAACATATTTTTTTATGGGAAGCAGCAGTAAGAGAAGACTAAGCTGTATGTCTCTCTGATCCCTGCTGTTTTATGATTTTTAGAGCTTTACTAATGTAGAAAAATTTCAGACAATTGCTCTAATTGTGTGACTAGTAACCACCGTGCAGTTCCTTTGGATAAAACCTCCTCATTGCATTCTAGTCAGTATTTAACAAAAGCAAAGATCACAACTAATGGCTGCATAGTCACATACCTCTTTGTTTTAAAGTGATTTTCCCTGAATACAAACAACCTTTAATTTTCACCTCTAGATAAAATTTAAAATCTCTCTCTTAGACCTCTCAAAGTAGTGTATTTTGGTAGTTTACAAAACTAATCAGTGTAATAATCCTCTGTATTTATGCACCATCCTTAATCTCAGTGTCCCCAAGTGTTAAAGAATATTCCCTAGATTTTATAAAACACTTTTAAAGGAGGTGATTTCTGGGTCAAATCTGCCTGTGCAGCTACACAGCTCCTGGGAGTTCATTCATCTTCCCAAGCTGTGCAATCACAGAAGCTGCCTGTAACTGGAGAGGTTGTGTCTAACTCACGGAAACAGAAGCCACTTCTAGACAGCCTCTGTACTTGATAATAACTAAGAAAAATAAGAAATAATAACAAAAAATGAAAAGCAGTGCATCATTTTAAATTCCCCTGATTCTTAGAGATAGCCCAAGTGTCCCTACATTCCTCTTAAAAATTTGGGGGAGAATTTTAGAAAGCATCAGCAGAGTAAAATATTCAGTTCAGAAATTACTTGTGTAACCTGAACAAGCTACTTCTCCCACCTTAAGCTTACTGAAATGTGCTTAATACAAAAAGCATATGAAGATGAGATTTGTGTACAAGGAAAACAGAAAAAAAAATGTTAAGCCCTCATTTTATTTCATGTCATCTGTTCTCAGCATCGTTCTAGTTGTCCTTTTTCTGTTCATGCAGTACTGATTTTCATTTCTTATTGGCTTGTTCGAGAAGTGAATCCTGAATCTGCAAAAATATCTGAACATGTAATTATTTTTCTTATGTGTGAAATCAGATTTATACAAGGATATTTGCTAGGCTGGGAGTTAATCTTAGATGAATTATAAGAAGAATGAAAAGTAAAGATTTTGGAAAATTTTAAGTTCAAGTGAACAGACGAGATGAAAATACTTCTATTGTCAGGAAAAGAACTCTCCTTGTAATATTTAGCAGTTTCAAGTTTCCAGATCAGACTGGTAAAGCAAGTAAGCTATGCACTCTCACTGTACATTTTTGTGCTTCTTTAGTTCCTACAGGTTGTGTTAGTATCACCTGCATAGCATGGGTGCAAACAGTTTAGGGAAAATGCCTATGCTTGATGATGACTTGTGAAGAGGAATTAAAAGGAATGTTTTAATATATTCTACAATATGTTATATATTACACATTACATATTTCTATATACACAGTGTATCTCATTGATTCATAAAATGGTAGAATCATTTAGGTTCGAAAAGACCTTTATGATCAAGTCCAGCTGCAAATGTACCCCTGCCAAGTCCACCATTAAACCACATCTACATGTTTTTTAAATATCTCCAGGGGTTGTGACTCTACCACTTCCCTGGGCAGACTATTCCCTTTCAAGGAAGAAATTTTTCCTAATATCCAATCTAATCCTCCCCATAGGCCATTTTCTCTTGTCCTACCACTTGTTACTTGGGAGCAGAGAGTGATCCCCACCTGGCTACAACCTCCTTTCTGTTAGTTGTAGAGAGTGGAAAGGTCTCACCTCGGCTTCCTTTTCCCCAGGCTGCACAACCCCAGCTCCTTCAGTCGCTTCTCATACACCAGGCACTGTCCTTCTTGGTCACCTGAGCATATGCTGGCTCATGTTCAGCCAGTGGTTGACCAGGATCCCCGGTTCCTTTTCTGCTGGGCAGTTTTCCAGCCACTCTGCCCCAAGTCGATCAAGATATCCTGATTTCTCAAATCTGAAGTTTGCTTTAGCCCTATGGAAATTGGAAATACAGGCTATACTTAACTCCACAAGCAACCTCCAGTCCTCCAGAGCATATTCAGACACAGAGCAGTTGGAAAGCATTTCTTCTGGCAACGTAGACTAAAGACTCAGAGCGGTGAGTGTCAAGTGCCAATGAACAAAAGTAAAAGCAGCAGTACAACAGCCCAGAGCAGTGATTCTGCTTCTGGATGAACTCCAAGTGCCTTGCTGAGTCGAGCATCAGAAATGTTTGTCAAAGCAGACTTGCCTTCATGCTGTGGGGAATGGTTTACATTCACATTTCTTGAAATTAGAGCCATTAACTTTTAAAGAGTTTTAATACTTTCTCTACCCTCTCTTTTAATTATCAGGGTTTTGTTCTTCCTCACACACCCACATGATCTTTCTCTGTGATCCTGCAATGAATTCATCATGTTGACATTTTGACAGTTCACTTATTTCCAAGCAGTAGACTACTATGTCATAAACATGGTGTTTTGATTTTGCTGAAGAATAAAGAATAAAGTGGAAAGAGAAAGAACATTTTTATTCAAAAGCAAATGTCAACAACAGTGACAGAGGGAAAATAGAACATTTCTGTCACAGAAAATTACTCAAAGAACCACTATCTTTTATCTTCCTAACTTTTGATGTATTTTTCCACAGATACAGATGTACAAACATTAGTAAAATTCCTTTATCAGCATGTTCCATATTTCTTGCTATCTTTCTGAATTTACTCGAAAGAAGACAATTTTTCAGCAAGTGCTTATTTTATAAAAAAATACTATCAAAATTTTCTCATGTATTTGACCATTTAGTATAAACTCTAAGACCAAACAGTAAAAACCAATATTCTTTTACCTTCACATCATGGCATAGCTTCCAAATTGCTTCTGTGTCTATGATGAAATCCATAGGCCTTCATCATTCCAGCCCTAGCAAATTTGTTAATATTCAAAGCTATTTTGTACCTAATGAAAAAAATCCAAATTCATATTTCCTACACAAAATGTTTATGAAAAGAATTGTTGACACAATTTTTAACTTTAAGAAGTTATTAGTCAGTTTACTTTTTAAAGAGGAATAAACAAACCTTGCATTCTTGTATGAAATCATAGAATGGTTTGGGTTGGGAGAGACCTTAAAGATCATCTAGTTCCAACTCTCCTGCTATGGGCAAGGATACCACCAATAAATAAGATTTCTCAGAGCCCCATCCAACCTGGCTGTAAACATTAGAGGGATGGAGCAAACGCAACACTTTTGGGCAACCTGTTCCTGTGCCTCACTGCAAATAAGAAGTTCTTCCTAACATTTAATCTAAACCTACCCTCTCTCAGTTTGAAGATATTCCCCTTTGTCCTATCACTCCATGTCCTTGTCAAAAGTACCTCTCCATCTCTCCTGCATGCCCCATTTAGGCACTGGAATGTGCTATAGGGTTTCCCCAGAGTATCCCTTTCTCCAGGCTGAACAACCCAACTCTCAGCTTGTCCTCATAGGAGAGGTGCTCCAGCCTTCTGATCATCCTCATGTCCTTCCTCTGTACTCACTCCAAAAGACTGATGTTTTTCCTGAGTTATGCTTCCCCTTTTCCAATCAGTGGGAACTTCAGTGAACTGTCATGATTTCTAAAAAATGATTGATTGTGGCATAGCCACTTTCTGCACCAGTTCCCTTAGGACCCATGGAGGCATCTCATTAGGTCCCATGGACTTGTGCACCTTCAGGCTCCTTAGATGGCCTTGAACCTGATTGTTTTCTATAGAAGGAGTCCTTTCTCCTCCCCTTCATTGCCTTGCTTTCTGTGGCTGAGGCACTGTGGCTGGAGTATTTGATGGTGAAGGCAAAGGCAGAAAAGTCAATGAGTATCTCAGCCTTCTTGATGTTCCATCTACTACTCCTTCACAGTAGTCCAAAAAGCAATTAATCTTATAAGCTACTGTTACAGATTATTGTTTTCTATAGAAATGAGCAAATTTTCATTTCTTTTTTTTTCCCTCAGTAGGTTCATGTTTTGGATTTTCTTCAGATATTTTTATAATTAATATATATTATAATATTATTATTAAATTAAGAGAATTCATTAAATTAATCTAATTCTATATTCAACAATATTTCTATTTAATAATATTTAGTATTTTGTGTTTAATATTTTATGTTTTCTTCAATGTTTTGATACTTAGCAGAACCATTTTTTCTTATAAGTACCTAATGCAACATATGTGGTATAAATATTCATAGATGATTGTAGTGAAATAGGAAATTCAATAAATGCCAGGGTGTGTTGACTTTAACTGTGTGCCTTGATAGCCACAAGGGCCAGCCATATCCTGGACCTCAACTTGAGTCCTGTGTGCAGTTTTGGGCACAGCAATATAAGGTCATAAAGCTATTACACGACATCCAAAGGAGGGCAACAAAGATAGTGAAGAGTCTGGAGGGGAATTGACTGAGGTTACTTGGCTTGTTCATCCTAGAGAAGAGGAGACTGAGGGGACACCTCACTGCAGTCTAGAGGTTTCTCACAAGGGCAAGCAGAGGGGTAGACACTGACCTCTTTAATGACAGAACCCGAGGAAATGGCCTGAAGTTGTGTCAGAGGAGGATAAATTGGATATTAGAAAAAGGTTCTTCATCTAGAGGGTGGTTGGGCACTGGAACAGGCTCCCCAGGGGAGTGGTCACAGGACCAAGCCTGACAGAACTCAAGAAGTGTTTGGACAATGCTGCCAGGTACATGGTGTGACTCTTGAGGTGTCCTGTGCAGGACCAGGAGCTGGACTTAGATGATCCTCATGGGTCCCTTCCAACCCAGGATATTCTATGATTCTTGGACTTTGAATCAGTTTCCCAGAGGGCTGGTGTGTAGAACTCAGTCCAGTGTAAGCTGTAATTTTAAATAAAGTTCTGTGACTCTCTTGGATTTTCAACCACTTAAAAAAAAAAAAAAAAATTATAAAAGTTAGTTCCCAGACTCATTCCAGCTGCTAAAATTACTGGTGTAACACTTATAAAATAAACGAATGCAAAATTTAGGTGCATTTTTCCTTTAGACATAAAAAGGAAGGTGTTTTCCCACTTCAAACCTCTCTTCTGCTTATTTTCAAAGGTTATCATTCCTGTGTCTAACCAGCACTTTTATTTTTGTGGTAGACTGTCTGTGCAAGAACTTCTGCTCCTAAACCCATGTTTATGACAAAAAGAGTCATAAACCCTCAAATGCTGACATTCTTTTTAGAACTGTAAATGACATTCTGACTTAAATATAAATACGAAAAGACAGCTCTAGAGAATTTTTAGAGATCAGAAAATCTGAGATACTTGCAAAATATTTATCCTCACATACCTATAAATCCTCACCAGTTCTGCATTCAGAGTATCCAATTCTGGGTATTTTAATAGTAGGTCAGTATAAGGGAGCTCAGTTGGTTCTGTAAAGTGTATTTCATGTTAAATGACAAGGTCTATTTATATTTGAGACATCTGACTTGTTCCATTTAAATCAAATGTTCAGTTTCATTTGTTTGCGGCAAGTCAGTCCTAACTTTGAAATATGACAATGCTTTGTTTTCTTTTACTTTCCTGCAACAAGTAATGTTTTTAGACTCCTAATCTTTGGATTTAATATATCATATAAAATCTTTTTTACTTTTACTAGAATGTAAGTCACTACCATCATGGTAAACTGCAATGCATAGCTAATGTGAAAAGCTTGTTGTATTTTTCTGGTTTTTTAATCCGTACTTTAAGAAAATCTTACTTATTCAGAGTACCAGTTTAAATTGCTAGAGTTTAGTAGACTCTTAATCTGTGTAAACCTGAGAAGATTGCTTACTCTTGACATTCAAAAAAATACACTTTGGAGGAATTTGATGCATTTAAATATCAGCTTCTTAAGGTCTTATGCATATCCAGTATTCAGATCAACAAAAATTTTGTCCCCAGTTGAGAATGTAACAAATACCATAAAAATGTGCAAAAACCCCCTGTATGACAATAATCCAGATCCTTATCAAGAAGAGATATGTTTTCAACAACCCCATTTCTCAATGCAATGACACATCTCTAAAGTCTTGTGAACTTCCTCTGGAATAAAAAAAAACCCAGTAAACCAAAACCAGAAACAGCAACAACAGAAAGCCCACAATGCTGATCCAATAAACCTTAATTTGAAAGTGGTTTCAGGGTATAATCAGCAGCATGACTCCAGTGAAGAATGTGTGTATCATGTTTGAAGGAAGTAGGAAGGAAGGAAGGATGAAGGAAGGAATATATAGTAGCTTTCTTACAATAGAGCAGCTTAACTTGATTATCTCCCTGGCAAGTGCCTTTACAAAAATATATGTAGACTTAACAGTGAAATCAACACAGATGGAATTACATAATCAAGATCTTTTTAATATTTTGAGACAACTTGGGTTTTGTTTTTGTCAACTAGTTCTTCTTATTTTTTGGATTGAATCCTATTGAATCTACCTTGTAGAGGTTCAAAACCCAAACAAAATAAACAAACCCAAATAAAACTCCCCCCTCCTATCCTCTAAGCTCCTCTCTCTCAGATGAGTTTCTGTCATATGATGCAGCACAGGTAAATATTATAACTCATTCCAAAAAGATTCTTTGAAATTAATTGAAGCTTAAGTTATTTTTTATAGCTTCAGACTCTACACTGAAAATATTCTATCAATTTCAAAACAGGCTATTGGGTGAAAATTTATAACTTTTATGATGTCCTGCTGATAGTTATCAGTCCTCCAAGAAATGTAAAACAAGCTAGGAGTAAATGCTGAATGTTTCACTTATATTCCTCTGTAATAGGTTTTTGAGTGGCAAGTGTCTTTGAAAAAAGATAAAAGATTTTTTAGAAACCTGATTCACTAAAATCAACAGTTCAGTGAATGTCTTTGGACTAGGCTCTACAGTAGCCGTCACAGTGAGGTTTTAATGCATGAATGGTACTCACTGCAATGTCAATAATCTTGTAAAATAACCATTACTTTCCCTTTCAAAATATTTAAGGGGGAATACATTTTCCCCCAGAAATTTTTCCCCAGTTATTAATAGCTTTAATAGTTCATGAAGAACTATAGATTCTCCAAATATTATCAAAATAAAACTCATATGCCTGCAAGTTTTGCAGCATTTCACATCAAAGGTTTTTTACTGAACAAATGCACCTATCATAGTTTCACACTTAAAAAGAAGAGAGAAATGCATTCTAATCAAAGTGTGTCAATACAGAGTAGCTGTCTTATCAGCTTACAGGAAAAGTGATATGAAATGATATGAAATTTAAAATTATATGAAAAAATTACTTGAAGTGTCTGCCTAACAATTAAAAATTGTCACCATCCTTATATGTCAGTTACATTTCTCTATTAACTCTCTTCTAAGATACTACTAAATATTCCCTATAATGTTTTTTAGTTCTTCAGAAAAAGACTTTGTTAATTCAAGAATAGAAATCATTGAGAAACATGGGCAAATGCAATCCCTTTTTTTTATTAAGCCTGATGTGTATACAAGCCCTTACTTCTACCATAGGCAAGCAAATGAAGGAACTGTTCTTGAAGGGACATAGCATGAGGTATAGTGGAAAGTGCAAGATTTATTTTCCATTTAACTAAACAATAAGACTATTGTTGAACAAAGATAGACAAGAATTTCACCCATACCAAGGAGTGAAATTCAAATTCAAGGAGAGTTTAATTTGGACATGTCACTGCTTTTCTTGAATACCTTACGAGGGTTCAATGACTTTTCCCAGTCTGAAAAGATTTTCTTCAGAAAATTTTTTATCCTATATGGCACAGGCTGAATCTTCAGGTTTAGATATTGGCTGTATCACAAGCTCTGTCTCCACATTGTCAAGATTTCTCAGGCTGTTAATCAGCAAATATTCTCCATCTGTTGGCAAGGAAATTTACATTTTTTACCAGTTTGGACTTTGTGAGCTAATTCCAGGGAAAGAAATGCAGGCCTAAGGATTCTGGGTTGTGACTGAGTTCTTGTGTTAAAGAGGCTACACAAGTAGCTTGAGCCACATACCTTTGCAACCCTGAGCTTTGCAACCCTTTGCACCCTTAGCATCTCCTCCTAAGCCCAGCTACCAGATTTGGCACTGATGTGGCCTTGGGCTCTGAGGTGAAACAGTTTCGTTGTGTTGCTATTCCCTGTGCTACGGTGCAGAACCACAGCACTCCTGCAGTTTATAGGAATGATGATAGACTCCCATAGTATGAGAAGTCTTTCTATGCTAAAATATTGTGCTAGACAGAACCACATATAAAGGGACATATAAAGTCCCGTAGCAAGAGTGAGAACCATAAGAGTCATAGACACTGCTGTGAGAGTGGATATTGGAGACTAGAAATTAATAATTTCCACTTCCCTGGCTATCCATAGGGACAGAAATCATTTATGCAGTGTGGCAAGGAGCTTTCTTTGACTCAGCAAGTCTACTTCTTGAGAAACAAAAAAAGGCAAAACTGAAAAAGATACAAATAAGCAAAAATAGCATTTTCAGCCTTCAAAATGTTTGTTTTTTTTTTTCATTTTGTTCACTGTAACAGTCATGTCTGCAGTGCTGGTAAAAGACAAAAGGATGTGGAACAAGTTCAAACCACAGGTATATAATAGTTTACTACTGATCAGCAGTGAAACAGAATGAAATAGAAATGCTTAGAAAAGAAGTATGCATATTCCGACACCAGTTTTGAATGCCTCATATCCTGTCATGGCCAATATAATTTCAGTTTTTAAACCATTTCTTACCATCATTAGCCCCAAATACTTCCTAATAACTAGAACTGAGGTTAAGTGAGTTAATATTTAGCAAATTTATTTGTAATGTTGTCATTCATTTGCAAGCTAGGAATTATAAAATTAGACTTATTAAACTAATAAAGTTTGTGTGAATTTATAACCATATATAGATATATATAGATATGTATATAAATATAACTTTAAAAAAAATATCCTGTTTTCAATTAACTACGACAAAATCTAAGCTCAAGTCTTGAATTACTCAAATGCCCCTGAATAAGGAATATATCTGAAATGTGTGTGAACTGCTCTCAGAAAATCAAGGAATATACCATTTTGAGATTTGTTTGCTCAGCTCCACTAAAAATCTGCACATATTATTTATCTTAGTGTAACTCTTGGACACCTGTTCTTGGTTTCTCTGGTGCCCCAGGAAATTAATAGATAAATCACCGGAGACACTAGAGAAAACATCAAAGGTAAAGATTTCATTCTTCAAAAATGATCTTAAAGAAGCAAAGCTGTGACGACCACCGGCTTCTCTGATGGCTTTGCAGAATCCCTCTCTGATCTGGAAAAAATAACTGTGTACCCCTGAGATGTGTAAGACATGACAGGGAACGAGGCAGCAAAAGCAAGTCACTGAATCAGGAGAAAGAAACTAGCTAAGAGAGCCACTGGAAAGCTTAAGCAAGTAGCAAGGAGGAAGTTGTGGTGGGAAGCCAGGATCAATCTGCAAGAAAGGAAAGTCTACAGAGCAAAGAAAGCAGCCGAATATAGTAACAGCTTGTTTGTATGTATGCTTGCCTTGTGATACAGATAGAGCTATTAATAAGAAATTGTGTAATTGCGTATTGGGAAGTCGAACCTGTATAAGAATGCCTTGGTGATTGCAATAAAAAACTGCTTCTGACATTTGCACGATCGAGACATAGTGTTGTGGCGTTCTTTTGTCCGCCCCGACCACCGCCACACAAAGCCACTACTTGATCTCACCCCCTAAAATGCCTAAATCAGATAATTTCAAGCGTTTCATTTTTTAAGTTAAGGGACTTATATGGTCCTTTTTAACAACTCACAATTAAATCACCCATACTAGAAGTAAAAATTGAAGGAAGATGTATAAAACTTGCTTTATCATTAAATATGGTTTTAATATCAGTTTATGACTTATTTTTGCTTGTGATGTTTCATGTATTTATTGAAGGAGCACAAATCTATTTAATCAAATTGCAAATACACTGCACTTGTGTCGTGGTTTGATGCTGGTTTAAATGCCAAACACACGACATCTAATTATGTGCATAAGTGGAATATGGATTCATTGAGGAAAATGTAAAGAAACTTCGAGGCAAAACAAGGCTCACACTTAAACAGTTGCAATATAACAGAAAGTTTATTATTAACAGAATGGGAAAAAAGGACTGATAAGAAATTAAAGCAAACCTTTAAAACACTTTTTCTTTCCCAATGCTTTTTTCTTTTACCATAAACTTTTCACAAGCGAAAACAAAACAAGAACATGGTATTTTGGTCAGTGTTGTACTTATAAGAATCTATTTAGGCTTTAGGAAAAAATGTTTCCTCTATTGTGCCATAGAGTTTTCACAAACCAACAGTCCTGCCCCGAGAAAAATCTGTTGAAGTGAAGAAAGGCATCTTTTCCATGAATTTTTCACAGTTTTCCCATGCTGCAAAAAATCACAGGCCATAGGAGAAAACGGGGTTTTAATTTTTTAAGGATGAGTTATCTCAGTCTGAAAGCACAAATTCTTTACTTCAAGTCTCTTACAATTTCTCATAACGTCTATGTAGCCTGGCGTGGGCCTTTCTTTAAAGTCACAGGCTGCACAAGAATTTCTCATCCCCCCACATTTTTTCCCAATGGATTAAAGCCCTTTCTATGGCTTTGCAAGAAGCATCTTTTAAAAATATGTTACCTTTTTTTAAAAAGCATCTTATAAAAGCGCAGCAGCCCTCTTTTCCCATCGCTATAGCTGCCTTTCCATGTGATCTTGTCTGTTTCCCTCTGTCTCTGACCTTGGAATCGCCATGTTCAGCTTCGTCCCATGTGACTACACTCTCCTCTTTCCTCGCTGACTTGAAAGAAAAGGTGTTTTTGTTGGCTGCAGTGCCGTGTTTTCTTTGGCCTTGGCGAGGGCTGTACTGGATGCAAAGGTGTCTCACTGGCCCCGCCAGTCTCAGATTTTGTTTTGGCCACGTGGCCTCAGCCCCAGGCTGCCTGCGGAGCAGGGACAGCTCGCCCCTGGGAGGGGAGGGGACGGCTGGCCCTGCACTAACACCGCGCTGAGGGGTCGAGGAGAGGGGCCTGGCCTGGACCCAGACCTGGGCCTCGGGGCCCCCCACCCCTGACCACCCCTCAGCCCTTGAACCCAAAAACAAAGAGGAAACTTCCACCCTGCATGGGTTTTTTATATGCAAAACCACAAAAGCGATTGGCTCAGAAACCTGTCAATTACGCAGGTTCAACCTATTACAACTTGGAAGAAAAAAATGGTTTGACTGGAGAGACATCGTCAATCAGAAATCTTATATGCATGCAGTTGGAAGAGCTTGTCCACAGACAAGCTAGTCTATTACCTTTATCTAGAATGGCATCTGGATTATTTATGGAACATTTGTTACACCACTTCCAGAAAACATATATTTCACAATGGTTTCCTTTCTGTCAAGTAAGACATGTAGTTGTCAGTGAAGTAAATTTCATTCAAATAATTTCAATTATCCTTATTGACTAAGAATTTGTATAAAAGTATAACATTTGAATACATCATAGAACTCTGCTTTTGTTTCTGTATAATCTGTTTAATGCAGACCTATAGTTCTTTATCAACTGATATATTTAGAGGTGGTGCTTGAAAATATTGTTATAAAACTTAGGTTAATTTTCAAAAACTGTCCAAAAAACTTAGCAATTTTGTTTAAGTTTTTCAGCCAATGCTCAACCTATGCTGTTGTAGCCATTCTTGTAAAAAATGTCTGTTTTACTACTAGCAGAGGTAATGAGTCTATAGAAGTCACCATCATGATAGGAGCTTTACCTTATCTTCAGTCTCTTCGTTGATTTCTCTACAAAGAGGAAATAAAGTGATCATACAATTTAACTAATATATATTATTTTTGATCTAACTAGGAGATTAACAACAAATTCTACCCAGTGGATTCTGTTAGCTTATGTGATTAAATGCTAATTTTGCCCAGAGGAGAAATCTCTTTACTCTGAGTCAGGGACATGAGCCCCTCTTCCCTTGTCCCCTGGGGCTATCCCAGGAAAGCATTATGAGCCCCATGGGCTCAGTGAGTCCTGGCACAATTAGTCCATGAGGCAGCTCCCTGATCTGGGAGATGGAACTCACTGTGCCAAGAAAGAGTGTTGTGGGACTGTACAAGATAATGGAATATTCAGGGAAGCAGCCAAAGATGGGGCAAGGGAGGTATCAAAGTGGTTAGAAAAGCAGGAAAATAGAAGGATAAGGAGATAAAATAGGCTGGTACTGCGTAAGAAGAGAATCTATGCTTGTCTAGCCGTGACCTGTTCCTGGTGAATGAGTCAATTCTCTATTCCAAATAGACTGCCTTTCTATCTCCTTTCCTGAGTGAGGACTCTATTGGGCATGCACGTGCACATGTGGATGTCTCAGTGCAGCAGCTGGAGAGGTCAGAGGGCCTTTGTGTCTGTGGTACCAGAAGCAGAAGATACAGGAACATGTGCACACTGTGCACGGGTGTGCCTGTAGGTGCCTGCAATTACCTAGAGAACCTCAGGGTGGCCTAGAAAATGAGTGGAATAAAAGTGATTGGAATCAGGTATCAGAGGTGTCATAACACCTCAAATACAGGACAGTTCAGAGGTGTTGAGACTGACTACTGGAGAGACAGCTGGTCCAATCTAGCTACTGAGATTAGGGGATCTCAGGGAGGGCTATGAGAAAGGACACAGATCTAAACCACCTACTTGTGAGTTCCATTCATGAAGAGTGCATGTTTGGGCATGAGGCAAAGGGAGAAATGTGGGGACCCATGGGCCAGCTACCAGATAGACTGTCTAAGGTTTGTTACTGGAGGTAATTAGGGGGTCATGTGTCTCTGTATCCATGTGACCAGGGTTTTGTGTTTATGTGTGGGTATCATCAACAACTGAAATGGGGCTGTGAACATTAGGGATTCATGCGTTGATGTGCTGGCCATGCACTAGCCTAGGATCCAGAGACAACCACTGTTTATATATGTGTATACTTTCCACTGGTGTTTTTCCTTGATCAGCCAGGAGGGGAACAGGATCAGGCCATTTCTGCTTGTTGTATTTGAGTTAGGATGGCGTGGTTCATATCCGTATTGATCTATGTGTACTGAACCATGCAAATATATACATACAGAGGGGGAGAGAGAGAGTATACATATTTAAAATACAGGCTCAGCCTCTCTGCTGACTGGACATAAGGTTATCAAGTTCCAACAGCCTTGCCTCTGTTGGGCTGCAAAATTTGGCAGTTTCTAAAAGACTCACCTTTAGACAGTGAGATAAAAAGGTGTTAAAATCTGCATGGACAAAATAGAGCTGATTACTCAGCAGCACAAAATACACTTCACTGTACAAACAGCTATCCACAGCTTGTTGCAGATTTATGCCGAAGAGTATAAATTAAAAAAAAAAAAATTAAATGGGTTTCTTTAATATTTGTAGTCTTGAATACACAGGATTCTTAACTGAATATTTTGCAGTGGCAAATGCTGAATGCAGTAAGTCTGAGCTCCACTGAATACTGTGGGAAATACAAAAGGTGAGAAAGCTCTCAGGTG
>VYXC01009696.1:879085-910955 GCA_013397175.1 Platysteira castanea
AAAAAAAAAAAAATTAAATGGGTTTATTTAATATTTGTAGTTTTGAATACACAGGATTCTGAGCTGAATATTTTGCAGTGGCAAATGCTGAATGCAGTAAGTCTGAGCTCCACTGAATACTGTGGGAAATACAAAAGGTGAGAAAGCTCTCAGGTGGAGTGAGAAGAACAGGTTTCAGAAATAAAGCAAAGAATTTAGGTTCGGCTGCGACTGCAAGAGCCTGAAGATAGAAGAAGATACAATTATATGGTAAACAAAGCACATTAAAACAATGGTTGGAGTTTATAGGCTTGACTCAGATAGGTCTTGAGGCTGCAGAAAATATGCTTAGCAAGATAGTTAAATTTTAAGCTTAATAAAGGAATATTGTGCATTATTACATAAGGCATAACAAGCGAGCATTGTTTGCAGCAGATGTACGTGTACTTTTAGTGATTGGTTAGAACAGTTTTCTAGAAACTTTAGAAGCATGCTATTGGCTAAAAAGTTTTTAAGAATGCTCTGTAACAAAGAGATCCTTGGTTGGCTGTGGCAGCGTGAGCCATGTACCATCTCTTGTGTCTCATCTCTATAAATGAGACTGATACCTGGATAAAATAATAAAAAGGCTCCTGGAACGTCTGCCTGGGCACACTGTCCCATTTGGTTTATATGCCAACAGAATACTAAGTTTTGGGAAATTCTGTCTACATGAACACTGAAGAGACATTTTCTGGAATATCTCAGCTTTGAACTGTGTAACAGGTTCAATAAGTAGAAACACAAAAAGTAGAAAGGGCTATGTAGAAAATTTAATACAAAAAGGACTCTAAATACTCCACAGGAGTAGAAACCAAAACGAAAGTAGGTTACAAAATGATCAAAATATGCAGGTCATGAGGATTAAACTACACACTCAAAAAATGAAGTACTGAACTCTACCAATATAAACCCAAAACTCAGTCCAGATTTGTTGAAAAGGTCACGAGCCATTGAACTGGAGTTTTGACTCAAACTAAGCTTTTGAAAACTCCATTTCTTCCCAGAGGAGTAATGAAAGAGGATTGCATTAGCTTTTGATATACTTTACTTGCTATCAGCAGGGATTCAGTAGTGTCTGAGGAGTTTTGCTTTGAATTTTCTCATTTGTTTCCATGCTTCCAAAGAAATTAAAAAACCCCATTTTTCCTTTTCATAAGATTTATCATGTTCTCCAGTAAAGCTTGGATAATCGATATCAAAAGGTTTAATCTTCTTTGAGATTTTACCATGGATAAACCTTTGGTACCACAAGCTCCAACATTTGTCTACTTCTTTCTAAAATAGCACAATGACAAAGCCAATATAAGAAAAAAACCAGCAGAAGTCCATATTCTATAGAAATACTCTCACTCCTCCACCCTCTATTACATTATTTAAAAAGAAGCTGGACTGATATGTACCTAAGAAGAATCTTGGAAACCAGAGTGTTTGTCAAGATATCCCCTTTGGTCAGAATATTAAAACATTATGTAGGCAAGGTTGTCTGTCTTCTAGCTTGGATAAAACAGTTCTATGTATAACAGGCAATGTGTGCAAATTTCCAAAAGACATTATAGCAACAAAACTATATAAAAAATGGCAATTCTCTTCAGCTCATACATTTACAAAAAAGCTACAGCTGGAGCAAGTCATCAAAGAGTTGGTAACAATGCAATACCAAAACTAGGAAAAGCACAAATGGAAATAAGAAAAGGCAATTTCAGTTGCCTCTATTAGTGGTAAAAAAAAAAATAAATTGAAAGTTCATGAAGTATAGAATGCTACAAAAAATATAATATCATGAACACCCTCACATTTCAAATAAAAACTGGAAACTTATTCAAAATTTGGGGGAAAATGGCAAATATAACAATAATTTAAATTTGAGGTGTGTTTTAGGTATATGTCTGAGATTCATCTGTGATGAATCAGCTGTCATATAATTGATCACTTGAAGTAAAGCCAGGAATACACCAATTTACTCATCCAAGCTGAGTGTCAACTGTTTTCCTAAGTGGGAAACATGGTAAAATTACTTCAGTACTGCTAGTAACAAATGCTGTGAGTGAGCATATTTGTAGTCCTTGGTGACATTTTTTGATTTGGGTTTAATCCACAATAGAGAAATTAAAATCCATTTAGTAATGGCTTTTTTTTCACTTGAAACTTACAGAGGGCTCAGAAAGTTCCATTCTAAGATATCCCAGCCATACATTATTATTTGGAAAGTTTCCGAATTTATGTAATAATTTATTAATTTTTAATTTTAAAATAATCAAATTAAATAGAATTATTTTTTGCTGTTGCTCTATTAATACAGTAGCAGAAAATGGGGGGAAAAGTAATGGTATGACATGCAAAAAAAAAAAAAGTCATTCTGGGCTGCTTAGGCAATCAAATGATGATAACCCAGTCACTACAACACTAAAAAGTCCCACTCCAGCATATCAGTACACACCTGGCCACCAGAACCAGCGCCCACCTTACACACAAGTAATTTTGGGATTGCTGTGAATGCGGTGCTGGATACATAGGAGTCTCTATACACTTTGCCCTGAGAAAGGATTTTTCAGGAAAGCTACTGAGCTCTCAGACAAGCTAGATCCGCTCAGAGCAAATTAATTACGGGGGCAACACCTCTCTTTTTGTTTTAGATCTCCTAAGATCTATAAGACTAAACTTATACTGCCCTTTAGAATGTAGGCCAGGAAGTGGAGCAAAGAAGCCTTCTCATACATTGTATAACATAGATGTTGATTAAGGGAAATAATGTGTGAATTGTATTGGACATGATTAGACTAAGAGACATTTAAGTCTGTAAATTTTGATTTTCTTTTTTTTTTGTTATTATTTTCAATCTCAAAAAGTCACTACTTTGAGAAATTGGCTTCCAAAGTCACTGTGTTTGCTTCAGCGCTGGAGTTAAAACTGATGGGGTATAAATAGTTTCGTGAATTCAAACACTTATGATCTTCCTGGAAAATTTCATGCTGATTCCTTGTGGATATTCTGGAATATCCTCTGGAATGTACTTGATATTTTTAGTTAGTGGTCTTCTGCATCATGTCAAAGGTTGTCAGTGATGTTTAAACCATGTGTCTATTCACATATACAGTGGGTATGCACACAGTACAAGGCAGGAAACTCTAATTCCCATTTTTGCTTTAGAAAAAGTCCTGAAAATGTATTAGGTGACTATTATGTTACCTCATTTCTTATTCAGGAGCATATGTTTTCTCCCTTTCCTTCTTCTGTGTCCAGGTTTCTGGTTCGCCTCCTCAAGGTTTCCTCAACATATGATGACTATGTACACTTAATACATTACAGAAATTTCAGCTGTCAAATTAGTTAGGGTTAACTAGTTTAAAACTACAACTGCTGAGATTTGGAACCTTTCATTTTCTCCTATACCCACAGAAAGTGTAACAACAATTTTTTGAGTCAGTAACCAGCAATACAGTCCAATCCCAAGTTATTAGAGGACTACATTTGGCTTAGTTTTTAATCTGTGTCCTAAATGGCAACATGATTTCAGTATTTCAAACCATTTTTGGAGCATACCTTACTTCTTCTCCTGCCTCCTGTAAACGTACCTCTGATCTTACTGAACTGAACTTTTTCTTTCTTCTCCTCTTATAAGTTATTATTTTCTAGTTCATTTTATATTTTGCGAATGGGACAAAAGGCAAGACAGTAAGGTTGTATATTAAAAGTGAATCACAAAATGTAATGGACCTATTTAAGTGAAATTATCTAATTGGAACATGGAGAATAAAAATAATCAAAATTTTTAAATATAATTTAAATTTAAATTTATATATATGGAATTAAACATTTTGTTGTTGACTATGCATTTGAACAAAAAAAAAGAGGGTTTATCCTAGGAACAAAAAAGATATTTGTTCAGCAATAAAGTTTCATAAACTCCAAGTATTTTGTAATAACCTTTTAATCTTTAATTTTTTACATTCAAATTTTGAATATGATTATACTGAAATTTAAATATATTTCAGAAATATATTTTTTCTGCTATCACTCTCTTTACTATTTCTCTCCAAAAATTCAACAAAAGTAAAATTATCATTATTTTTTAGAGTTTTCTATTTATGATTAAACAAAATAGTGCCACAGATGATGCCTAAAAATATCTTACTTATATAAGCAGTGTTAATAGCTGTTTCCAATCATTTTATACAATTTTACACAAACTTCCTGTTTATAACTGCTTACTGAATTTAAATAAGTAGACAATAATCTGATGAATGTGAGATGGCTGTGTTGACAATAATAATTTGACAAATAGTTCTTGGGAAGGAAGCACTTCCTCATGTAATTTTATTGTCAGAATGCTCAAAAATAAAGTGCATCAACAATTTCTCAGAAAAGACCAGTCACAAAATTGATTTGACAGGTTTGTTTTTGGCTTGTTGCCCTCACTTTCTTTAACATCTTAAATCAGCCTCCAGTTTTGACTCTGACTAAAAGCTTCAGATTATTTCTCTTTTTTTCTTCTTTTTTCTCCCTTTTTTTCCCCCGATGTTGGAAACTATTTTTTTCTTTTGAGCTTAATTTGAATATAGGCAGATACTCTCTTTCTTCAGGCGTGAACCCTAATTAAAATTAAAAGGTTTGCAAGGAATGTAATCTCAGTTCCACCAGAAACCTAGAGCTCAATTCTACAGAGGACTTTAATACCAAAAATAGAATGTAGGTGGAATTGAGTTGCCTATATTTAAACCTGCTATCTTAAAAGCTTGGCAACTGCACCTTAGCCTACTAAAGGTGAAGGAATGAGGTACACTTTTGTTTAACTCCACTGTGGGGGCTCAGCTGCTTCTCAGCATTTCAGTACCAGGACAGACTCCACATGGAATGATGGCCTATTTTAGCAATATGGTGCTGGTGTCATAATCCTCCTTTTAAATAACTGTCTCAGGTTTAAAGCAAGTTTTTGAATCAGGCATTAAGGATCAGCATCGTTCTCAGTTTAATAAATTCTATGAAAACCACTGGAGATTAATTCTATTTTCTGGAAGACTGATCTACATTATTTAAAATAATGTGAAGCACCCAACTCCTGATAAAATTGTGCAGCAAAGAAAACAGATGATGTAAAATTGATCAAGCCCTTTACATTGTCAGAAGTGTAAATCCTGGGACATTCAACTCTGGAAATTGTGATCCTTGACACAGTCCTGTTTGTGTATCTCATCAAATGGATGTACATCATAGAAGAAACTCCTAAGTAAGGGCAGGAGCCCAGAATCTTTCCCTTCTATGTAAGTGCAGAAGAAACAAAGTTCAAAAACCACATACCCTCTGATCTAGAGAAGAAAATATGAATTATCTAAAAATATTTGGATTCTTTATTGTACAGGGGGAAAGCTACAAGAAAGGGAATAAAGAGTTTCTCTACTTCTGACACTTAGTCAATTACTTCAAACATAGTGATTGATGAGAGCAGATTTGGGTTTCAATGTCCATTTTAGACATCTCAGTTGCTAACTTGCCATCAGTCTAGCTCCATTCTGAGTCTAATTTTTAATCATATACTTAACTGGATGCAGAAAAGTGATACCATGTAGTCTTAACTATGATGCCAGTCAAGGAAGTAAAGTGGAATGAATCACAAGCTATTAACTGGCTTTGGACTTACTGTTTCACACCCCTGGTTTTTCCTCCCCCCCCCACCCAGGTCCTGCAGAACATAATAGAGGGGTCAAATGAGAAGTAGAAATGTGGCAGAGTTTTCACACTCAAGTAAAAAGCTATGTCTTTATTTAGAAAAATAAATAATAATAATCAAAAAGATCTAATAATTTACAGTGTTAAGCTTTCCCATTTGAAATGAGAATACATGAATAGCACTTTCATTGCTATTAACCAGAAAATTCCGTAGCATTTTATCATTATAGACTTTTATCTTTACAATGAGCACTCTAAGAATTATTTTGTTATAGTTTCTTATTTCTTAGAGTAATTGTCTTGGCTTACGAAGACACAAACTGGGAATAGCAACTAACTGTGAGAAATCTGTAGGTCACAGATACAAATTTTTTTACAAACAAATTTTAACTGACCTGCTATAGGATTTGTCTTGTAATAAATAAATTATTTCTGAATACATTACTGATCATTCAGAAGCACACATAACTTCAGCTACCTTAAGATCTATTTACCTTAAAATGTTTCTGAGGAGCTAGAGCTATTCTTTGTGATCTAGTATCGAGAACACAGACGTAATTATTATCCAACAGAAAAGCTCCTCCACCGAGCAGTGAAATGGGGTTGAAAGCTATATTTATTGTCTTGACAGAGGAACTAAACTTCTGAAAAATACCACCACATTTACTATAAGGTTCATTTAGAAGTTGTTTTCTCTGTGCATCTCTGCATACGTCTCAGCACACAGAGGTGGGAGCTCTCTAAGCTATGTGATGCTTTACTTTGTATTGCTACAACTGCAGCGCGCAGCTCTGCTAAGAGAACAGATGTAAAGCGGTGTGGTGTCTGTGGGTCGATGCCACATTTTTTCCATAGGGTCCCTCGTGGGAACGCTCTGGCGGCGCTCTGCCAGCACCCACGCGTGCACACGATCCCAGCCCCGCAGGTGGCTGCGAGCAGCCGCTCACACACACGGTCTGTGCACAAACTGGAGACGAAAAGGCGAGAGGGGTTCTCTGTGTGCAATTCTGAGGCGTTTATTGGAATCAACACACTGGAAGGGAACAGAGGCAAAGAACATAGAACAAAAGCCCGCACGTGATTTTATCCCGGAGGGTCCCAGGTGTAGGCAGAGCATCAGAAGCCAATAGTCTGAGGCCTGGGGGGTAGAGGCAAGGCTGAGTGACAACAGGGGGCAGTGGGAGAGGGGAGGAGAGGGGGCGAGGGCCAGGGGCCAGTGGGGTCTCGGTAAAGGCAGAACTTTCTGGCACAGTGGTGTGGGGAGAGACCACTTTGTAGTAACATGGGAGGGGTTAATGTGGACTTAGCCACCGCAACAAGTATGTCTGCAAGACATATTTTATCTTTCAGTGAGTATTACACTCCTAGTTTCACTATTCCTCTTTGCTGAAATAGAACTATGGCAGTAGCAATAAAAAGTGAATAAATGGCCAAGAAGTAAAAGGCTAATAATTAATGCCATATCACTGCCATTACCATGATGATGAAACTCAAAGCAGTACTCAAAGGACAGTAACTAGAAAAGCAGCACACACAAGCTGACATATTTTTAATTTATATGAAACGTATCACATTTTGAATATTTTTTCATGATCATTCTACTCTCAGCAAACACAGCTGTGAAAGAAAAATCTTTTCTGTGGAAAATTCTACTATGCATTTGCAAAATAGGAAATGATGTGCATGTACTCATGCGTGAGAGACAAAGAAGGAGGTGGGTAAGGGTATGAACAATTCTCAGGTCTATTGTTTATCAAATGTAATATATGAGGTGAGACAGAAAAATAGTTACGACATTTTTTGTTGTCATTGTTTTTCAGTTGGACTTTTTTTTTTACTACAGTAATTCCATTGATTCAAAATTCAACTCTGAGCAGTCGTCTGAGTTTATATTGTTCTATCATAGCATGATTTTACATTTCATGGGAGGTAAAACTAATATTACTGTAATCAAAACCTGTTCTGACATTCACTGAAATGACCACACAAAAAGGATGGTTTGCTCTAAAGAAACCGTTTTTCTCTGTAAATTGGGATAGTACTCCAAACAATGAACTTAGGTCAGCAAATAGAGTACAGATAGACAGTACATTGTGCTTTAAGACTGCTTTTGGGTTGATGTTTTGTAGATGATTTTTGAGGTTTGTGGTTTGTCTTTTTTTCCTTTCTCTTGTGCTAAAGCAGTAGGATGTTTTTAAACTACAACACTGAGAGTTCACTTTTAATTCCTGTGTTTCTCTCTGTGCTGGTTGGAGAGATAAGTTACTCTTCAACTGTTTCTTTCCTCTCTGCTTAAGTTCTCCTGAATCTGAGTTGTTCTGAAGTTTTCAGTCAGCAGTTTTTAAGAGTTTACAGATAAGATTAAAGAATATATTTAATATGTTCACATGCTAACACATAGCTCTTCATCTTTATTTGTTCAAATAAGTGAGTATGAATGATAATCATTGAAAATATGCATTTGTGTGTTTTGCATATACTAGCTTTACTTTTAACGTGAAAACTTTGAGACACAGGTAAGTAAAAACTAATTTGCTTGAAATATGCTTGTAAGTGCTCTAGCTAGAGCACTTTCTCATATCAGATATAGTGCTATTTCATTGTCATTGAAATAAAAGTTCACTTTTCATTGCTCAGACAGCTGAAAAATCTATTGCAACCTTAGGTACCCAGAGTTACAGAAGCTGACATTTACATTTGCCATACCTTGGTTAATAAATTTCAGATTCTGACTTTCCTGACATTTTCTCATACAAAGTTACTTTCCTTACCTAGAAGTTTAGCAGGTGTGCATTCAAGTCTAAGAAACTGTGGTGTCAAGTTTGGGGCGTGAGGTGTAGAAAAGAGAGAGTGCAAGACAAGACAGAAAGAAAAATTTATGGAACATAAATTAATAAAATGAGAGATGGATTTTCAGGGAGTTTATCTTTGAAGAAACATCGTTATACTTTGAACTTATTTTTTAAAAATAACAAAAGGCAGAAAAAGCTTTTTTGCAATTTTATTTGTTTTACTAAAATTATAAATCTGCTGATGAGATTTAAAACTCTTGTATTGTTTGTATTGATGTAATAAAGAGCAGCCTAAGTCAAATGATGTGCTTTATAGTCTAAGAAAGAAAGTTCAAAGACACTTCTGAAGTTATTGTTAGTACAGGGTCTAACTTGGGTTGTCATATTGATTATGCCTTTACTATGAAATATACCCACAAGCAATTTTATCTGTTTTAGCTGATGATTCACTTTTTAAACATGTGTTTTGCTGTATAAATATTCACTTTACTGCTTTGATCTCACTTCTCTCATTTTAGGTCTTGTTGAAAACAAGTATGCATTTCAAATTCTGAAAACCATCTCTTTTGAGGGTCTTAGAGGAATAAGAAACTGTGTGACCACATTTAGTTTACTAGCATGCATTTTAAGATGCATAAAACAGATGCAGACAGAATATTTCCAAATTCATTTGAATTCCCATATTAAATAAGTACTTGCCAAACTTTCAAGTTCAAAATGTCTCTTTGCTTCTATATGCAACAGCTTTCTCAATTCCAGCTACAATTTCAGAATTCCTTTGTTCTATGAGTGCTAAAAAGATAGGATCTGATTCCGATTTAACTCGCATCTCCCTGGCTCTTTAACTTAAACAAACTTAAGTGTTTATGTGTAAAGGTAGTTATGAAAGTAAAATCAAGTCTGAAATACTGGACTATTTTTCTGACAACATTAGTTACTGTTACACCACAGATTTTATTTTTAGTACATTCTTTCATCTCATTGAAAGCATTTTCTCTCTAGGTACAATTCTGTAGGCATGCTAGTGCTAACAGGCACTTCTAAATCTCATGGTTTCGACATGAGCTTTCATCATCATATTCCAGAAATGTATGGTTTACATATTGTGCCACAAACTTTAACTGCTCCTTAAGCATCTTGTGTATGAGACTTTGGAAATGTCTGTGCAATGTCTGCTTCTTCTGAAGACACTTTCTGCCTCTCGTAACAGATTCCCTGCCATCATCATCACCAGTTACCTTCATCTACCTGAGCTTTTTGACATTTCTCTTGTGGCCTGCAATCCATTTTCGAGGTCATGTAGCTCTGTAATGGAATATTAGCACCCTACCTTGAGAGTAGGCTTGCCAGCAGGAGGTGTGTCAGAGCAATCTGACAAACAGTGCTTTGAAGGACTATGACCTTGGAAGCCTCTAACAGGACAATTTATGAATTTGGAGTAGCTGCCAGATTGAATTGTAAAAGGGTGTATACTAACACACAGGATTACAATGAAGACTCATTCATAAACATCGACATCCTGCCAAAGAATGGATCACACAAAAGTTTAATAGAGTATCTATTCTCTGATTATGAACCCCCAAAATTAGCTATCTGCATTCTTGGAATACCACAATTGTACCATAGTTTTCAAGTCCTTATTTTTTACACTTAAATATTTTCCTTATAACCTGCCAAATCCTTCCCCAGCTGGGCACTGGCACAGGTCCCACTGATTTTAGAAGAAGTAGACCTGCCTTCAAAATACAGTTATAATGACGGTCATGTTAATATTGGGAACCACAACACACTTCTTTAGGCCACAGCTAAGCATCTGAAATTAAATTTTTAAATCCATATTGTTACTTCTACATAAATTTTGCAGGTTTTTCAAAGACTTTCAGGGGCCATGAATCAACTGAAAAGACCTAGAGCACTGAAAATTAGGTTATATTTATCTATGAGTCTTAATAAGGATTTAAAGCTTTAACTGGAGACATCCAGGTTTGGAAGTCTTGGCCTATGGTTGCAGCCCAAACACCTCCAGTATTTTCTGGGAATGATCAGATAATTACACAGTAAAGACCATGTGCACTGCTGTTGCTTATGGCATAAATAAAGAGAGACTATAAAGCACAGAGTGCTCAACTTAAAAAATATTGTAAAATTACATGTTACCACTGAGCAGATTGTTTTCAGATTCTGTTAAAAAAACCCCTTCTCCGAGAAGTAAAATTACAGAAATAAAATATAAATTATAATTACTCAGCCTAACTATATATTTGTGGGGAACTATTTTCAGTAATTTTATATTTATGAACATAGTTTAAAAGACAGATTCACACAGTAGTGAATTCTCAGTTACAAAAAGAATCTTCCCTTTTGCAAATAGAAATGTGCTGCTGTTAGACAGGAGTACTTATGTTCTTCATGCTCAACACTACAGTTTATCTCCTTATTAAGTGTAAAGAAAATTTGAAAATGCTAATCCTACCAGCTTGCACTGCTCCTCAGTGCAGCATAGTAAGAATTCAAACACATATTGTCTGCAAAGAACCCTAGAACCATCTAATGTATGTAATTGGCATAAAGAGATATTTCCTTTTAGCTGGTGTCCCAGTTCTGTAAAACATGGCTTGACAGCACATGCGAGTCACACAATTCTGAAGCCCAGCCGGTACCCACAGCCTGAAGCAATAACCATCCTAAACCTGATCCAAGGCTGGCTGAAGTGAAAAGAAACTATCTTATTGCTTTCAGTGGCTTTTGGATCATGCAATCCTTGATAAATATACCCTTCACTGCACCCTGACATAATCCCCATATCACACAAGGTAGTTGGACACAAAAGGTACTACGGCATCAGCAGGCGTAAGATTTATTTCAAGAAAGTTGTTGAATGATATTCTATGCACGTCAAGGTTGAATCCCAGCCAGATGTGTATACCTTGCTTATTATTTCTCATACGTCTAGTTTTAGTAGAAAAATACAATTCCTCCTGAAGGAGAATGTTTTTTACTCCACTAATCAATGATTTTTAAAAAATATTTTTCCCTCAGAGTTCATTTCGCATCATTTTGTAAATGCTGGTGTACAACCACATAGGGGCAGAGGTAGGCAGTTCCAGATCACTTGACATTTATGATTCTCCACTGGCAATGTAAAATTGTTTTCCTTCACTCTATTTTTTTCATATCTCCCTCTCTCTCTTTTCAATTTCCAATGCTATAAAATGAACATATATAATTTATGATTAATTTTTTTTGTGAAATCATGGTTCTATTCACAGTCATGAAGACTCTGCTATTAACCTCAGCTTTTCAACACAATAATAAAGAGCTATGTAGACAGTTCTGGGCTAGCATTAAAAAAAAAATCATTGCTCAATAACTTAAAAAAGCAGTCAAGATGCTTTTTCCTACCCATGTACCAATGTACATTCTTATAAACAGAAGAAGCTATTTTTTATTAGATTATAATTCAATAAATGGCACTCTGCAGTAAGGGAAGAACAATTTTCTAAAATAATTTTAATAATGATGTATAAACCAAAAAACCCCATTTAACTGTTTTATATGTAAGCTTATAGTCCTTAGATAAACCACATCACCTTGAAAGAGAGAACAAGTGGAACAAAATGAAAAATGTTGCATCTTTCAATGGCCTCGGGTCATGGCCTTATGCTTCCCTGCACCTTTACTCTTTATGTTGGATGTTTATTTAAAAATAAAGCCAGAGATAATCCAAATAAGAGGTGGAAGCAGACTTATAGTGACAGGAGCTATTTAAATAGAAGGAACAGAATGTTGTGGGGGATAAAGGACAGCAAGGCAACAGAGAGGAGTGTGAAGGAGGCTGCGTATTTTCCATCACACTAACTGAATATTCAGGTAGTTGGCACCAATCAGTATGACCTTTAGTCATGTTTTCATGCCTAACAAAATTTAATCTGCAGATTATAAACATGGAAATGCAGTACCTGACTATTTTTTGAGACAGAGCTGGGAATTCTACTCCCTGACTGCAATCAGAGTTTCAAGTTATATTATTTTTTAAAAACAAACACACAAACAAACAAACAGGGGGAAAACAGAAAGTAGAAAATAGGTTTTGTTTTTCTCTATATGTAATGGGCAGCTTCAGTGGAGTTTCTGTTAACACAAAAATTTCTTCCAATGTCTGGTTTAAATGTATTTCTTGTAGTAGCATTGTACTTTGCATTATGTACCTTTTCTCCCTCACTGTTTATAAGTTCTCATTTCAGTCACTTTGGTGTGGAGAACAACCTGATACTTCTACAATGAAATGACTGGCTTGCTAGATAAGCAGATAGCAGTCAATATTGTCTATCTTGACTTTGGTAGAGTTTTCAACACTGTCTCCCATAAGATCCTCAGAGAGGCAGATGAGGTATGGGCTGGATGGGCAGTCAATGAGGTGGATTGAAAATTGGCTAAATGGCAGAGCCCAGAGTGGGATGATCTACAGCACAAAATCTAATTGGAGGCGTCACCGGTGTAAACTGACAGTCAGTATTGGGTGTGATCCTCTTTATTACATCTTTACTGATCTGGATAATGGGGAAGAGTTTAATCTCAACAAGTTTGCTCATGATGCAAGACTGACACACCAGAGAGTCATACTGCAATCCAGAGGGACTTCAATAGGCTGGAGAATGGGGTCAACAGCAACCTCATTAAGTTCAATAAAGGGAGGTAAAAATTCCTGCACCAGGATATGCTGGAGACCACCCAGATGGAAGGCAGCCTTGCAGAAAAGGACCTCAGTGGCCTGGTGGACCATTGAGAGGACTACAGAAGTCTCTGCAATGTATGATGATGCCTATTCAATAGCTCAAGATACCTAAGTTACTCTTTTCCTGTATTGTCACACACACATCTTGACATAACTTCGTGACTCTAAAACTGCTATTCAAAAAGTTACTGAAATCTCACTCTGCTCTAAGTGATATAAAATGGGCACACACTCTTCTTTGATCATGAGTCTATTTGTATGTCTGCAGGGGACAGACTAACCTTATGACACACATTTTCTGTCAACACCCTCTGGGCAACAACACATATTATGACATTGTCTCAGTTTGCAGCAAAAAATATCTACAGAATGCAATCAGACTTCTTTACTTTTTCTCTCACTTCTGTCTTTTCTTCAGTATATTTTTGCTATCAGTCACATGTTCCTTAAAAAATACCAGGGTGCAGACTTTCCATTTAAACACATCTCCTGTGATCCTGTCAAGGTCAGCCTCACTTTTGTTCAGTACAGCTCATTAGGGATACTGGAGAAGTTCAAGTCCTAGGAATACAAACGTAAGAAGGTAAACAACCTTCCAGTTATCTAAAATTTAATTATTAATTTGTTGCAAAATGCCAAATGCTTACACGAAGAAACATTCATTTCCGTTATTTAGTACCATGCTGCATGTACAGTCTAATGCTTTAAGTAATTCATTGCAACAATTTCCAAGTCATATCCAGGGCTGTCTCATGGTAGTTCTCACTAACAGCCTGTATAAAACAATAAGGTCATGCAGACACCCTGCTGTCACTTTACCATAACTTGCCTGCACAAAGCATCAGGACCATAAAACTCTCAGACAGAGTGGGCTTATTTGTATGTCCCATGAGGACAAGAGAAGCTTATTTTCTGAGTATCAGAAGTGTCTTATGAAAATCAGAAACACATAAAGAAAGACAAAACAATTATTTTTAAGTAATAACATTAGGTTCCTAAGTGAAGCTTATACTGAAAAATCTGTTAAGAAGAAAAAGAGAATTCCTTTGTGTATATCAGAGTGTATTACCTGTCTAATTTTTAGAATTGCTGAAGCACATCCTATTTCAAATGCAATTGCAACAGAGCAGTTATGATAGCAGACATAATAAATTTCCTATAACAACCTTTTTTTCAGAATTTGTAATGGCATACATTACCAGAAAAGCATTTCTGAGAATTACAGCATTATGAGTTTCCAAAATAATTATATTTTACAGAAATGATGCCTCAGTGTAATTTCATGTTAGATAAACACAACTAAAGGCATGTTTTCTCTCTTATTCCTGGTGTACATACAGACATGGTTGCAAGCAAGCTGAAGTGGTGTGGAGACTGAGGAAAACATGTCTAGGTGAGTCTCCTTCTTGATCCTGAATTTGGGTTTGTTTCTTTTTCTTGTTCAGTATTTTGGCTTCTTTGGTGAAAAGCTCAGCAGTATCACAGGTTTGGAGAGTTTTTTTATTATCTTATTTGCCATTTGGGACCACGTTGTTCCACAAAACTTGTAGTGGCTAAATGGAAAAGTTTATGTTTAAGCAAACATCCTTTTGCCTTCCAGTGCATACACACCTAGATTTCTAAAGCACAGACTGGCCTTTATGAGTAGAATAGATATTCAGTCTGTTAGCTTTCCCCCTTCCTTCTCATCTCTTCTCTCATGAATCTGTTATCATGCTTTCAGGATATTTCACCTTAGACTTTTCCTTTAGTTCAGCATGTAGATACCTTGGCTGTCAGTTCATACAACAAATTACATATGATCTTGATGAAGCCAAGTAAGAGTTGTGCAATGAACTCCTTGGAGTCAGCATGCCAGTTAATGTCTTGAAGTTGCTAAAAAAAACCCATCCAAACAAAAAACCCCTTGGTTTTCTTTCTTCAGTTTAAGTGTGACAGCCTAGTACAAAAGGGCATAAAAGAAAGACTAATAGTACTGTTTTCCTCAGCACCCTTGTGGCTGAATGGAAGTATTCCATCTACCCCGCAGTTAGGGAAATACACTCTCATAAATCTGTACAAGAAATTGATTTTCAGGGAAACACTTCATGATTGAACCAAAGGCTGGTACACTTTCTGAGATTCTATAAGATAGTGTTCTCCCCTTAGTTTCAGTGCTAGTACTTCACATTTAGTTTTGGGCTCAGCGTACACACAGTCACTAATTTTGCCATCAATCGTCTATCTTTCAAGACCATTAGTGTCAAATGACTGCAGCACCAAGGTACATTACACAAATTCTCTTCCCTTATCTTCACATTACCATTGAATAGGAACACAACAAAAATATTGGGGAACCAACTCATGTGGTCTCACAGCATGATATTGAGCTCTCACTGATCCAAAAGTAATGATCATTAAGTTATATCTCGTGAATCTCCTTGCCTTTCTCTCAGTGATGTCCTTTGGAAACAAGATGCAAACTCAAACTAGATATAAATGCTTTCCCCTCTGATTGCCAACTGATAATGCTTTCTGCTTTTTGTTTGTTTGTTTTAGAAAGAAACAGGAAAGCTGAACATGGCATGAGAAAATTTTAACAAGGATCTAAAAATAATCTACCCTCTTTTCAGTAAATATCTGGTAATCAGTTTGGATGCAAAAAGCAACACAGGATCTATGAGAATCAAACTTGTTTTCTAGTCTTCTAAATTTTCCGAAGTCTAATATCCAACAGACCATATAAAAGCAAGCTTTAGTCGTAGCTCAAGACAATGACATGACAATGGCAATGACACAGCACATTGCAGGCCTCATAATCACCATTAAGTGATGAAGTAATGCAAGTTTGGTACGAAGTTTCAAGCTTCATAGTGTTAGGGCTGCCTTAGGCCTACATCATGTTGCCCGTTGTGTAAATTGGATATGAGTAATGGGCCTTTATGTTTTCATATTTGAAAGGTTTGATTAACATCTGTTTTGCTATTAGAAGAGCTACCAAAAAAGACAAGGGCTACCGTGTCTATACAAGTGGATATACCCTGTATTAAGCAAGGTGGAAGGGTCATCTTAATTTTCATCTAAGGCAAATGTAATTTAATTGTTGTTAGGAACATTTTGTCAGGTGAAAGTAGAGACAGAATATAGCCCAACTCACAGCTTGACAATTGAAATATATCTGGATAGAAGCTAACAATTAGAAAGCATAATTTTAACTACTATTGAGAAAATAGTTTCAAGATATGCTTTTGTATTTTGATGAACATAATGGCTTCCATCTAAGTAAGTTATGAGTACATTTATGCCAATTTGCTTTAATCAGTATCTTCTTCTGGTTAGATTAATTAAGCTAAATCCATTTTGTAGACAGCACAGCTTTAGTTAACTTTAGCTCTGTTTCTGGCACTGACATCACCATTCCAAGACTAGAGAGACATGTGAGAGTGCAGGAATGAAATGTCTTAAATAACTGAGTTTTTTGTCATATAAAAATCTTAGAGGAAAGTTTTACTTTGGGCTATTTTCAACTACGCATGATCTTATTATTTTAAAATAAAAGAAATACCTATATAAAACCAAATTTAAAAAAAACAATGAATGGGTCATCTTGTTTCTAGTAGCCTCCAAGTTTCTCATCCCTCTCAAATGCATGACTATTAAAAAAAAGCTACTTTTATATTTTCCTACAGCTGCACATAAAAGCCTGAAACAAATTTCATTTTGAGCTTTGATTTTCTGCAAGTTGATAGTCCAAATATTTGTGGTAAATAAATAAACAATAGAAACTTGTGAAAATTTTTCTCACCTTTTTTTTTTCCTGAGAACTAACATAAAATCATGGTTTTTAAGTCATGGAGGACAGAGAGAAGAAATCATCTATTTCCTTTATTTCCTCAGTGATGCCTTCTTCTCTAGATCAAACTTGAGAACTTCAACATGGACTTTCAAGACTAAGTGTAACACCTATATAAAATACATATAAAAGTAAAAAAGATAATTTTTTGCTTTGTTTTCATGAACCTTAAAGGTCAAAAAACACTGAATAACATCTACCAAATACTAATGTTAAATACAAATTTTTCACTTTATGACTTGATTTCAAAGAAGTCCTGCAGAGATATATCAAAGAATCAGAGAATATGCTGAGTTGGAAGGAACCCACTAGGACCATCGAGTCCAGCTCCTGGCCCTGCACAGCACATCCCCAAGAGTCACACCATGTGACTGAGAGCATTGTCCAAACACTTGTCCAGCTCTGTCAGGCTGGTGCTGTGACCACTTCCCAGGTCACAGTACCAGAACCCGTTCCAGTGCCCAATCACCCTCTGGATGAAGAACCATTTTCTAATATCCAACTTATCCTCCCCTGACACAACTTCAGGCCATTCCTTTGGGTCCTACAGAAAAGAGATCAGGCTCTGGCCCTCCTCGTCCCCTTGTGGCTGCAGTGAGGTCTCCCCACAGTCTCCTCTTCTCCAGCCTGAATGGACCAAGTGACCTCAGCCCCATGTGGCTTCCCCTTAAGGCCCTCCACTATCCTCACGGCCCTCCTTTGGACATTCTCTAGTAGCTTAATTGTTTTTCTATATTGTGATGAACTAAACTGCTCACAATATTCCAGGTGAGGCCATACAGTTACACTGCATATGCTCTGAAGGAGTTATTGGGCTGAATAACACCACCAACCCGTATCATAACTACATCCATGCTATGTATTGATAGTAGCAGAACAGCTGCTACGGAGCTGTTACAATGCCAGTGAAATAAAATTAAGATTTTGTTGGCTCATCATTGTAATGTGTAGCATTTTTGCTGAGCATAATCCTGTCAGGAAAACAAGTAGCCATTCTTGCATCATTTTCTTTGAATGGGAATAAGGAAAAAAAATATGGCTAAGTCCTCCAAGGAAGAAAAATGGAGTTACTGAGAAATATGTCTGGAAGAACTACAAAACAGGTTCCTTGGCAACAGGTAATACTTCTTTTAAAAAACCCACCATGGCCCAGGTATTCCCACAGAAGTTTTAACTTGGTTTATGATTTTTGGTGATCACAAAGTTTTGCTTATGCTCTCTTTTTGCAACACCTACAATACAAGACTATTTAGTCACGGTACATATTCATATATGTATATACATATATCCTTACGTATGTATCCATAAATATACATAGAGGCTGGGGTTTTTTTTATTTCTGTTACTTTATATGGAATTTTTAACACAAAAATAAGATTGTGAAAATTTTGTTAATATGAACCATACTTTTTCTTCCATAAAACCTGTAGGCAAATTTGTATGTATTTTTAATTCTTATTGTTGCACTTAAACACTTCTCTACCAACCAGTACAGAACTCTGGTATCTATGGCATTTTGGTCATCTAATAATCTGTTATACGCTTAGATACAATTGAAGCTCTTACAACATTTTTAAAACATAACCACAGTCCTGTTTTCACGCTGTGTTTTGATTTCCAAGGCTTCCTGCTAGCAGATATAATATTTCCCAGCCCTCTGCTTCTCACTTTGATTCCAGATATTCCTTCTAATACATTTTTCAAAACAGAAATTTTGGATTCAAACTTTTGGTCAACTTTTGTTAATGTCCATCTTTGAATAAATAGCAATAAAAATAAATGCAGCCCAGACCATACAGGTAAGCTTAGATCTGAATGAGAGTTTGTGTTTAGAATTTCCAATAGGCTATTGTTCCAACAGGCATTAAAGACTATTTTTCTCCCAAGACCATACAGAAAAATTAATATCATTTGCTATAATCACCTTGGTGGATAAATCATAGTATCTGTTCTTCAAATAAGAGAGTCCCATGGAAGTCACTGGAAAAGTGAGAAGAGACTGATGTCTGAAACAGGTAAATTTGATTAATGATCTTACGTTCTTCTTCCTGATGAAGTCACTGTAATTAAATGATGCTAACCAACTTGAAATACAGTCTAACATTGAAACATTTTAGAGAGGAAAATTTTAATTCAACCAAAGCTGGTGAATAATATTCAAAAGATTTGGACTTCTTTTTTTAATACCACATTAATTAATTATTTTAAATTATATGGACAGAAATATTCAGCAAACCCACTGACTGGATTGTTTGTATATCTTTTAATTCTGTGAAAAATTAGATAACCAACCTTATGCAGATTGTCACTGACCTTTGATTTTAGGCCTTGTTATTAAATTTTCAGAGCATTTATTCAGTGGAATCCTCAGTATCTTTGCTACTGCTTTATAAGGAGAGATTACTTTTACAAATGACTGTCTCAACATTATAAATAGCCCCACTATGTTACAGTTTTCCCATGAGTATCCTCATTATTGAGTAAATTGACCTTATACAGGAGAGTAAGTCATTCATGACTGGGAACCTTAAACTACAGAATAAATTTGGGATAACTCAGTTTCTAACTAGACACTCTGTATTTAGCTTCAACATAACCATAAAAATGCTGTATAAAGTATCCAGCTGAGATCCTAATACAATTAGTCTCCCCGTCAAATCTGTATTTCATTTATTCTGCTAAACTGCACTTCCATAAATGCACTCTCAGTGTGGGAAAAAAGTACTAGTAGAAGACATGCTTTGAAGTGTAGCCTTTGCTATGTAGAATCAAGTGGTAATTATAAAGGCTTCTTCACAATTTTAGTAATGAGCCTAAAGTGCACAGAAAAATCTTGTTCTAGTAACAGCTTAGTAAACAAATAGCAAAAAAAATAAGCATAGTTTGCTTCATCTGCACTTTAAGAGAACAACAAAAATAAGGAAAGCAGTTCACTTTCCAAATTCCTTCAGTCATTTGTCTGACTGAAAGACAGAGATTTCTAGTACGAACAGTAGCTACAGAGCAGCTTTGTGATATGTGCTTGGCTTGAAAGCCCTGGTCTTGACAAGGAATTAAGTTGCTAACAAACTTTGGATCAGTACCATCCTGAGAAAAGATGACTGTAGTGATGGAAAATGGTCATTGAGCTGTTCCTAGACCTAAGAACATAAAAACAATCTTGCTGAGTGTGACTTTCTGACTATTCAGGTTTAGAGATGATGTTGCTAAATGAAAAAGATGAAAAGATGAGCAAATATTTTCAGTAATATCTTACATATATACCAAGTCCTTGGCTCCTCCTTTCCCCTCAATAAAACACAACTAAATCACAAGTAAATGAGGCTACTGCATATAATCCTGCACAAAAAAGTCATCTTTTAGGCTCTTCTAGGTTATCATCTTTTTTTCCTACATTCATACCCTTTTCTTAGTGTAAGGAAGGGTATAGTCACTGCAGCAAAATAGTCACAGTCCTTCCCATACTTCTCTAATCCTAGGTCTTGTCATATCTGTGGTCACAGTTGGTTCCAACTTCTCTTGTTAACCACCAGAAATCTCTTTCTTTATGGAGCACCAGCTGCAGTGGAGACTAGAAGGAATAAACAAGAGAGTATTCAGAAATATACTGGTCCCTACAGAGACCTGGCACTTTTGCAGGGGTCTGGACTCTAAGATGCCGGTGCTAGTATCTAGACCTAACAGGTTCTCCTCATCTCATTTTGGAAAAATTATGAGATGGAAGCTTCTCCAAACCTGGACTGTGCAACAGTGTTTCAGTTGAATTCTAAGCCTTGGGTCAAGTACATCGTCTCTTCTGTGCAGGCTGTTAAACTGCTCAAAGCAGGTCCCATTCTCTCCTTCAGTTCACTGAACATCGACTTAGCCAACTACCCATACAACCTTAAATTACACATATTTCTAGAAGAGGAAATTAGGTGTAGAAAAGAAGAGAAAAAAAGAAAGAGAGAAAAGCAAGATATAGCTACTGCCTCTTCGATTCTGGTATGATATCAGCTGCCATACAACCCAAGGACAATGGGGACACAACATATGCGTGCCTCATGCTTTGGCTTAAGTACCCCTTGGCTTTCCTGAGCCCTTCCTCCAGGTAGGACTCCCACTCTGATGGCCACTGAAGAGCTGGGTTAGGGGCTCCAGGGGCAGGTGTGCAGCATTGCCTGTGATTGGTGGCCACTGTGGGGATGGGCTTTAGGGTGGGGTGGTATGAGGTGTGTGGAGCTTGGCCCTGCCTCGCCAGGATGAGACTTGACCTGTCCCTTCCCCCAAACATGCACCTGAAATGTTTAGAGCCAGAAATCCTTCCAGTCTCACACTGGCCTCAAAAAAAAAGGAAAAGAGAGCCAGGATTGCCTGTATGCTTCTCATCCCTTAAGTTTCCCATTGCAAAAGTGACCAGAATTTTGACCATAATATCTGAAATCAGCATCATACTAATAGCTTCAGAGAGAGTATAGTACGACCTGAACCAGATGAAGTACAGAGTTACTCTGTGGGAAGTAATTTAAATCAATACAAAATACCTCAGAATTCTCAGAGAGACTTTGGCGTCCTACCTGCTCTCTACTTTATTGATGTACTACTAAATGAAACTAAGTAGTACATCAATACACATTTTTAATTAGGATGCTGGGGCCTGAGGAGATGTCTGACATTTTTTTGGTGGGAGAAGAAAGTATCAAGTCTAGCAAAGGAAAAATTAGAGCTAAAGGAAAAATCAGTCTCAAGAGGATAATAAAAAATTTAACAAAATCACCAGAGCTTGAACAAAGAAATAGGAGATAGTACAGGTGAAGATCAGTGTCTCAAAGCAAACAGAAGGGAGAAAATGGACTGGTGATATTCACAACAATAAAAATTCACACCTCTAGTTATTTTCTAGGGTTGTTGTATTTTTTTACAATAAAAATACAAATATAGATTTAAAAAGAGAACGAAAAAATTGTTAGTTGAAAGAACAGAAATTTCTTTTCTCTTAAGTCTGTGTGACAAGTTTTCCTTAGGAAATTGAAATTTGACGTCATTAGCTATTTTTGGACTGTAGCTTTTCCTTCACTGATGAAGATGACTGGGGTAAAAAGGTGAGAGAATAAAAAAAAATCTCAAAGTAAGCAGTTAGCTCATTTTTTAACCCAAGACAGTTACTAAATTATCCTTAAGACTTCCAAACTACATCTACTGACAATAAAAGTGCCCAAGGTTTATTTATGTGTGACCAGAAGAATGCTATGGATATTATCATTGCTACAGTTTATTCTGAAATGATATTCCAAGAGAAAAAAATACATTGAATTTTTGTGAATGAATAGAAAATACAGTTTTAATATAGCACTAACCACTGTAAAATGTGTGCATGTATATGTATCAAAAGAAAGGTTTTTTTCAGCAATATTGAAATTTTCTGCAATTTATTTTTAGATTAGTAGAAGCACTATACAATAACAACACATTAAATCGAGACATACAAAGATATAAATTCACCACTAACACAGTTTCAGTGACTTAAAGGCAGTTTTACTTCAATCAGCCTGATTGCTAAAATATCATAAATTTAATAAGTGGCTTTCGCATTAACCAATAAAAATTAATCGGTTTGTGTTAATTTTGATTGTAAAACCAGTGTTAAACTCCCCCAAGTTCTACTACTACCCCAAGTTCTACTCTTACTCCTAAGTTTTACTTTTATTACATTGTTTAAATGCTCATGTTAAAGTTCTATATTAGTTAAATATTCATATTAAATTCAGGAGTTTAGAATGTGTTATAAAACTGTATTTTTTAAACTAATCTTTGAATCACGTCAGGCTTTAACAAAGAGAGAGACTCCAGAGGAACTTTCCAGGGAGCTATATTTAGACACAGACTGTCAGCTAGCTCCACGACAACCATGAATTTTAATAAGGAGCTTTCCCGCCTAAAACCCAAATGACATCACCCGGAGGAGGAACCAGAAGACTGACACCCCCTAGCAACCGAGGAGCCATTGGACCAAAGCCTCAACCAATAAAACACCTTGGAACATCGCCCCTAGACCTGAGCCAATACAACAGACTTTTACATGGACCCAACAATCACCCTGAACCTCACAGGAGGGACAATGGGCAGGACTGGGAGGGGCCCTGGGGGTTTAAAACCCTCTGCACAGACAGAAGAAGCTGTGTTCTCTACTGGGGACTAGCCCAGCAACAGTCTGTGCTGTGGGTTTCTTTACCTTGGGTCTATAGCTAATTTAGCTTCAAGTGTTTCTTATTACTGTAACCCAGAGGAATTAATTTGGTAAAGGAATTTGGCCTGCTAGTTTAATAAATTAAATTTTAAAATCTAAATTAAGTGTGGCCTCATTCCTGACATAAGATTGGGTAGAATCAGAGCAGGTTTTCAGTTTTCAGTCTTATGAAATAAAAACTATGGGAGAAATCTTTTTGTGTTGTTTTCTTTTACAACAGTTCTGTAACAAAAAAGATTAATTTCCTTGTGTTCTTTTCTGAGACTGTTAAAGTTCTGGTAACTCCTGCCCTATTACTCTTGGCTTATAACACATGAACAAATTCAAAGGCATTTAATTCCTGGCACCAGTATGTAATGAAGTCAATAATCATTCAATATTTTAATGAAGATGAAATTCCTAAGCCTTTTACTTGAGGAAAGCAATGATAGCAGTAAGAAACAATTTTAAAAAGCTGAAATTTAACTCTAATTCAGTTTTGTCGAAATATAAAGTCTTTTTTTTTTAATTGCTTCACAAATCTATTAATTCTAGGTTATGTATCTGATGTTTAAATCAGGATTTCAGAATATTTCAGAGAAGAGGGGAAATTATACATTTCAAATTCCTGAGCAAATACATGATATAAGACATATATAGAGATATAAGAATAGAAAGACATATTTTGAGAGTCCATAGAGAAATAGGAAAACAAGCAGAAAGTATTTTAACTGTGAATTGTATGGAGAAAATACAGATTAAAATACCAAGCTTGTGTTTTGTGACAGGCTGCCAGGCATGAAAAAATTCTATAGCAGGGTAAATAATTTCACTGAATGATCATCTTGGAATTATGATTTTTCATTCCATGTTGACCATTAAAGCAAGATACCTTTCAAGGACCATTTCACTAGGAATGTGTGAGTCTTTCCAAAGATTGACAATTTTTTTATATACAGTGTAAGAGCTCTGTAAAATTAAAGTTTAACTCTGGTATTTGAATTTATGTTATGAAGCTCTTGAGATTAAGATTTTTTTGGTGCTTCTGGGTATTCTGTTGTTGGTGCTTGTGTTTATTTCTGGTTTTTTTAATTAGCTTTAATATTTTTCCCACCAGGGTCACTGTACATTTAATAAAGCATGTAAGTGAAAATTTAAAAAATATTAATCACCTACCTAGTTCTTTTTCTATAAAAGTATTTAGTAAAATACCTTTGGCTTCAGGAGGAGCACTGGGATAAGGATTTATGTATTCTTTTAAAAAAAGTTCCTCTTGGTATCTGCATTTTCTTTGCCAACAGAAAAAAAGCAGTAGAAAATACAGTAGGAGCAGAAAAAGCAGAATTATAAACATAAATAGATGGAAGTGTTTTTTAAAAAATCTTGCTCTTTTTCTTAAATAAATCTACAGTAATTGCAAAGATGAACAGATTTATTGTTAGACAATGAATCGCGTAATACGAAGAATTCTATCTCATCAATCCTGGGTGGATTTTCTATGTAATTTTGAAAAGTTTGTTAAACCTTTTCTCCAACATCTCTTAGAAAAGAAAATACAAAAACAAACACACACACAAAAAAAAAAACAAAACAAAATGAAAAATAAACCCCTAGCCGTAATTATTATAATCTCTAATAAAAAAGAAGCAGTGCTTTTTTAAGCCATTAGTGTCTTTGATAAGCTCAGTTTCTATTGCCATAAAGAAAATACAAGCACAGTACACAGGATGCAGTCTCCAAACCAACCACGGCAAATACTGAGTTCCTTTAATTTTCAACATTCTGTTTAGCAATTAATCACTCACATGCCTAATGATTTGAAGACCAACTGCTCTTAGGTGTTGTCACAGTTTACTGCATTAATTGCAATTGGTTGTTGGTTAAACTTGAGATGGATCAAATGATCTTCTAACATTTGGTTAAACAAGGTTATAAGATCTAAGAACACGGTTTAGTGCAGTTTAAGCACCATCAAACAGTTTTAATTTTTCATCAAAAACTCATCCAGTGCAGGTCTACCACTGCAGTTGGTCTGTGTTTAATAATTAATAAGATTTGTATGCAACAATTTATCAGTGGGAGAAGATGATAAAGAAATGCTACCTATAGCATGGGGATGGTGATTTTATTCTGGGGGATGATTTAAAATCTTCTGTCTCTATCACTGTCTAAATGTTTCTTTAGAGTCTTGCTTACAAGTTGCACTTACTTTCTAAACATATGTCTATATAAATTTTTCATGAATGATTTTCTTTCTTCTTTTTTATTTTTTTTCTAAGTTAAAATATTTACCTTGCAGACAAGACTGTATCCTGTATTGCTGTGAGACTTCTACTCAGAATAAGGTGGAGTAAGTGCACAGGTTTGGAGGATGAGAAATGCAGTAGGAAAGCTAGAAGAGGGCAAAAAAGGCTCCCAAATAAAATAAAAATCTACATAAGAGTAATAGCTATACATATGGTTCTATTTTAAGCCATCTATAATAAATATATCAGTTTGATTGCAGTGGTGGCAAAGGAAAAACTAACATCAAGTCTTTGAAATTTCTCCCATCGAGTAAAGCCTAAAAACAATCAACCCTCCACACCACTTACCTAAACCTTAAAGAATTAATATACTGAAATAGCAAGTAAAATATCAGAAATCAAAAGGAGAAGGACACTGGAGGGGAGCCTAGAGTGTAAGTTCCAGACGTCCATCCAGGGGATAGGAAAAGCCATTCTTATAATGTTGATGGGGCAGGATGAGGGGAGGCCCCAAATGGGGCTGATCGGGGCCAGGAAGGGTTGTTAGTATCCTCAGGACACTGAGAAATTTGACCAGTGTGCATCTGTCATTATCACACTGCAGAATCAATCCTATCAACCTTTCAGACAGAATTATGAGAAAGATGGTATTTATGTGGAAGGTCTCTTTTCCTCAAACTCACACAGTTTTTCACTGAAATAAGCAATTAAACAATTAAACAATCCCTAAGAGATGTTTAAAGTCAGGGCACATTGACCATATTTTGTGTTCTTTATTCCAGTGCTAGCTAATGGATTTGTATTCAATTAAAGATAAACCAGGGGGGAAAAAGGCCAAAGAGCACCACACTATTTCAGTTTTCAATGAACTTTTAAAAATACAGTAACAAAAACCTCAGGTACTTAAGATCATCTGCTTGTTAAAAGAATTAATGAAGAGAATTGCTAAGTGCAGTGGCTTGACTGCTATTCCTCTGAAAACACAGAGCTTCTATCAGTTGCCTTATTGTTTCATAAAAATAAAAGGCTGACTCCAGTTTGCTGCTCCATTGGCATTAAAGACCAGTTTTCAGGCTTGACTGCATAAGATGCCAGTAAGCAAATCCCTGAATTAGTGCTTAAAATGGTATTTAGGTGACTAAATAATGATCTATGTCCAAAATTTTTATACTTGACTGCTTAAAATTAGGAGGTGTAAATAAATCCCTAGTTAAAAGACAGTTATTCATGCAGAAGTGGATTTATCTTCAAAGCTGGAAAAAGAACTAGTGGATGTCCCTGGAAGGGTTCAGATATGCATGCACTTTGCAGGATTAGACCTTCAGAAGATCAAGAATTTTGTTCTGTTTGGCTCTCATTTGGCTTATAATCTTATCTTCCCTCAGACATTTTTTGAAAACAGTAGCACAAAAGACATAAATGATGAAATAGGAAGTAATAGCAGGTTGCCATAATGCAATTATTTTAATTATTTTCTAATGACATGGAAAAATTTATGGATTCAGATTCACTTGTGTGTAGGGTTCATTTCACTCAAACCTAGGTATCTTAATGTAAGTTCCTTCATTTGGAAGTAGTTGCTTAGTTTCCCATTACAGATAACAGAGATCTAATTAGCATATTCACTGGAGTTTAGTCTTAAGTCCATTGTCCAGATGTAGAAGTTTAATTTAGAAAGAAGTGAATTATACCTTAGCTTCCACACTGATCAATTATTTGCCAACAGTGAGGGACCTCAGGTGATTTTAACATTGCAGTCACCAACATTTAACCAGATTAACCCAATCACATTAGAATACTTATAACTTAATGAAGTTATTCCTAAGTGACAACAGAATGAGGAAAGAAATTATAGTTCTTTGTGAACTTATAATGTAATACTGGATCATTTCCCCATTATTTTATAACAGCTTCTTCAAAATCAGCTGAAATAAAGTCCTAAAAAAAAATCAACTTAGGAATTTTACTTTTTCTTTTTTCTTATCCAAGTGTACTCTCAACAAGTGCTGAGCATATTTGATTTTAAGAGGAACATGAAAAAATCAGTATTAATTTGTTCAGATGTTTTTCCGATTTTTAACAGCTTTGTGAAGTGGTCAACATACAAGACAGAGATCATTTTCTATTCATCTCTAGACAATTGTTTGAATGTTTGACCTTGCCATAGCAGGAGTTAACTACTAGGTTCAGGCTTAAAAATTGCATGTATTTGTCCTGTATCTAATAGTAAAATGGAAAAATGGAGTGATGTAGGGCAGTGATGAGTGATATCTATGAGGAAAGAAAAGCTTGCAGTCATTTTTGCCTTGGTGTTTCATTTGCAGACACAAGAATAGGTGGCCTCTGCAGAGCATTTAGGACATGGGCATTTGTTTACAGGTTAAATAACATATTCTTGTGCAAATTAATTGTTTTCTACAGTCCAGTCTTAATTCTGCTTGGGCTGTACATGCTGTCATGCTGATATAATCTATACTTTTTTTTTTTTTTAAGTTTTAAGTAAATGTCATTATTTCTTTTCACATCTCAAGACATAGGTAGATACATAATTCCCATCCCTAATATCCATGATAACCTCACAGGTTCCTTTTCTGCTGGCTACAGTGGCAATATTCCAACAGGACAAATGCTGGTGATTAAGATTTTCTGCTTCAAGAAACAGGTTTTATTCACTAGTTGTCAAATAACTTTCTGAAGGCAAAATCCAGAAGAAAGGCACTGTGAGGAGCCTTGTTAATAAATCTAGGGCTTTCCAAATCTGGAAAAATGTTTATGATGTCCTATGTTAATAACAGTTGATGGAAAGATTTGTTTTCTCACAATCAGGTTTGCATCCTACTTATGACGATACAAGGAATATTTAGTTGTCAGACAAAGCTATCCCAAAGTTACCAGCCGGTGTCATAAGTTTCTAGACACTGAACAATATTATCTGTCAACAGCAGAGGGTAACTTGTAAGACCTTGAAATCTCAATGCAAGAGTAAACAATAAGTGTTCATATAGTATTTTAATTTTAGATTAGGATAAATTCAAGATGACACAGGAAAAAAGCTCCTTGGATCTGTGGGTGTAAATACTCTACAAATTCCACCCCATTGTTTTGCTACCAGCTGTCTGAAGAAGTCACCTTATTTGTAGTCAGAGGATTAAATTGCATCAGGACACTACAAAGACTTTTACATGGAAGATATGAATACACTTTTGTCTACACCTGTGAGACAGACCAGATGACTGGGCTTATACTCATCTGCAATGACCTCATCATTCCAGGATGATTTAAATTAGAGTTGCTCATAAGAAACAGGTGGTTTTTGCATTGCAATACTTCTGCCTCAATTTAGACATCAACAGCAAGATGAAAAGTATCTGACTGTAAATAGGCCTATTTCTCTTAATGGGCTAAGAAAAGAGTTTTGAAGACTGGCTCAGCTCTAGATACCTACCATGTAGAGATGGATCATAAAAAATTTCCTAGCAGAGGGTAGACCAGGCCACAGATTATCTGACATGACATACCACAAGTCTATTTCCCACAGATATCCATGTGTGACTATTTCACTAGCTCATTTCATGACCATTTTGTTTGCTAGTGCATACCTTGAATGCAATAAGTAGAAGTATATGCAAAAAGACATTTGAAGCAGAGATCATAGTTTTACTGCAGCACTATTTGTGTGATTAACCTGTGTAAATGGTGCTCCATTTACGTTTATCTTACTTAAACCAAATTTTCATAATGCAGAAATGCACTAAGAAATAGTGCATCAGTTTTTAACCTCTGTCGTTACCATATATTTCTTTCTAACTTTTGACCAAGAACTTCCCTATTAAAAGTATACATTTTTTGAAAACCCTATCTTACTTGTAGTTATTTATTATAAGTTACTATTTTTAATCTCTTATTTTCTTGTTCAATGTCTAAAAGTTGAGAGCTGCCCAGCAATAGTAACCTAGGTGGAACTGAAACTCAGAACCCACAAGAGATGGGCCCAGCTCTTTGTGTTGGTAGATGCTCAGAGCACCCACTAGGCTTCAAAGTTATGCATTGAATTGTACTTAACTGAAGGCTGGCACAGGTTTGAAGGGAACATAGGAAATGTCTCTGTTCCAGCCTTGTAAAACACAAAGGGTACAGCAGATCTTCCCTCAAGTAAAGGCTTTAACTCTGTGGCTAAAAGTGGACATCTGTGGCATCCTCTAACCTGCTGTTGAAGAGGTAGGCAGCAACCCTTCCGCTATGGTTTTCAGTAAAAATAATTGTGATTATTCAGGCTTCCAGAGAGTACTAAATGTACAGAGATTGTTCATATCAGTTTAGCTCCTTTGGGACCTGAAGCCAATGAAACCGGTTCTGTGAATCCTGAACAACTGGAGGCTGGATGGGCCCTGAGCTGCTTGATTCAGCCAAGATGGCAGATCCTCTAAGTGAGTACATTTCCAAACTTTGGGCATTAACACTTTTTCTGGTACAATTTGGTTGCCTGCAGGCAACATTTTGTCATATAATTTTTTTTTTTATTTTCCCCCTGAGCTGTTCAGAAGACATGAAAATTAGTTTGGTATAACCAATCGATAAAATGACTTACTGCAAATAAAAAAAATTGTTGTTTATCGGTGAAAAAACACTCTGTGAGTGAATTGAGTTGCATTCTCTGCCTATTGCAGACATCTGTTTCATACAATTTTCTTTGAATATGTATTAAATACCACTATCAAATTGAAACACTTGATCTTTTTTTTTCTTTTTTAATGTATAAATATATGCATTTGAGCAATATGTACATTTGTGAGTTTCAATTAGTGAAACCAGGTCATAAACTCTGCATTGGAAACTGTTCTCAAACACAAAAGCAATTAATAAAAATCAGCAGACAACCATATTTTTAAAGTTTTTATCCCAAGGGAAATCAGACACTTTCTTGAATTTCAAAAGTTTGACAGTGCTAGTAATCATTAGATAGTTTCAGAGTATCTGACACTCTAAACCAATTCAATTATTCTATTTCTTTTGGATTATGCATTAAGAATTGCAGTGTAAGTGTTATTGGAAGAAAAGCTCTTAGAATTAATAAGATTTAATTCACTGATTCATATCCACTGCTGTTTTGTGCTGATCATTAACAGAACTTCTCTTGGCTGAACTGCCTGTCCCAAAAGGAGACTGCTTGATCCTACAGTGCTTTTTATGGTGAAGAAAAAAAAGAAGTTTACTAGAACTGGTTAGATTTTTCAAGAACAGGCAGTGTTGTTTTTAAATTTATATACTTACAGGAGCACTTGATTGCTAATTTTAGGCAGTAGCACAAGATTTCTCAAATAAGGCACATCATTCCAATACAAAAAAAATAACTAAACTGAAAAGTTGAAAGAGAATTTTCTCCTTGCAGATGTCAGACAAAGAATACACTAAATTGTATCACAGGCATTAAATATGTGCAATCCTATATGCATCAATTACTCTTACAATAGAGAAGCTTGGAGTTTCAAATAAATTCATGCACAGAGAACCTCCCATAAAATTTTTGAGCTGGATGTCTTTTCATACACTCTCTGAACAACTTGTCAATGAACAGTGATTGATGAAGACAGAAAAAAAGCAAGACGGCAACTTACAGAAGTATCTGTCTCTCTACGTATTTTTAACATCAGCACCAAGTTCCCAATAAAGTTAGAGTCTTAACAACCATGCTGTTGCAGATTGTAGACTCTGATGATGAAAGCTTTGGAAAAACAAAAAAGAATTGTTGCTTTAAAATAGCACTGCAGTGCTCACTGGTGGGTTTTGGTTTAAAGTTGACAGCCTTTTGATGAGCCATTTTTCTGCAATCACTGCTAGAATGTCTACCAACATGGTAGATAATGGTGTTGTTAAAATCAATGTATCCTTGCTAAATATTTATTAATTGACAGGGTTTACTTTACTTTGTGAGAATCATATTTGAGGAAGTTAAATGCTTTCTTTTATTGTTCCACCCAACACACTAATTCAATAGCAATGATTGTCTTAATACACTTTTTTGACTCTACAGATTTCTATAATGATTACATGAATTACATACCATATATTCTGATTTGTAATTCATGTAAATTATGAATTTTATATGAGTTACACAAGTTGTTGCGATCCGGTTTAAACCCAGAAGAGCAAAGAAAACTAAGTCTCTGTGCCTAAACTGGATGGAACTTTGAGAAGATTCAAAATATTCCCAAACGCGAGATTAAAACCAAACAAGGTTAGATGTTGGTGCCAAAAAATTGATGTATTTTATTTAATAGTAAAAGAGGAAATGAGAAGGAAAGAGAAAAGAAAGACGTAGAGAAAGAAGTGTGCGTGGGGGGACAAGGAGAGGTCACAGGGGTTAGGTAAGCATAT
>VYXC01009711.1:0-10069 GCA_013397175.1 Platysteira castanea
ATTATTATTACTTATTACTTACTATTATTACTTATCTGCCTGACTTATGTACATTAAACATGTCGTAAACATGGAGAAGGACATTCGTTAAATATTACTATATTATAAATTTATTTCCATTAGCTTTCTTTTCATAAGATTATTCCTACTACCCTATGAGACTGCTGTATTATTTTTGCTTTGTACTGATTGTACCTTGTATCTTGGAAAGATTTTATCAATGCGCCTTTATAAAACTAAGCTGCACTCCAGCACATCAAACTCAAAATGGTCCAGCTCCTACTTCATGCCTGTGTGGGAAGTACTGCTGTAAGATAAATGTTTTCTCTTGGTCTCTTTCTGAAACTTCAATCACTTGAATGAACTTGTAACATTAAAAAAAAGAGGCAAATTCTTGAAATCCAAGTTATTGGGTACACTTCAGAAGAACCCTATGTTTAGTCTGTACTGGCCACCAATCTGCGTCCTTTCCAGGAGGATGTCATACGTCTGCACCTTTTGTGTCTATCGAGAAAAGAATTTGGTTTTATTTCCAACAAATATTTCAGTAGATCAGGTATCAAAGACTTAAGGGCAGAACCAAAGCACTTCAATTCTCTCCATTTTGACAGAAGAAAAAGAAGGACAAGAAGAGGAAAAACACAAAAGCACCCTAAAAGTGAAACCAGACTCTCAAGAGTTCTCCTTTTGCAGGCAGTTTTAATAAAACGAGGACTGTATTGCCTGTCACTCAAAGGTCTTACAGGTCACATGAGAATAGCAAAGCATTTTTCTTCATCCAGTGTGCTCCTGATGTGAGGGTATCATTGTCAAAATGCAGACATCAGGTGCCAGGCACTTCTGACTAATGAAATGAACACAACCCAGTTGCTTGGCTCAGGTTGGAATTGTTATCTCCTGCCCCCAGACAGGATCTGTGTAGACCCATCAAGCCCAGACTTTGATTTGTCTCATGTATTCAGTCATTGAATAATGGCCTTTAATTAAAAAAATGTATCTATTCATCTAAGATGCCTGGTGACTAATAAAGACCCTTAGGAGAAGTCTAACTAGCTAGACACAACAAAGTCTAGGGAAAAATTCAAGGACAGTATAGATCAAACAACATCTATAATCAAATGATCATTAACAGGAGCATTTTCTGTCCTGTTGCAGATCCTGACGCATCACTGTCCTTTACCCAGCTAATATGCTCTATTAATCTTATCCAAGAACCAAAGTTTCACAGCAGGCTTTAAAACCAGGGTAATTCCTAACTTACCAACTTAGGAGTAAAGCACCACAGAGCTATTTGCTAAAGTGATATTTTCCAAGGACTGAGAAATTACAAGACAGTAAGCAAATGCCCTTTTTCTGCTGAGGCACTGACTAAAGACTGCATGCACTATCTTCCCAAGGAGAAGATTCCTAAATATCATGCTTACAGCTAAATTTAATGGCATGCAATCCGAGGGACAGTCTGTAGAAAACCTCTTAGCAAGATGTATATTTCTTCCCTGTACTGTTGTTTGCTCATCACCCTCCTATGTTCACAGGTTCTCACACAGGCTGATAACAGCACTGGTGCTGACTCAAAGCACTGCAGGCAAACCCCATGTTATCCTTTAAGGAGTGAGCTATCATCAAGGCTCTGTGACTACTTTAAAAAGTACTGAGACAGCAGTACTGACACACAAGTGACTGCCTCCAAAAAGACTAAGCAGGTACCTCATTTCCACTTATCTGCTGACTCCCTTGAGGGCAGAGAGGCTCTGCAGAGAGACCTTGACAAATGGACTGGGCAATCACCAACTGCACCAAGTTCCACAAGGGCAAAGGCCAGATTCTGCACCTGGGATGGGGAAACCCTGGATGTCGGACAGACTGGGGAATGAGAGGCTGGAAAGCAGCTGTGGGAAGGACCTGGGGGTCCTGTTCAATGGAAAGTTGAATAGGAGTCATCAGTGCCCTGCCAGCCAGGAGGGACAACTCTGTCCCGGGGGGCATCAGGCACAGCATGGCCAGCCAGGCAAGGGAGGTGACTGCCCTGGCCTGCTCTGATCTGCACTGGGGCAACCTCATCTTGAGTCCTGGGGGCAGTTTTGGGTGCCACAATATAAGAAATATATAGAGCTATTAGAGAGTGTCCGAAGGAGGGCAACGAGTATGGCCTTATGAGGAGTGGCTGAGGACACCTGGTCTGTTCTGCATGGAGGAGACTGAGGGGAGACCTCACTGCAGTTACAACTTCTTTGTGTGGGGAAGAGGAGGGGCAGGTACAGATCTCTTCTCTCTGGTGACAGTGACAGGATTTGAGGAAACAGCACAAAGCTGAATTGGGGAAGGTTTAGGTTGGGTATCAGGAAAATGTTTTTCACCCGGAGTGTGGCTGAGCACTGGAACAGGCTCCCCTGGGAAGTGGTCACAGTCTGACAGAGGTCAAGAAGCATTTGAACAGTGCTCTCAGCAACATGGTGGGATTCTTGGGGTGTCCTATGCAGAGCCAGGAGTTGGACTCAGTGATTCTTGTGGGTCCTTTCCGATCAGGAGATTGTCTTATTCTATGTTGTCTAGTGAGATATTCTTCATATGAACAGGTTGAAGCAAGGAAAGGCAGGTTCAGAGTATGACCATAATAACATGAGGCCCACTATGAAATTTACCTTTCAGCAGTACTTAAAATATTTGAGACATAATTCCATGTCAGAGAAAGCCAACATTTTTTCATACACAGGAAAACTAAGCTCCTGGCAGAGAATGATACACCAGCTACCATTTTTGGGAACCCTCTTTTTGAGTACAGACCAAACAGAACAGAAAACAAAAAGTATTGCAAGAATCTTTACACTCATTTGACTTCCAGGGCAAGAAAGTTTCCCTGAAATTTCAAACAGACCCCATTTGTAGTGGTTCTGCATACTCAGAGTCCTATCAAGAATCCCCTTGGCAGTAAGGAGCAGATATAAATACAGGAGAGCACATGGCAAGAAAGAACTTGTGCTGCATTCAACCTGTTGACTCCAAGAGGTACTGAGAGTTCCTGCATCATACATAAGGAGTGTAGGAAAGGATCTGGGCCTCAGGATTCTTATATAAGTAGAAAATTACATGTAAGCTGGGTGAAAGTAGTAAATCTTATTTAACAAAGCTGTCCCAAGCCTCTTGAAACTCAGATTAAATAAAAAAAAGCAACTCACCCTTTAACCTGGCAAACCAGGGACTCCAGGCTTGCCTTCTAGACCAGGCTGTCCCTTTAAAAGTGAAAAGATTTAGCAAGTTAACAGAATAAGAAAAACTAGTGAACTCTGTAACAATTTCCTATCTGCTTTGTGCTACCATTACCATATGGCTACCTAGACAACTCTTACCTGGTAATTATGTTGTCCTGTGAGCAGAAGAGAATGAGTAAACAAGATAGAGAAAAGTGACAATGCCCTGATTAAATACAGAGCACACAACTATATTTAAATTACATTATTCAAACCAGATTTACCTAAGTAACACATCTTCACAATGCCATCAATTTTACAAAAGCCAATCAACAGTAAAACACAACAAGCAATTCAAAAGAGAGGAAACACAAAGTGTTTGCAAATGAGGCAGCAGTGACAGCCTGAACTGAGACATCCTGCAGAGCTGGGTCATAAAATATAACTAGAATAGGCTGCAATTTAAGTCAGAAGTAAGAATGTACAGTAAGAAGTAAGGCATGTACTAACTGTAGTAAAAATTGTGTTGAAATATAAACACACTCAATTCTCAGTTTTCATCCACAAAATATTTCAGCCACGACCTTGTGGCATAATGCCAACCCCTTTGACAGCAACTATTCCCTGACTTTCATGACATGACAGCTCACAAGTTATCAGTCAGTGCCTCTCTGAGATGTGCTGAATGCTCATACAGCTCTTCAGGACACTAGAAATAGAAAACCAATCAGGTTCTGCATGACAACAGCCTTGAGGCAAAGTCTGCCCATGTCCTGGTTGTCACCTCCCTGTGTTCAGACAGGCTGTCCACAGCACGACACCTCCTCTAAGCAATGAAGAAAACTGGAGGCTGTGGGCACTGTTTAAATATTTTAGAGCCTGAATAATGTATAAGATTTTCATATGCCTCACTCCAGCCCGAGTTTCAGCTTCTGAAATTGCAAGCGGTGAGAGAAACAACTTACTGGAGGTCCAGGAAGTCCAGGTTGGCCTTGTGGTCCTCGTGGCCCAGGCTTTCCCTACAGGAATGTTGGGGTTTTTTTTTAAAGAAGTGTTAAAATATCTTTATGAAAATGTGCATGGGCACACTAAACATGTTGTCTGTCTTTACAGGACCTATACCACCCCTTTCCCCACAAGTCCTGAAGAACCAGTGCAGAGGCCAGCTGGTGTTCTCCTTAATCTCTGGCTACTCAAATTATCAGCACTCACTAGACTGCAGACAGACTGATCCACCCACACTGAGCAGGCACTTATCCATATCTGGCTCTCTGTTTTTCAAAGGTAGTAACTCTACCAAAGACATTGGGATATTCTGGATATTCCACTAAAACACTCTGTGTTGGGGTTTGGTGGTGGAGAAGAGCAATTTTTGCATAAGCAGCTTCCACCAGCATTTCCTCCAAGCCCACAGAGCTCTGAAGGACTTTAAAGTATCACTTATATTATGTATATCATTGTATTAAGTAACAGCTAAATGCAAATTGCACGTCTACCAATACAAAATCAATATTTAAATATATATACTTTTATACATAGGACTAACAGACTGATACAATGGATATGCCCCCTCTATTTGAGTGCCCAGGTTCAGAGACAAACTAGACATAAAAATCAAATACAGTTTAACACTAATGTTAACACATCCCTGTCCTTAAATAATTGCATAGCTGACTCTATAATTCGTACTTCTCATTCATGTAAGATTCACTGCATATGAAAAGGACATTGCCCTTCTTCCTTTCTTGGTTATTTTCTCCACTGTAAACAGGAAAATTTATTTCTCGATGGCCTGATAATGCGTCCATCCACCTTCCCTTTAAAGTACCATTTTAGAGAAATTTAACCTTACAGGCAACAGAATTACATTAAATTATCCTTGCAATGAAAGAAGAGATATTGAGTCTCTCTTACTTCCTCTCCTTTAAGGCCTTCAGTACGCACCTGCAATAGAAATGCAGAGTCATAAAGGATGGAAAGAGTAAATACAAGGTAGAAGGTGCCAGAGGTATGATGGGCCCCCACAGGGTATTTTTCTCCCCTTGATGTTCCTTCAAGCTGCATGATGAGTCCTACAGCTCCTCAAATCCTGTTGCAGGCTGGGGGATGCCTTCTATTTAAAGAGCTCAGACTGACACAAGATTTACTCACACAGTTACCTCTGAAGTGATTTGGGTGGCTGTATAAACAGTAAGAACTTAATTCATTATCTCATCATATAAACAAGTTAGTAAATTCCCCAGATCTCGTTTTATTCTAAATTACAATGTTCTATTGAATGCAGAAGGCATCACATAACAAACAGACTGGCTTTGTTTGAACCCCGCTTGTTAGGCTCATTTTCAGGTGTTATACACATCTTTCAGAATTTCTCGGTAACTACTGTCCTGTCATTAATATCACATTTGAGCAGGCCAGCAAAATGTTCTTACCCAAATAGGATGCATTTTCATAGTTTTCTTTTTCTAATTCCTTCACTTTCTACCACATTCAGAGTAAGGGGATTGCCTGCTGACTTTCCCATAATTACCAGGGAGCCTCTCATTCTTGTCTTTAGCTAAAGAGTTCTGTTTTCAATTTTAATCCTATTTTTTTGGAAAGTAAAAGGGAGACTGCCTAACTGATTTGTGACCAGCTCACACTGAACTCAGTTCTAGACATCTCCTCTGCACACTTAGTGGTAATTCCTTCTCTGTTCACTTGGAGATTACCTCTTCATACAGACAATACTAGTCTCTGGACATCCTTACATCCCTACCAGAGATGTCTCTGGCATCAGTGAAGGCATTGCTGAAGGCAGAGGGCTGCACAGAGGATGTTAACTTAGTGCCACAGGAAAGATAAACCCCACTTCTGTTTTCTTAATTTAATTTTTTCATCAGTGCTTTCCTGATTTCAGTACATCAAGTCCTAGCTGTCTTATATTCCACCAGGACTACTTCAGATATAAGCCAAGGAAAGATCATTCCCTCTCATCAGAAACTGCCTCCTTCTTCTCCTGCCCCAACTCTCACACTCAATTTGTGTCAAAGACACTCAGCTACTCAATAATGAAGTTTCATTTGCTTTTATAACTTTTGCAGGCTCTATGTACCAAAGGCCACTTGGAATCAACTGTCAGAAACCATAGTCCTGTCTCAGTACTGCTCTATCTGCTGCACTTGATGCAATGCTTTCACTGCCTCAAGTCCTAATCTTCACACTTCACAATCCCCCAAAATTGTGGCAGAGCACCTCCTCATTGGAACCTGTCACATGCCTTCCTCAAAAGTCTTCACTTTAAAAAATTTCTTTAAAAAAAAGAACAAACCAAAAGTATTTAAGAACATCTCTCAGTGAGATCCTCCCACCCTGCACTTCTACTTTCTCTTCTCATGCAATAATGCCTACAAAATTTGGGAAAGCTAAAAAAAAAATTCTTACTGAAGTGCCAGGCAATCCTGGAAGTCCTGGTTCACCCTGCAGGAAAACATGAAAGAAATGAAAAAACATACACAGAACACAACACGGCACAATACACGACACAGTGCAAAACAAAAGCAACATCCTGAGCATGTTGTCCAACTCTTGTTGTACATTCTTATTTTCAATACCATCCAATAATTAATAGATCTGGACACATGATCTCAATTAACTCTGTTTTCTCTGCTCTGCAGATGAATGTGTGCAAGAACTGGTTGTGGTCTGTGTTACTGTGATGTTTTACAGTCATTTTAATGATGTTCAGTGACTTAAAATGAATGATGTGCTTGGATGCACAATAGCATTAGATTTGTGCTTCAAAAAGTCTTGTATTTGCTTTGTACACTTACGGCACAAACAAACTGCTTGATGCTTAGATCCCTAACGGACCCCCAAGGGGATGGATATTTAGGAGGTCAAAATGCTTTTGTTCATTAGTGACCAAAATAACTTTGCAAAAAAAGTGAGAAATGATACCATTTTCCTGAAGTCATTTTATAGAGCGAATCACGCCACAGTGTTTGAGGATACTGAGATGCTACACCTTCTTTCCATGATTTATTGCCATCTAGGCTATCCATTTGTCCCATGTTCATTTTTCTTCAACCATATCCACCATTTATTATGCTTTAAGACTTCACATACAGAAGGTATATCCCTTACTTTAGCCACAGACTGGTGTTGAATTTATCACATAGCTTCCTTCCACACTCTATTTATTCATTACTCATGTAGGTCTCTGAATGACCCAGTGTGTTTTTCATGGTTTTTTCCTTCAAGTGCAATTACTATTTGTTATTTATTCAGCGCTTCATAGAATGGTTTGGATTGGAAGGGACCTTGAAGATAGAATCACTGAAACACTAAGGTTGGAATGACCTCCAAGGTCATTGAGTCCAACCTTTGACTGAACACCACCACGGCAACAAGACCAGAGCACTGAGTGCCACGTCCAGTTGTTCCTTGAACATCTCCAGGGATGGTGACTCCACCACCTCCGTGGGCAGAACCTTCCAATGCTTGATAAACCTTTCAGTGAACAAATTCTTCCTGATGTCCAACTGATGCTGTCCAGTGGCATGCCCTCGGGTGGAGGGAATGCAGCGTCCTTCCTGCGGGTGTTCCCAGGAGGGAAGTGCCTTGGCAGGGGAAAATGCGAAAGGTGCGCTCGCTGGCTGGCTCCTCATCGCAGGAAGCACGTCCAGACAAGCCCAATGTGCTGGCAGGCATTGCCCGGGGGCAAAGAAGTTGAGAGGGACTTTCTGTGTAGGTTCCAGCAGGCTTGTTAGCTGGAGGTTCCAGGGACAGAAAGGCCACGGGCAGGACTTTGTAGGGAATTTTGTGCCGAGATAAAATGGGGTGGAGAAAAGGCGAACAACCAATAGGGTACAATTGAAGGGGAGGATACAGCTTAACATCAACCTATAGGGAGAACAGGGAGGCGGGAGTTACAACCAGGAGCTAATAGGGAACCAAACGGAACAGACCTTTCTGCACCGGGGGGATGCAGCTTGGACTCAGGTACCACCCATGGGATGCAGCTTACACCTCGGTGCTGCCCTCAGACTCACTGTCCTGGGCGGGGAAATCCACCCACTGCATGGCGAGGGTCTGGTGGTTGTTTGATTGCCACAGCCCAGAAGTGGGCTGGGTCACCACAACATCCAACCTGAATGTTCCCTGGCATAGCTTGAGGCCATTTTCTCTTGTCCTGTCGCTGGCAGCCTGGGAGTAGAGACCGATCCCAACCTAGCTACAACCACTTGCCAGGGAGTTGTAAAGAGCAATAAGGTCCCACCTGAGCCTCCTTTTCTCCAGAATAAACACACCCAGCTCCCACAGCAACTCTTCATAGGACTTACACTCTAGACCCTTCATCCAACTGCACTGCCCTTCTCTGGAAATGCTCCGGCACCTCAATCTCTTTCTTGTAATAAGGGGCCCAGAACTGAATGCAGGATTTCTCCCCAGTGCCCAGCACAGAGGGACAATCACTGCCCCGGTCCTGCTGCCCACACAACTGCTGACACAGAAGGCCAGGAGGCCGCTGTCCTCCCTGCCCAGCTGGGCACACCCTGGCTGACATTCAGCCACTGTCGGCCAGCACCCCCAGGGCCTTTCCTGCTGGGCAGCTTTCCAGCCACTCTGCCCCAGCCTGGAGCACTGCAGGGCCTTGTTGGGACACGAGGGAAGGACCTAGACCTTGAGGCTCTTTTTGAACCTCATTCTGCTGGCCTCATACCAGCCAGCCTGTCCACATCCCCCCACAGAGCCTTTCTGCCCTGCAGGGCATCGACACCCCCACCCAGCTTGGTGTCATCAAAAATTTCCTACTGAGGGTACCCTCGAAGCCCTTGGCCACATCAGCAGGACAAACACTGAACAGGACTGGGCCCAGGGGACACCACTAGTGACTGGACGCCAACTGGATGCGGCACCATTCACTGCCACTCTCTGGGCCTGGCCGTCCTGACAGTTCTTAACCCAGCAAAGAGTGCACCTGCCCAAGCCCTGGGCTGACTGATTTCCAGGACTCTGCTATGGGAGACGGGATCAAAGTCTTTGCTCAAGTCCAGGGAGACTCCATCCACCGCTCTTCCCTCAGCCCCAAGGCGGGTCATGCACTCCTCAAAGGACATCACATTGCTCATGCAGGACCTGCCTTTCCTAAACCCACACTGGCTGGGCCTGAGCCCTCGCTTGTCCTCTCTGGGTCGTGTGATCCCACTCACAATGATCTGCTCCAGAACCTTGCCAGGCCCCAGGGTCAGGCTGACAGGCCTGGAGTTCACCACATCCTCCCTGCGGCCTTTCTTGGCCATGGGTGTCACATTGGCACTGCCAGTCATCTGGGACCTCCTGACTGCCCAGGAATGATGATAATAAAGGATGGAGAGAGACTTAGTGAGCTCTTCTGCCAGCTTCCTGAGCACCCATAGGGGACTCCTGGACAGCCTCATAGACTTGTGAGTGTCTAAGTGGCTCTGCATGTCACTAACAACTGCCTCTAGGATTACAGGGGCTCTATTCTGCTCCCTGTCCCTGTCTGCTGGCTCAGGGGGCTGCTTGTCCTCTGCATAACTGGTCTGACTTGTTGGAGACTGAGGCATAGGAAAGCATTCAGTACCTCAGCCTTTCTGTACCGGTTTTCATGGTTAAGTTAATTGGTTAAGAGTTAATTAATTGGGAAGTTTATTAGTTGTTGTTGCACGTTGATGGTTATTAAGTTACAGGTACAGGTATCTGATTTGTAGGACTTTTAAGTGTTTAATGTTACAGGTGAAGTACCATTGGAAGGTGCACGAGGGTGTCTCCCACATCTCAGAAGGGTGGAACATCATGGACAGTGACTGGTCAGCTGGACAGACCGGAATACCTCTCTGGACTGATGATTGGAATAAAAGAACCAATGGGGAAAC
>VYXC01009746.1:0-23237 GCA_013397175.1 Platysteira castanea
GAACAGGGACACAGGACACCTCCCACCATACAGCTCCTGCCCAGGTGGGCAACACTGCAGTGCTAGGGCAGAGGATTCCCTTGACCCCACCAGGGACATCACACCCAGGATTCCATCAGCACTGGATGCACTGGAGGAGATCCCAGCCTTGCTCCCCGAGCTGATCCCTGCAGCAGCCTCCATGCCATGCTCCAGCCTGTTTTCCCTCTGAAGCTCATCCCAGGATTGCTCCTCGCTGTGTTCCATCCCAAGCAAACCTCTTCTCTTTGTTTACCTTGGACTTGCAGATTGCAGAGCTCAGGTCCTTGGGGTGGATTATGCAAAAATCCCTGTGGCCCCTCCACCTCCCAGACAGGATCTGGGATGTGCTGCCAAGCTGGGCCCTGCTCCCAAAATCCTTAAGCTGTGCTTTACCTGCCCACTGCCTGCACACCTGGGTGCCTGTGCTTTCCCATGAAGGCTCTGGGAAACACTGGGAAGAATTTATCCCTGGATTTCGCTGAAATAGCACAAATAGAACGGCGAGAAAAAGCACTGCAAATCCTTTTCATCCCGTTGGCTTTGATAGAGATACAGGGTTTGTTTGCTGTTTAATTTTTCATGTTAAATATATAAATAAATATGGGATTCGAGAAGGATTTTTTTTTCCCCCATCCCTTTCCATCTCCTCCCATGCCTGGATTTTATGCGTTGTGTCACTGGTGGAAGAGGCCGAGTGGCAATTTGGCTTCACTGGGCACCCAGTTCTCAGCAGGGGCTGGGAAATGGGGCAAAAATGTGGGAGGCAGGTAGAGGCTGGGATTCATTATTGAGGGAATGGGAAGCACCTCCCAGTCTCCTCCCGGCATCGGCTCTGTTCTCCCGGAGCACAAACAACCGGCTCACCCCTAACGACTCCGCTCTCGCTGCGGGAAAGCTTAGTCTGGGAGCTGTGCTCAGAACTCCCCCCATGTCCTGCTGAGACTGAGGCAGGCTGGCCTTGATCCCCCCGACCCGTGGGGACGGTGCTGGGCAGGGGAACCCGTGTCCAGCTCCTCCTGAGGGTCCCAGACCTGCTCTCCCCCTTGTCGGGGGGTACAGGGTGCTCTGGTCAGCCGAGCTTCTGGAAGGTTCCATCCCCACCTGGCTGGGGAAAAGGGGGTGCTGATCCTCTGTGAAGCTTCTGGAAGCTTCTGGAAGGTTCCATCCCCACCTGGCTGGGGTAAAGGGGGTGCTGACCCTGCCTGTCCCAGCTGAGCCCACGGATCCCGTGTTCTCCAGAGGAACATCCCCTTGAGCAGCCAGTTGGGCTTTCCGTATCTCAGGATCCTGGGAATCACACAAAAGGCACCTTTGGTATCCCACTGCCATAAAATGTCTCAGCACTTCCCCAAAATACGTTCAGGGCAGGATAATCCCACCACACCCCACGGCTGGCTGGCTGCAGGCACCTCTTTTCTGGACTTGGAGCTCTTTGGAGCAGGAAGGATCCTGTTTTGTTTGTTTGCTCCAACCCCGGCAAGGTGGGATCTCGGCCCATGATTGGGAAACTTGTGTGTTCCGTGAATACAAATGTAATTAATTAATGAAAAGAACCAGTGGGGAGGCAAAGCTTGTGGCTGCAGGGACTGATTTCGGGCAACAAGATTTCTTTTATTCATTCCAAGCTCTTCCAAGCAGGAAGCAGCTCTGGAACTGGTATGGACCTCCAAAAGTTCTTCCATCTGTTCCCAGCATTAACCTTTGCAGCTCCAGCTCAGCTGAAGGGAGATCCCAACTCCCTGTGTGGCTGGGAGTGTCTCGAGCAGAGCCCCTCAGCAGCTCTGGGAGGCTGAAGGGTCCCTCTGGCATCTCGGAGCCGGGCAGGAAAGAGCTCCAGGGCTCCTCATTAATCAGCCTCACACAGGGAAGTTCCAGGGTCTTCTAGCAGGCTTCTTCCCCGGGATGAGGAAGCAGCTGCCTCTTAATTAGAGGCCGGCTAAGTGCTACCGTGTGATCTGCGAGGTGGTGCATATTTAATAACTCAGCTCCCAGCTGCTGCTGCTCGGTGCTGGGCTGGAGGAAGCGCAGGCTGCAAAGTCCCCTTTGATGTTTCCTCATGCTGGCTGTCCTTGGAAACGGGGGGAGCACAGCGATCCAGCCACTCCGAAGTCCAGGGGGATTGGGAATCCATGCTGGGCAGGGAGGGCCCTTCTTGCCTGCACTGACCCAGGGTGGGGCAGGGGCAGCTGGGGCAGGAGCTGTGGGTGCCCCTGGTGAGGGGCAGGACTGACCTGGGGAGGGCAGGGGAAGCAGGGCACTGCTGCTGCCCTTCCTTATCCAAACACGGCCAGGCTGGGCTCTGCATGGATTCCTTCTGCTGGTGCTGCTGGGTCAGAGATGAACATCAGTGTGATCGAGGCTGGTCCAGTTCCTCACACAGTGCCCATCCTGTGGTGAGCCAGCAGCAGCAGGGGGTGGCAGAAGGAGGTGTGGATGTTCTCCTGCCAGGTGCTGAGAGCAGCAGGAAGGCCAGAACAACTCTGCCCACCCCTGAGTACTGGAACCCAAATGTTTCCCAGCCCTGCTCATGTTCCAGCCCGTGGTAACTGTGTTTGAGGCTTTTTCTGTCTGTATTTTCTGCCTTCCAGTCCGTGTTCTCCATGTAGGTCCCTGGATATTTCCATGTCTATCTTCCCCTCCATTTCTTGATCCTCCCTGAGGTATTTTCCAATTTTAAATTGCAGCGCTTTGGCTCCTCACCCTTCCCAACCCAGTGCATTGACATGTCACCAAATTGCTCTCAGTATGTTCATTTTTCCTCTTCGGATGTCAGGAAAGGGCTCCACAATATCCAGGTAAAATTCATGAGTAGGGAGCCATCCATGGAGGATTAAATCAGCCTGGTACTTGTAGCTCCTTAAAGACTTAGAGAATCACACAATCCCAGGATCCCTGAGGCTGGAAAAGCCCTCCCAGCCCATCGAGTCCAAGCTGTGCCCAATCCCCACCTTGTCCTTAGCCCAGAGCACCGAGTGCCACCTCCAGTTGTTTCTGGGACACCTCCAGGGATGGGGTCTCCAAACATCCCTGGGCAGCTCCTGCCAAGGCCTGACCACCCTTTCCATGGAGGAATTCCTCCTTGATATCCACCCTGAGCCTCCCCTGGCCCAGCCCGAGACCGTTCCCTCTCCTCCTGTCCCTGTTCCCTGGGAGCAGAGCCCGACCCCCCCGGCTGCCCCCTCCTGTCAGGGACTTGTGCAGAGCCACCAGGGCCCCCCTGAGCCTCCTTTTCTCCTGCTTTGCCCCTGTAGCAGCCCCTCCTGTCTCTGGTGCTCCTTCCCCTGCCAGAGCCCTTCTCCCCAGAAGAGCAGCACCTGCAGCGAGGAGATGTGGGGTGCCCCCCCTCCGGGGGATGGGCATGGAAGCTGAAGCATGGTCCACGGGGTCTCCCAAGCTCCCTGGTGTTCTCCTGTTCGTTATTGGTTATCGGTGTTTTCCCTGCCCCAAAGACTGGGGTTGTCCCATGATTCCTGGGTCTTGGGGGAGAGTTGGAAGGAGGTTTTGTGCCTGGCTGGCTAGCACGTGGTCAGTCTGTGTCTCTTCTGGCTGCCATGCGGTCAGAGAAATAAAACATCCATGAATATCTACCAAAAATATTGTTCCTGATTCCTTCTACGATCCAAAGCTGTCTTCAGAGGGTGCAGCCCAGAACCGGACTGCACCAGCCAGGACAGTTTGGTCACTGCTTCCCAGAATTTCCCCCAGGCAGGGGTTTGCTCCTTCTCCATCCCCTCCAAGGTGTTGTTCCCCCTTGGCCAAGTGGATTCTGAAGTCCAGGACCAAGCTCAGGTCATTCCTCTGCAGAATCCCCAGGAGCTGTGAGGCACCAGCAGCTGGGCGGAACCAGATTCCCAATGGCTGTGGCTCATCCATCTGGAAGGATGGCCAGGAGCAGCTCTGTATCCAGCCAAAACAGGCTTTACTTGCAGGAACAGAAGCAGATTTTGGGTTGGGATGGAGACAGCCAAGAGGCTGAGCAGAGAATTTGCTAAATACAATATTTCTTTGCCACCCTTTGCTTGTTTGCTTATTTTTTTTGTCAAAAGTGAAATGTCTTGCTGGAAAGTCTCCATTAAAGCTGAACTGGGAAAGCTGCCAAGATCTGGGATTGGATCTCAGGTCAAAAATGTGCTGGGGAGTCAACCTTAAAAACAAGGTTCCTGTGCAGGGGATTTGCCATGGAGTGGGAGCTCCGTGCTCCAGTCCCTGCTGGAGGATTAGGATTTCCTTGGAGTCCAATGTCAGTGCCCCAAACATGGGGCAAAGTGTTCTTGTAGTCTGTCACTCACTTATTAAAAGTTTGCTCCTGGACCAGAGAAACAGTTTTCCCATGAATATTTCATCAAAACCGATGTGTTTGGGTGGGAAAAAAGAGAGAGAAAAAAAGGTGAAATGGTGTTTTCTACAAAACAAACACACTGCATCCAAAGCAATTCCGTGCTGCCCACCCCCCTCCTGCCTGGCCAGCAGTGCCCTCCTGGGTCCTGCCAGGCTCCTGCAGCTGAGCCCAAGCAGGAGAGCCTGGAACCACGCTGGACATTGGCTGGATTTACATCCCTGACCTTCCATTCCTGTCCATTGCAGGAGGAAGGGAATTCTGGCAGGAGGAGACTGAGGGCTGAGTTCAGCAGGGACAGCTCCGATCTCTGCTCCCTGGGACAGGGACAGCACCCAGGAACGGCTGGAGCTGGGCCAGGGCAGGCTCAGGCTGGATCCCAGGGAAAGGTTCTTCCCCCAGCGGGTGCTGGGCACTGCCCAGGCTCCCCAGGGAATGGGCACGGCCCCGAGGCTGCCAGAGCTCCAGGGGCGTTTGGGCAGCGCTGCCAGGGATGCCCAGGGTGGGGTTGTTGGGGTGTCTGGGCAGGGCCGGGGGCTGGGCTGGGTGATCCTGGGGGTCCCTCCAGCTCAGGGTATTCCAGGATTTTAACATTTCACCTGGAGAAAAAAAAAAAATATATATATCTCTGTTGGAAGAAGAGACCTTGAAGTTTCTCTCTTGGCCAGGGATGCAGCTGATGGCATTGGGGTGGGATGGAGGGGATGCTCCAGGGATGCTCCCGGTGCTGAAGGACACGTCGTGGCTGGAGGCTCCTCAGTCCTCCAGCTCAGCTCCTGCTCAGCCCACTCTGGGCGGGAATGGAGTTAATATTTCACTAACAAATCTCCTAAACTCGGGCTCCCCGTGGGGCTGGCATTGATCACTGATCCTCAGAGCTCCCCTCTTTCTTCCTTCAAACCTTCCCCAGGCTGGAAAGGCAGCTGCTGATTGATATTCCAAGGCAAACGTTGCAGTCTTTCAAACACTGCCAGGCTTTATGAAGAGCTGTTAATAAAATGGATTCACCCAGCAGCAGAAGCAACGGGAAGGGGGGAAAAAAGGCTGGAAGGAGCAGAAGGGTCATTTCCAGACAACTGAGGGCTTTTCCCTACACTGCCTCCAAGGTCTTGGCTCGGGATTGTTCAGAACAAGAATTCCAAGGGCAGATTGTTGGGATTTTAGCATCAGAGCAAAGAGCTGGTATTGAATTTGTGAGAGGGGCTTGGCTTGAAAAATTTAGATTCAGCCATCCTCAGATCTTCAAGATTCCAGAGCACTGGATGATCTCTGAGGAGGAAGTTGTCAGCTATCCATGTTTTTTGTCACATGGCCAGATGTTCCTTAAAGGAAAGGAAGGACTGGGACAGAGGATGTGGCACCTGAGCCCCCCCAGCAGGAGCCCTGGCCCTGGGGACTCAGCAGTTCCCCCTTTCTGCCATTTGCTGACCTCTCTGCCTTTGCAGGAGCAATGTCCCACCCTCTGTGGGACCCCTGGGCCACAGAGAAACCCCTGGAGCACCTTGGCTCCCCTTGTTTCCAGCATCCCTGAGCTGAGTCCCCAGCACTGGGGAGCCAAGAAAACCGAGTGATTTGAGAGAGATCAACTTAGAAGAGCAAGTGACAGATAAAAAAGGCATCCCAGCACCGCCTGGCACCGAGGCATTTCCAAGGTGTTGACAGTGAGGAGGAGGAGGGAGGTATACTTGGCTCCCAGCAGCTGGAAAAGAGAGCGGAATATGGTTTCTTTCCTCCCCCACAAGGAGAAGGGCTGGAGGTTCCCTTCTCTGGTCACAGCTTTGCTTGGGCTCTGTGTGGAGAGGGAGGGGACCCAGACCCACCCGAGCAGGGAGTGGCCCTCAGGGTGAGGGGCTGGGGCGGTCACACAGGGGCCACGCTCGCTCCTCGCTGGGGAATGAGGGTCCAGCTTGGGCTGTGTCCCTGCACACCAGCCACGGGCCCGTCTGCTCCTCCTCATCCCTGGCCTGGACAGGAGGGGTGGGTCACACACACCGGGGCTGGGAGGGGAAACAAGAACAACCCCAGTTCCAGAGCTCCAGGAGCACTGGGACAGGGATGCCCAGGCTGGGATTGTTGGGGTGTCTGTGCAGGGCCAGGAGCTGGGCTGGATGGTCCTGGTGGATCCCTTCCAGCTCAGGATATTCCATGATTCATTGTCCTCCTGGTCCCACACCATGCTGTCACCTTTGGTGATTTTTAAAGGATTTTTAAATCTCATTAAAGGATTTTTAAGCCCACAGATTTTTAAAGGACTCTGCAAAGCAGTGTCTGAAACACAGGGCTCTGTGCTGGAGCTGGGGGTGTCAGGAAATGCCCAGGCTGTGTGGTGCTTCCAGATCCTCTCCCCATCCCATTCCGTGCAGCTCTTGCTCTCCTTGACGTTGGAATTACGGTGCAGCCACCACAGGGCTTTGTCTGACAGCTGCTCCTCTCGGGGATTTCCTGACGTGATTTCTCCATTTGGGAAGTCTTGGGGGACTCGGTGGCTGAATGGCCATTGTTTACTCCAGGCCTGGGAAGGACACCAGGACATGTGCCCACGCTGCTGGCCTGGAGATGGACTTGGACACGCAACACAAGGGGTCTGGGAAGCCACAAAACACAGAGTGACTCATCCTGCTTCAGAAATGACTTTCAGCCTCCTCGAAGGTCGCTGGTGCTTCACTTGTGCAAGGGCTGAGGTTGTTTACAGCAGGGGAAAATCCCCCCGGGAGCCCCAAGGAAGTCCTTCCTCAAGGTGAACATTGCAGGCCTGAGCCTCGGGGAACCTGGAGGGGCCTCCACATTTCAGCCACTCTGTTCAGGGAGGGCCAAGAGCTGCCACTGAAGAGAGAGAAAAAAATACTTTCCAAGGGGTCTGCTGAAGCTTCCAAGCCTTTAGGAGCGCTGTATCCCATCTCTGCAGGGATGGGATCTGCCCACCCCTGCTCCTGGCACCTTCCTGATGGACACTGCTGGGGGTGAGGGAGGGGAGCCAGCAGGAGCAGGGCCCAGGTGTTCTTCCAGCCCAGGACCAGCTCATCAGCAAAGGACTCTCTGCTTTTAGTGTCTGAGAGCTCATGGGAAAGCTCAGGGGTGCCTGGCAGAAAGTCCCTCCCGAGCCTGCCCTTCAGCCCAGCACACCAACAGCGTGGGACAGGAGAGGTCACATCCACGGGAATCACACGAGCCTGGAATCACGGATGATTCCTGGGGGGAAAGGCCGGGATCTGCCAGGGACTCTGCTCCTGGGAGAGCACAGGGAGAGGAAGCGGATGGGGAGGAGGGCACTGACTGGGCAGGAATTCCCTGGTGCATCTCCTGCTGTGGAGCTCTGCCTATGACCCGGCTCCTCTCGAACTCTTGGCACAACTTGCACATTCCCTTTGAAAGGGCATTTTCCTGAAGGCTGTTCCTTGGCTGGGATGCTGGGGATGCTGGCATCAGGGGGCTGAGCACTCTGTGAAGTCCCACTCTGGGCTCTGGCAGCGAGGGAGCACCACCCAATGAGAAACAGCTGATTGCTGCTTAATTATTTGTATTTTCTGCCTTCTTGTTAAAACTTGCTCTTCCCCCCTCCTTGCTAAGACCTCAGAACATGTTTGTAAATGACAATTTAAGATCTCAGAGCACGTCTGTCAAAGCCAGTTTAACTCAGCTGGTTTTATTACCTGCAGGTCACCTTCCTTTAGGTGCCAGTGCCTGGGGGACCAGCAAGGAGGGGCTGGGGGTCATGGGCTGGCTGCTGCAGGCAGGGATAAAATGAGGCCCCTGGACAGAAGGAACAGCCCAGTTGCTGGGAGAATTCCAGCCTGTGCACAGCAGGAAGAAAGGAGGAGAAACCAGGAAGTGGACGCCCCTCAGACCAGGGGTTTGTGGCCCAGCAGAGCACCCTACAGGCTGGGTTTAGGCCCCGGGTTGGCAGCAGCACCAAAAATGAGATTTGCTCTGCAGGTTGTTCATCCTTTTTCTGTCCCAGGATGTTCTGCAGAAGCAGAGCTGCTGGGAACCTTCCTCACCGACTTTCCTCCCCCAGGCCAGTGGAGGGGCAGCGTCAGAATTAATGCCAGGGCTGGGAGGAGAAATGAAACATCCACACCCCTCCAACATATCCTTGTGTCCTTGACACCTCCTTTCCTCACAACAAACCTCTTACCCTCAGGAGCCACTCCAGGACCACTTTGTCCCCAAGACCTGTGCTGGCAGGGACCTCTGAAGGTTTGTTACCAACACTAGACCAAGGTCTCTGCTTCTGGATCTACAATCCCAGAATATCCTGAGCTGGAAGGGACCCACAAGGATCATCGAAGTCCAGCTTGGTAAATCTTGGTCAATTCANTGACACCTCCTTTCCTCACAACAAACCTCTTACCCTCAGGAGCCACTCCAGGACCACTTTGTCCCCAAGGTTTGTTACCAACACTAGACCAGGTCTCTGCTTCTGGATCTACAATCCCAGAATATCCTGAGCTGGAAGGGACCCACAAGGATCATCGAAGTCCAGCCTGGTAAATCTTGGTCAATTCAGCTGTTCCAAGACTCTCCCCACCTCTCTGGCCAGTCCCAGGGCTTCCCCACCATCCCAAGGAACAATCTTCTCCCAGTTCCCAACCCGAGCCCCTGCACTGCAAGCTGTGGCAATTCTCCCTTGCCCTGCTGCCACAGAAATTGGCTGCATCACCTTTTAAACTCCTCACCAAGCACAGGTGGCTCTCAGACCCCTCTTACCCTCCCGCTCTTTGCCAGACCCAGCCACCCCCAGTCTGTCCTCGTGTGTCCTTGTCCCTCTCCATGGGGCCAGCACTTCTCCAGGTAACTGGAAGGTTTAGCCAGACCCTGCACGGGCACTGTAACCACCCTTGGAGCACGGGTGGAGCTCTTTGCCACAAGATCCAGAGAACTTTGGCGTCCCCCCAGCCCAGCACTGCTCCAGGCAGACATGGAAAAGTGTCAGGGCTGCTGCAGGAGGCTGCCCTGCTCTGCATTTTCTCTGTTTTGACCCTCAGCTGGTTCCTTTCATCCTGGACCACTGAGCATCCCAACAAGTGCAGTGTGAATAATCTTCTGCCTTCGGATCCCTGGGGAGCCTCAGGACAGGGCTGGGTTTGGTGTCCATCACACCCTGGCTGGGTAAGAGGAGGTGACGGCTCTTTGCTCCTGTCAGCAATCCCTGGCAACCATCTCTCCCTCTGGAAGTGCAGCTTGTTCGAGGCATCTGAAGAGGATGTGCCCACACAGAGCCAGGCACACTCTGGGAGCCCTTCAGAGGGGTTCTGGGCACCCTCTGTAATCTGGTTTCCTTCCCCTGCAGCCAGAATTCCCTTCTCCACATCAAGCACGACCAGGATTTGTCGCTTTGCTGCGTTTCTCCGATCCCAGCGGCTCCTGCAGCGCTCGCGGTGACTCCGCTGGCGCTTCTTGCATCCTCCTCCTCCCGCTGCTGCTGCCACCTGCCCTCGGGCCAGCGCAGCAGTTCAGGCAGCAGCCACCAGGCTGCTGTATTTCCCTGGAAATACCGGAACAGGTTCTGCATATGTAAAAGCCTGGGAACGGTGACTCTCTGCGAAGGCTCTGAATATTCCCGACCATCGGCACCGGCTGAGCCGGCACGGGCTCCAGGCACAGCCTAAGCACAAAGTGCCTCCCAGCAGGCTCCTCCTGCTCCTATCTCCTCCTTCCCAGCCGCTCCAAGGCTTTATCGCCTGCATGATCTGTTCTTCAGGCCCCATAAGGGGACTTAAGGCCCAGTCTGGCTTCAGAAGAGCTTTATTTAGTCCCACATCCCAGTCAGAATTATCGAGAAGGAACTATCACAGGATGGCAGGAGGGGTCAGCCTGGAAGGGAGCACAGAGGGTCACTGGTGCCACCTCCCTGCTCCAGCAGGGCCATCCCAGAGCCCAGGGCACAGCAGTGTCCCCACAGCTCTGCAACAGCCCCAGCCAGGAGAGCCCAGCCCTCCCTGGGCTCTGCTCAGCGCTGGGCCCTGCCCAGGGCAGAGTTGTGCCCCCTGAGCAGGGAATTGCTGGGCTCAGCCCCTGCCCAGGGCAGAGTTGTGCCCCCTGAGCAGGGAATTGCTGGGCTCAGCCCCTGCCCGTCCCTCTGGTGCCACTGCTGGGCCCCGCAGCAGAGCCCGGGCCCTGCCCGGAGCCCTCCCTGCCCCCAGGGACACCCAGGGACACCCAGGGACACCCAGGGACACCCAGGGACACCCAGGGCTGAGGGCCCCTCTGGGCTGGGGCTCCTCTCCAGGCTGAGCAGCCCCAGCTCCCTCAGCCCTTCCTGGGCACGGAGATGCTCCCGGCCCTTGCTCAGCCCCGCAGCCTCCGCTGGCCCCGCTCCAGGAGCTCCCTGGCCCTGCTGGGCTGAGCAGCCAGAGCTGGGCACGGCGCTCCAGAGGTGCCCCCGGGGCTGGGCACAGGGGTGGGATCACCCCTGACCTGCTGGGAATGCTCTTCCTGGTGCTCCCCAGGATCCCCTTGTCCCCAGGTCCCTCTCCTGGCTCAGGGACACCTTGGTGTCCCCCAGGTCCCTCCCCACAGAGCTGCTCCAGCAGGCCCCCCTGGCCTGTGCTGGTTGTTCCTCCCCAGGTGCAGGACCTGCATTTCCCTGGTGGAACTTGGTCATTTCCTCCCAGCCCCTCCCCAAATGCTCCCAGAAGATGAACACAGCTGGGCTGGGTTGTCCCATCCATGGTTTTTCCACCCAATCTTTAACCTTGGGAAACCCTGAGGAGCAGCACCACCTCTGCATCCCGGAATGCTCCATCTGAATTTAGCACGGATCCAGCACAACACAGACATGGAAAACCTCCAGAGGAGTTTCTTGAGCAATAATAATGCTTTTCATGAGAAACAAACATTGGGCAACTTTGTGATTAAACTTTTATATGTTAAACATTTAGAAAAACAACAGCTCGAGTGAGCTGCATGTGTGAGTGGTGCTCAGAGATAAGCCAGGAATCCGCTATGAATATGGATCAAAGAGCCTTCGTGGAAGAGCTCCATCCTAAAATTCTGTTTGGGGGGGTGGGGTGGGTTGACAAAATAGCCATGGGAAGGCAAAAAAAAAAGGCCAGAAAATGATAATGAGAATTCACTTGGCTTCCTTCACTGAGGATATCCACTGGAGAGGGGTGCGGTGGTATCCATCTGGGAAGAGGGCATTTTCTGATAAGTTTGATGGGAAATATCCACAGTAGGAGGGACATTTGGGGCCTTGGAGATTGATGCAGCTGCTGCTGTTCATACCAATTTCTGCTTTCCTTGGGAATGCTGTGCTTTGGATAATCTTGCTCTGGGAAGTACAAGCTCTGGCCCAGCCCCTGGGGAGTGTCTGCAAACAGGGAATGGGGATGGGAATTCCTGTCTAAGGGCATTTCATGGAGATTTGGGGTCTCCGAAAGGTTTCCAGAGAATGGTGTGGTAATGGACAGGCTGGGAGAGCTGGGGGGGCTCACCTGGAGAGGAGAAGGCTCCAGGGAGAGCTCAGAGCCCCTGCCAGGGCCTAAAGGGGCTCCAGGAGAGCTGGAGAGGGACTGGGGACAAGGGCTGGAGGGACAAGGCAAGGGGGAAGGGCTTTAAGTTGAAAAAGGGTAGATTTAGATGGGATACTGGAAGGGAATTCCCTGGGAGGGTGGGCAGGCCCTGGCACAGGGTGCCCAGAGAAGCTGTGGCTGCCCCTGGATCCCTGGCAGTGCCCAAAGCCAGGCTGGACACTGGGGCTGGGAGCAGCCTGGGACAGTGGGAGGTGTCCCTGCCATGGCAGGGGGTGGGATAGATGGGCTTTAAGGTCCCTTCCCACCCAAACTATTCCAGGATTCCATGATATTTCAGCACTTACTGCAGTCTCCGGGATCATCCCGATCCCTGGGTTGGCCTGGGAGCTGGGAAGGGTCTGTGTCCCCTGTCCTTCCTGAGGATCCTGCTGGGAACACCTTTCAGAGCAAACATACAGGAGTTTGGTAAAGCTGATCCATTTCCAAGAAAATGGCCTTTTCTTCCCAAATGGGTGTCCCAGACTCCCTGGGCTCCGTGGTCCTGCAGGGGCTCAGGGGACACGGAGCTGGGCACAACAACCCTCCCCAAACACCTCAACTCCAGATTCCAGTGGCCGGATCCCTCTGACCCCTTTATCCATCCATAAACTGCTCCTTGATTTATTCCCCAGCTCTTCCTCTCACCACCACCTTTGCATATGTAAAAACCCTCTTGGTTTTTAGAAGGTTTAATGTTTTTTCCTGATTTCCCACCCAAAGTAGGGCAGTTGTTTTATCCCTGAGCTGGCTGCTGCTCTCTATGTAGGTTAATAAGGTTTGCCTTCATTATTTACATGAGGTTTTGTTTGTTTGTTTGCACTTCTCCAGGAAATTTAACATAAAATGCTACCAGGAGCAAAGAAAAAGTATAATTTTGTAAATTTGAGGGTTCTTAGGGGGAAAAGACAACAAAAGAACAACACAGGGAAATTATGTTCCAGAACTAAAACATCAGAATCAAGTCCTTGGGGAGCCCTTGATCACTCTGAGGAGCAAAAGAAAGATTTGACATTATTTAAAAATATTTTTTGACCTTTGAGAGTGAGAAAATTTGACCACTTCAGCCACTACTTTTTGTTTCAATGTGAGGCATGGGATAAATCCTTCTTAGGAGCCTGAACTCTGCAAATGTTTGTCCTAAAGCTGGGGGATAAAAAGCAATATTTAACCCTAATTAGCATCAATGATATCCTGTTATCATTAATACCCCAGTACCAAACACAAAGCAGGGAGCTGAGGTTAAGTGTGAGGAATAAAGATGCAGGGTCTGGCCCTAAGGAGGGCTCTCAGGTAGCAGGAGCTCCCAGGCTGACAAGTAACCCAAGGAAGTTTAAGAAATGTCTCCGGACCAAAGGTAGGTCTGGCAATGACCCAGCTCCTGCAGCAGCAGCGGGGATGGAGTCAGCAGAGATGGAGCAGAACGAGGGAAACAGGGAGTGAGTGGTGGCTGGGAGGGGATGGAAGGGCTGTCCCCTGTCCCACAGCACCCGGGGCTGATGTCCCACAGCAGCAGGGACAGGTGGGGCTGTTCCTGCTGGAGGCCCAGGGCACCTGCACCAGGAGCTGCCGAGATCTCACTGAGGCAGCCTCGGCACTGCTGATGTGCATTTTCATTTTCATTTTAATGAGATCGTGTTAATGTGAACGGGGATGCTGCAGGAGATGAACTTTTCCAGCAGCACTGGTGGGAGCTGGATGGGATGGCCTGGGGGGACAGGCATGGCACGGCCCTGGCTGCCAGGAAAATAATGGGAATGTTGGTACATCTCACCAGCAGCACAGGGATAGCATAACCCCCTCCGGATCTGCTTCCAGCAATGGCAAATCATGCTGGGAGGGATTCTGCAGCCTGATGGAGCTGGGGATCAAATTCCTACCCCTCCAGGGTGGGGTAGATGATGGGAAATCCAGGATGGCAGCACTGGCCTCCTTCTCCCTGCCTACACCGGGATACAGCTTCTGGCTTCCCATGGGCAGCCTCAGACTCTCTCTTCATCTGCTGCCCTCACATTATTAATATTCATGATCAAAATCATCCCTTTCCTGCTCAGGAAATTGAAAGCTCAAATAAAATTTATAAAGGTGTCCATTTTCCTGCACATATTTCAGAGCCTGATTTCCCAGAAGTTTACCCAGGGCACATTTCCTGTCACAGAGCTTTCAGTGCTGGAGAAACAGCCAAGACATGAAAAGCCTGGAATGGTGAGACGTCCACTGGGATCATTCCACCTTCCCAGTCCCCTGCTATTGCCACCTGCAGATTGTTCCAGGAGGGGATCAGGAATGGGGAAAATCTCCTGGCAAGGTGTGAGGGCTGGGTGCCAGGCTCGGTGCGATGTGGAACCTCAGCAGGGGATGCTCCAGGGGGAGAGGGATGGGCACCAGGGGAGATGCCTGTGGGGATGGGCAGGGCAGCAGAGGTGGGAGATCCTGGGGTATCCTGGAGACGATGAGGAAGAGCATTCCCAGCAGGTCAGGGGTGATCCCACCCCTGTGCCCAGCCCCGGGGGCACCTCTGGAGCGCCGTGCCCAGCTCTGGCTGCTCAGCCCAGCAGGGCCAGGGAGCTCCTGGAGCGGGGCCAGCGGAGGCTGCGGGGCTGAGCAAGGGCCGGGAGCATCTCCGTGCCCAGGAAGGGCTGAGGGAGCTGGGGCTGCTCAGCCTGGAGAGGAGCCCCAGCCCAGAGGGGCCCTCAGCCCTGGGTGTCCCTGGGGGCAGGGAGGGCTCCGGGCAGGGCCCGGGCTCTGCTGCGGGGCCCAGCAGTGGCACCAGAGGGACGGGCAGGGGCTGAGCCCAGCAATTCCCTGCTCAGGGGGCACAGCTCTGCCCTGGGCAGGGGCTGAGCCCAGCAATTCCCTGCTCAGGGGGCACAACTCTGCCCTGGGCAGGGCCCAGCGCTGAGCAGAGCCCAGGGAGGGCTGGGCTCTCCTGGCTGGGGCTGTTGCAGAGCTGTGGGGACACTGCTGTGCCCTGGGCTCTGGGATGGCCCTGCTGGAGCAGGGAGGTGGCACCAGTGACCCTCTGTGCTGCCTCCGACCTGAATCATTCTGGAATTCCATGATATGGAGATGCAGCAGGGAATGGTCTCCTCAGGTGTGCCAGACAAAGTGCTTCAAGCTGATCCACAGGAGAGGAACTGCTAAACCCAGACACAACACTGTGGCTCAGAGAGGTTGGCATTCCCAATCCAAACTGAGCCATGAGAGCACAGGCATGGAGTCCTTCCTCCAGGAAAGGCACCTGCTGAAGGGCTGCTCCCAGAACAGCTCCCTTGGTCCAGGGTGTGGGAATTCTCCCCACTGGCCTGCAAGAGCCGAGCTGAGCCTCAGCCCAGGGCCAGGATCAAGGCAGAGGCTTCAGCTCCCCCGGTGTGGCCACTGAGATTTGTGCCAGTCCCTCACACAGGGAGGAGTTCCCACCTCAAGTGACCCGGAGTGGGCTCGGATCCCACCACGAGCCGTGGCCCGGACTGGGGATGCAGCTTGGCAGGGAGCAAGGAACCCCCGGCGTGCCTTGCCTGCAGCTCCTGGGGGGGCTTCCCACTGAAACCTTCCCGTGGGCCCATCAGACCTTCAGAGCCAGAATATTCACGTCTCCCAACTGGCTGCACAGCTCCAAGGCGTTTATCCCACATCAGCTGAACACATCAACCACTGGCACGTGCACCTTGAGCCCACAGTGTGCAACAACTGCCCTGAGCTCAGCCCTGGCTTTGGGAGCTCTGCCTAAGGTTTAGCATTTTGCACCCCCCACCAGCTAAAAGCACCAACCCTGATAACTCTGGGCTCAGAAAATGCATTTTGAGCTCTTAATTTTGTAAATGGAGCAGGATCAGGTATGAAATGTGGGTTTTGTTGAACCATGGAATCACCAAGGCTGGAAAAGACCTCCAAGATCCAAGTCCAGCTTCCTCAAAAATGAGTGAGTTGATCCATTCTAGGAAAAATCCTGTTTCTCTGAGACTTCCTGCAGACAGCTGGGCTTCTGTGTGGGTTGAGAGCAGAACCATTATCACCTCCAGATATTGCTGCTAAACTTCCCAACTGGACCCAGAATTCCCAAGAATTTTATGAGAAAGGAATCTGTGACCCTGCCCAGGTGCTCCCACTCATGGGAGGGGACATGGGGTGGGCTGTCTGGGGACAGTGACCAAACACCAGTAGGACAACGGCTTGGGGGAAGCTCCCAGCAGGGGAAGCAGCTTCCAGGGAACTTCTCCAGCTCCTTCATTGCCTCCCCTCTCAGCATAAAACTGTGCAAATAATAGCTGCAGTCAAACCCAACACAGAGCTACTGCCCCACATTCCAGGGAAAACACCAAGCTGGCTGTTCTGTAAAAATCAGAAGTGGTGAAGCCGCTGGCATTGAAAAGGTTATTTAATGTACAGTGCTGAAATCACAGGTTCTGCAGAGCTCAGAGGCATTTCCTGGGCAATTTTCAGATTGCCCAGCACAGCCCTGGCTGGGGTTTGATTCTCCTTTGATTCCCAGCACTGCAATGAGAGATGGAATTTTCCATAAGAATGGGTTTGGGCAGAAGGGTCTAACAGACAAATGAGGGAGCATCAGAGAGAGAAATAACATCATAACACCCCTGGGGGAGAGCGAGGAGTCCGTGCCCTGCTGGGAAAGTGGCAGAGGGATCAATTCCGACAGGGACATCAGTGGGATTGAAGGGGAATGAGCAGCACAGGATGGGCAGTGGGAGCCCTTTGGGGAGCAAGACCTGAGTGAGGGAAAACCCTTTAAGGCTGAACAATTACTGAGCTCCATCACTGAGAATGAAAGGAAACATCTTCTGGTAAACCACTGTCAGGCTGGGCAGAAACCAGTGCTGTGTGAAAGTCCCCCAGAGCAAGGATGGTGCCGAGGGGTCTGGGAATCCACTGGAAACAAACAGCAAGCAGGAAAAAAACACCTATGGAAGCTGCTTTTCCCCATCTCTGCTTTTCCCTGCTTTTCCACTTCCCCTCTGAGGCGGTGTCACTCTCCCTGGGCTTTTCACCACTCCAAGCGGGGCAGAGGCAACAGAAAATTTGAGTACTCCCATCTCTGACAGCCTTCAGTGTCCTCCAGTTTCATCTTCAGACAAGTCCAGGCCTGCGTCCTCCGCTCAGGGGTGGTGCCAGTGCTCCCTGCTCTGCTGGGGAGTTATTCACCCACAGCGCAAGGCCTGAACGGAGCCAGCAGGTTTTTCTGACAAATAATTGGCCAATTCCAATTAGTAATCAGGAAATAGGTGTTAAGTGGTACATTTCAGAGAATCGTGGAATGTCCTGAGCTGGAGGGGACCCACAGGGATCATCCAGCCCAGCCCCTGGCCCTGCCCAGACCCCCCAGCACTCCCACCCTGGGCATCCCTGGCAGCGCTGTCCAAACGCCCCTGGAGCTCTGGCAGCCTCGGGGCCGTGCCCATTCCCTGGGGAGCCTGGGCAGTGCCCAGCAGCCTCTGGGGGAAGAACCTTTCCCTGGGATCCAGCCTGAGCCTGCCCTGGCCCAGCTCCAGCCGTTCCCTGGGTGCTGTCCCTGTCCCAGGGAGCAGAGATCAGAGCTGCCCTCAGGAAGATGTTGAAGACCCCGAGGACTCTCCCCTCAGTCTCCTCTTCTTCAGCCTGAAAAAACCAACTGGCCTCACATTTTTAGATCTGAAATAAGAGATTATGAGGGTCATAGGATTATGGAATGGTTTGGGTGGGAAGGGACCTTAAAGTCCATCTCATTCCACCCTCTGCCATGGGCAGGGACACCTTCCACTATCCCAGGGTGCTCCAAGGCCCGTCCAACCCTTCCTAATATCCAGCATGGCTGGTGTTAGAGCACAGGCTGAAGAGAGAGGTTTTCCCTGGATAACAGCCATGGGATTGTGGCTTGAGGGCTGCTCAGCCTGGCCGGGCAGCCAGACCGAGCTCCGACTGAGCTGGACTCTGTGCAGCAGCAAGGTGCTGTCTCATTCAAGGAGAAAGCCAAGAAGAAATTAAATTCTAAGCACTGGAACGCACTTAATCATTGGCCTGTGAACTTCTCTGTACTTCCTGATGAATGAGGAGAGTGTTCCCTAATTCCCTGGGCACAGGAAAGCCAGGATGTGCCAGGCACAGCCATCGAGTTCACAACTTCACAGGCAGCACTTCCACTGCATTCAGCTCGTAAAAGCAATTGACTGGAAAGCACATTAAAAACTTCTCCTTTCACTCAGTCCTGACTGACAGAGCCAGGAAGAAGCAGCTCTGGAATGCCAGGAAGAACGGGAGAGCAGGTACCCTGGATAAAGAAGAAAAGGCATGCAGAGCTGAGCTGAGCTGAATTCATGCACGAGCAGAGGGACAGCTCAGGACTTGAGTGTCACTCAAATCTGGAGGCAAAAGTTGCTGTAAAGACGAGCTGGAAAAGATCCAAACCCAGCAGGATCAAACCTGGTAAATCTGTGATTTTGGAGGCGAGGGCACTTTAGCTCAGGTGAGGCAGGTTCTGAACTCGCAAAGCTTTCCCAGCACTGCGCTTGCAGCCCCTGCAGGAATCCAGGGATAACGTGCCTCTCCTCCAATGGAATCATCCCGTCTGTGTCAGGCTGGGCCCGGGTAGGTGGGCAGGTTGCAGCACTTGGAGTCCTCCTGCCAACTCCTCCGTTTGGGTGAGAAACCAGCACTTTTAGCACTCCCCTACCATTCTTCTCCTTGGCGTGGCAACCCCCGGAGTTTGGGGCACGTGGTCGGCCCTTGGCTCACACCTCGGGCTGGAGGAGTCGGGACGTGCTGGCACGCTGGGAGCTCAGCCTTCAGCTCCCACATTTGGCCGTGACTCGCTCACAGTGCGGGAAATGAGCACCAGAAGCCTCGCTCAGATGGAGACCAGCCCCGAGTGAGGAGAGACTGCCGAGGGAGCTGAGCTGGGAGCTCTCAGCACAGGGCAGGATCAGCTGAGTGGGATGCTCCAGTTTTGGCTCTGACATCTCTGCAGCTCCCAGTGCCGGGTTTGATGCATTGAGCCCCAAACCTTCTGAGATTTGACCCCTTTTTTGAGGCGTTTCGCAGTTTCTCTGCTCTGTAGAGGCATCACAGAGCTGCGATCTCAGCTGAGAACATTTGGAGGGAAGTGTTGGGGAGGGTGTGTGGAGCTGAAGCCAAAGCTCTGCCCACCTGCAGTCAGGTGATTCTCGCCACAGGTTGTCAGGGAGGGTTTGGGTTTGAGTCCTTGCTGGCTCCAGCCCCGGCTCAGCTCCTGCTGGGATCGAGCAGCAGAGGGGCTGCAGGAGGTGCCAGAAGGGGCTGAGGAGCCAAAGGGAGAATGCTGGATCTCGGAGCAAAGTGTGCCCAAGCACTCACCCTGAAAAGTGACAGCTTGGGCAATTACCTGTGTAAAACCAAGAAACCCAGAGATAAACCAGGCCAGAGCAGAGACAGCGACTTGTGGGAGGGCAGGACAGAGCCTGGGGAGATGGAAATGCACGGGAGAGGACGTACCTGAGAGGAGGGAAGGGATAAGACTGAGAGGCTGTTAGAGGGATTTACAGCTCTATTTCTCTCGGTGATTAACACCTCTCCTCGCTGCCTGCAGCTACTCCTCACTACACACGCAGCAAAGGAGCTGGGATTTGGCTCCTGCACAGACCCAGGGGCGGGGCAGTCCCGTGTCCCCCGTGTCCCTCTCCCAAAAAAACACATTGTAAATGGGCCTAAGGAATCACCTTCCCAGATTATTCCCTTCCTCCTGACGCTGAGGTGACATTGGGAAGTGCTAATGGAGAGGAGAGGCAGAGCAAGGAAACTGCTTTTGATGATGCAAACCAAGAGAACTCAGTGAAGGAAAAGTACTGGAATGTTCTGGGCTCACTCAAATTCTTTCATTCAAACAATGAGAGAATATTTTGCCTGTTTTATTCAGGGTCTTGAAAGTAAAAGGTTTGCTAACAGGGAAAATCTCTGCCAGTTCGAAACAACAAAACCCTGTCACTTAGGGAGAAAGGAGTCTGAGCGCTGTCACACGGGGAGTAACGGCACAGAGCATTTTCTCATTTCCAAACCAAAATATTTCCTTCTAGAAAATGTGAAAATGAGGTGTTTTGACATGTTCAAAAAATTCTCTTTTACTACCTTCTCTGCTGAAAGCATTTGGCGACTTCAGGCAGCAGCAATGTGGAGAAGTTTCAGCCCCTGAAACTTCCAGGCGGTGGATAATTGTGTTCAGCTCAGGGCAGCCTCAGCTCTGGCGGCTGTGGAGCTCCAGGTGCCTGGAGCACCAGAGGGACATCCATGTGCTGATGGATCTATGCTGCTCCTTCCTGTAAATCCCACCCTTCTCCTCGTGCTGAAATGCCTGGGAGTCCTTGGGTTGTAACTGGGAGAAGTCAGAAAGAGGTGGAAATGCTTCCACTGACAGCAGAATTCATGGAATCCCTGAGTAGTTTGGGTGGGAAGGGACCTTAAAGCCCACCCAGTGCCACCTCTGCCATGGCAGGGACACCTCCCACTGTCCCAGGCTGCTCCCAGCCCCAGTGTCCAGCCTGGCCTTGGGCACTGCCAGGGATCCAGGGGCAGCCACAGCTGCTCTGGGCACCCTGGGCCAGGGCCTGCCCACCCTCCCAGGGAACAATTCCTTCCCAATATCCCATCCAGCCCTGCCCTCTGGCAGTGGGAAGCCATTCCCTGTGTCCTGTCCCTCCAGCCCTTGTCCCCAGTCCCTCTCCAGCTCTCCTGGAGCCCCTTTAGGCCCTGGCAGGGGCTCTGAGCTCTCCCTGGAGCCTTCTCCTCTCCAGGTGAGCACCCCCAGCTGTCCCAGCCTGGCTCCAGAGCAGAGGGGCTCCAGCCCTTGGAGCAGCTCCGTGGCCTCCTCTGGACTGGCTCCAGCAGCTCCGGGTCCCTCCTGTGCTGGGCCCCAGGGCTGGGGCAGCTCTGCAGGTGGGGAATCACCTGAGTGGGGCAGAGGGGCAGAATCCCCCCTGTCCCCCTATCCCCAAGCTCAGGTGTCCACTGTGTCAGATCCGAGCTGCCATCGCTCGCTGATCCATGAAATCCCAATTGTTCCTTAATCCTTCTGCCACGGGACCCCAGGGCAGCTCATTAGCACACAGGGAAACACGGAATTGTGATGAGGAGGCCCTGGTTAACAGCCCAGCCGCCAAATATCCAGCTGCATTTTCAGCTCTGAATGGAATTAATTTGCCAGCGTTCCCTCGTTAAATGTCAGGTCCTTCTGACTCGTATACATTAAACAATTCACAAATTGGAAAGCACTTGTGTAATCAAGTTAAGCGTGAGGTGGGCAGATTCCCCGCACCTAAACAAACCTGAAACTTCCCTCTTCCAATTAATATTTCATTTTATAACAGCCGCCACATTAATTCTTAATTAAATGCTTATTTGAGACACTCTACTGATTAGTGTGAACTACAGAGGAACAATATGAATTGTTTATCCAGCTTCCACTGATTTTCCTTTTTAAAAAGGAATTGGTGCTTGGATGACTCCTTTCATGTCTGGCTTTGCCCTAAGATGATTTACTTGCAGAAGAACTTCCATAGGAACAGGTTGGATGTGAGGGGAAATTTCCTCGCTGAAAGGGCTGGCAGACATTGGAATGGGAAGTGGAGGATTTGCCATCCCTGGAAATGTGCAAAAGCTCTGTGGATGTGGTCCTTGGGCACATGGTTTAGTGGTGACCACCAGGATGATCTTAGATGTTACGAATAAGAGTCCGATTTAACAATTATCCATTCATTTTATACTTCATTGTAGTATATTATTTGTTACATGACTGTTATATTACCCCTCATGCCTGTTAAACACCTTTATTAATAGTTACTGCAAACTGTTGTTGTGAAAACCCCTCACTTGTTAATTACCCAAAGGCGGTTACTGTTCCTTATCAGCGCATACCGATGTTGGAATTTACGGCCCCTTTACCCTTTTCCCCCCATTGCCTAGCTACCCCCCATGAAGGGCGGCCTGAAGATACCAGAGAGAGAAGAAAAAAAAAAAAAAAGCGCCTGATATGCAAACGAAAGCCTAAAAGACTCTTGGGAGGACAAAGCCCCTAGAACCAACAAGTTAAAAGCGAGCCAACGAACTTTTAAGAAAAACCAACCCGATTATCCATTAGAAAGAGGACTACCACCTGGCCAGCTTTTGAGTTTTTATGGTCACCCTAACAGCAAAAGGCTCGGCTGAGAGCCCCCTCTCTCTGAAGACGAGCTGAATTTGCNAACTCATGGAATGGTTGGAGTTGGAAGGGACGTGAGAGGTCATTCACAGAAATGTTCCTGATATTCTGATTGTGGCTGCTCTGCTTTGGTCTGCACAACCACGGGCTAAAAACGTCAGGAACTAAAGTTTCATATCCATCTTCCCAGCTAATTCCCAAAAAATCTCCAGCAGGAACTTGTCCAAATGCCTTTTCAACCCAAAACCAGCGGCAGTGCTGTACTTGGCTCATGCTCAGAGCTTGTGCAGAGGCACCTGAGCCTCACCTGAGCCTCCCCCCTTGCTTCAGCCCCTTCTCTGAGCCCCTCCGCCCTGAGCTTCGGCCTGCCCCGGAGTTGGAGGATTTCCCAACAAACCTGGGAACCTCTGAGTGCTGAGCAGGCGTTTCCATGGCCCTGTCCCCTCCCAGAGCTCTTCCATTCGCACCCTGTGGCTCTGTGTGGGCACTCAGCGCTGTTTGCACCTCCATTTGTGACAGCCTTTATTGACCATGAACTTGTCCTGGCCTTTTATCACTTTTTATCACCTAATCCTGCAGAACTCGGAGCTCTTCCCTCAGCTTTTCACAGGCACCTTCAGCTTTCACTGTCCTGGAGGCTGCTGAAGCACAGAAAATTTGGGAGTTTGAAAACCACACCTTCCAAAACCAACAAAAACTCGCTGGTGAGAAAGTTAAAAGGCACAAGGTCAGGCCAGATTTTTGGGAAGCTCTACTGTCATTTTCCCTGCCTCAAAGAAGCTCATTGACTCTCTTGGTCACTCAGAGTCCAGAAAAGGCATCTCCCCTCCCTCAGGACAGGTCATTTTCCTTCAGGTCTGTTAGTGAAGGGACTTTGTGAAGGATTTTTTGAAAGAAAAATTCATCATCTGGATTTTGCACCAATGAACTCCTTTGTTATTAACCTATTAATCCTTTATTAACTTCTGTTTATCAGGTATTAACTCTTTTATCATTTCCTATTTATCACCTATTTACTCCTTTATTAACTCCTATTTATCACCTATTAACTCCTTCAAAGATCTCTCATATTTTTGAAGCAGGATTTCTTTATTTCTACCTAAACATCCTTTCTGACCACTTTTACCAGGCTGTGATCCTCGGTGCTGTTCATGGGTTTGCTGCTGTCTTCAAGAGCAATTCCACAAGAGGAGAATTCCCATGGACATCAGTG
>VYXC01009747.1:5359-33321 GCA_013397175.1 Platysteira castanea
TAAAATTCTTTGCTTTTTAGCTAGCCTGTTAGTTGAGGCGAGAAAGTTTTTTCTTCCCTGGGACTGCGGTTTTTTTCCTCTTCTCTGGAACTGTTCAGCAACACCAGAACATCAGAGCATCACCGGGAGGCCCACGCCACAGCCCAGAGGGGCCCACGCTGAACCCCACCCCGGAGAGGGCAGAGCCATCACCTACAAAGAGCTCTGAATCTACCCAGGGCTTCTCCACATCAAGAGGTTTCATTATTCAACATTATTCATTCCTTTTTTGGTGCCTGCATGCATCCTGCTTGTTAAATAAATAACTTTTTTCACTTTCCTCTGAGGAATTTCTTTTCGAACCTGGTGGGGGAGGGGCTGCTGAAATCTGCCTTCTATTAAAGGATACATTCATTTCAGATGTTTTTCCTCCAAATTTGTCTCAAATCAGGACATTGCATGTGTATAAGGTGTCAGACATGAGTCAATATCAAGGGCTAATTTGCCACAGCAAGAAGAATTTCCATTTAAGTAAATTCATTTTTAGCCTACTCTGGGAATCCAGGAGCACATCCCCTCTGCCTGCTTGTGTTTGTGAGCAGAAGGAATGGGCTCGTGAGACAAACTGGTTGCAATATCATTTTGTTCCTTGCAGCTCTAGAATCAGGTTGTGTTAACAGTGTGTTTGTGTCATGACCACAGAAGCAGAATCATTTTGGCTGTGCCCAAAGCACGCTGCACACCCCTCTAAGGCCAGCGTACAGTAGACTGGCTGATGGCCCAGTGCAGAGCCCGTGGACTCCTCAGGAGCCCCCAGTTTTAATCCTTTATGGCCTGAAGTCCTTGTATCCGTTTGGGATGCCTTCTCCCAGCCACCTAGAAACAGAGACTAGACAGGAGTAAGGGAATAAAGGCAGGGATTTATTTGAAGGCCTCCAAGGTACACCCTGGGGAGCCAGAGGCTGCTTCCATAAAATGGACCCCAAGATGGACAGCAGGTCACGAGTTCTTGACACTGTTATAGGTTTGGTCCATTTGCATATCAGCATAAATTCACCAATTAAAACTTTAGCTCTCTTCAATTTCTCCACCTCTCTCATGGTCCCAGTTTACACCTTTTGGGCCTAGGACAGCCCGAGTGTCCTTGAACAGCTCAGAGAGGCTTTGTTGTGTCTGTCTGGCCTAAGAGAGCAGCTCACGAGCTACAAGAAACTTCAGAGTTACACACTAGGCAGTACAGGATTTGAAAAATATAGAAATTAAAACCTAAGGCATCATTTGGGCTCATCCATTCCCAAATTCAGGGAGGAAAAGAACTGTGATTGTCTGGTGCCTCCTCACCCCGCATGAACAGCACTCGTCTGTGGTAACCTGGACATAATATGTTTTGTCTGATGTAGTTACAATGATCACTGAGGTATTTCTCTCTCTTTTCTGAGTGATTTTGATTATTATGTATAACAGCACATGGTCTCCAGTGGATAAAAGCCTCTAATTCTATTTTATCCAACTCAGAGAGCAATCTCAGCAACTGGCTGTTGCCTGTATTATTCAGCAGCAGCTATGGCATGTATTATTACACATGATATGAAGGACTTTGTAATAAATATTTCGTGTTCCTTTAATCTGTCTGTTCTTACATCATGTTCTGCAGATAATCCCCTATTCCACCATGTACTATTTAATAATTCTTCTTCTGCCAATCTGCTCTTCTCCCTCACCCAGGCACACATGCCCACCTGCCCTGGGACGTGCTTTCCACTGGTCTCTCTTCTGAGCAGTCCTCAGTCCTGGGTTAGCAGGTCTGTGTCATTAACAGGAAGAACATTTGTTGGTTGTGTGGATTTGTGAGTAACAATAAACTGTCTTGTGCTTAGATCCCAGCCTTTTGGCACACAATAATTATTTTTTTTCATGAAGGGAGGCCAAAGGCCTTTGGGAGACACCAAGGTCTGGCGGTAGCCTGGGATTGGTGATGTTTGTGTTTGCTGCTGGCTCTTGTATCTGATCCCAGTTACTTTGTGCCTCTTCTTTCTTCTCAACCACTGCATAGGTGGGTTGGAGCCCTTCAAGGAAGGGGCTTTCCTAGGTGGGAACTTGAGCTTGGGGCACCAGGCATCTTTGGAGTGCAGGAACCAAGGGGTTCAGCTCTCCTATGGGCCTGGCTTCGACATGGCCAATTTGCAAGGGCTGAGCAGAAATAAGTAGAGCTGGGAGCTGAGGATTGTTCTGTGGCATGGCCAAGGGGAGAGGGACAAGGCCTTGTGAACACCAACTGCTCTGAGTCTGCCCCACCTCTAGAGACCAGTGACAGGACCTGAGGAAATGACTGGAGCTGTGTCAGGAGCGGTTTAGGCTGGGTATTAGGAAAGGGGTTTTCTTGCAGAGGGTGCTGGGCCACTGAACAGGCTCCCCAGGGAATGGTCACAGCCCCGAGGCTGCCAGAGCTCCAGAAATGCCCAGACAATGCTCTCAGATACAGGGTGGGATTGTTTGGCCTGTCCTGTGCAGAGCCAGGGGTTGGACTGGATGATCCCTGTGGGTCTCTTCCAACTCAGGATATTCTACAATTCTTTGAAAAGGTGTCTCCAGACCACCATGGTTAACATGCAGCTAAAGTATGTTCACTGACCTTTTCCCTCTCTGAGTCCAAGTATATCTGTCAGCTTTCCAATACCTGTGGCAATGAGATCCAAGTTTAAAATAATCCAGGGCTTCTAACTTGAGTTTTCCTTGGAGAAAAGACCACGTGAAGAGATAGGTGATCATATACCAGGACATGCATTTTTCCCCGGCTAGGCCTGACTCACACAGTCAGATGCACCCACCTCATGCTTTCTCTGCTACCATAAATTTGGGCTGTTAACCCCCAAGGAACAGAGCACTAGAGATGGGAAGGGGATGTCGTGAAGAAAAGGACAGTGAAGGGACCCAAAGTGACAAGTACCCTGCTTCACTGCTTTGAAGTTAGTTATACCACAAGGCATGATTTATTATAACTGTTCTATAAACTCTACTAATGAAATTATGCAGGTATTTGTTAAAGCAAGCAATAATGCTGCACCAGAGAAGACATGAAAAGAGTTCTGATCATCTATTAATAGTGTTACAGTCCTATTTTGAAAAGATCCCTAAATTCGTGTGTGGTGGCATTAAACACTAACCTCCTTAAAGAACACTTAGTGCACCTTAGTAGTATCTATTATAGTATATGGGATTTTAATTGCTTTATTATAAAAGAAAGCAATATTCACCCTTTTATGAATTTTGATTTAATGACTTTAGCACATTCATTATTAGTTCATTATGGTTCTGTGGAATTGAGGCCTCCTGAGTTAAAAGGATGTCCCCACACTAAGCTGGCCTCAATTAAATTGTAATCATATTGTGGTTAATCTCAAGGACTTGCTCTATGAGTGCAGGGGTATGAGAGAGAAAGAGGCAGTGGGGGGCACAGGGAAGAAACAGGAATGCAAAGAAGCAGGATTTGTGCTGATGAAAAGCAGCTTAAGTCCACCTCTGACAATGTCCTGGGCTAGAATCTGAAATGGCTTCCTTATCTTGACCCATAATGTTACATACTTAAAGCCACAACTAGAACTGCTTGAAATAAATAAAACAGTACTGGTCTTTGGCAATAGACCTGCTATTTATGGGGGTTTGGCCAGTTCCTTCTCAAGTCCTGGAGCCAGCAAAGGTCCACGAGAACAGGCCACTGACAGTCCAACAGATACCAGTGGGACTGGAGAGGACTGGAGATACATTCTTACAAAACTCATGACTTGACTGGGACCATTAGTGTGCAAATGGGAAGAAAAGGGAAGCCCCTTGCAGAGGAAAATGCCAGTGCTGAAGGTGCTGCAGCAAACAGGGCAGCGTGGCCAGGAGTGGGACAGCAGCACTGCGGGGAAGGACAGCTGCAGCAGTTCTGCTGCTGTGCCCGTGTGGCCAGGCTGGGTGCACAGGAAAGGCCTCTCCTGTTGAGCCTTCCCCTGACGCGCTTGGCCACAGGACCACATTAAGGAAACCAGCAAGCTGGGATGATCTGGAAGAAGATGAGAAATTCAGCTCACAAGTAATTTGGTTGAAATATTCCCTCTTTGATGTTGTGCCATACTGAACAGTATAATAACTCTTCCAGAAGAACACTCCAAACAGAGCTATTTTGGGATTACATTTTTCCTTTAGCTTTTATCCTGTGGTTTTCCTGAATCTTCTTTTTATCTCCCACATTTCACTAAAAACGTCTCAAGCTCTCACCAGCTATTTCTGATGTTTCAAGATCCCTTCAAGCTTAGATCCTGGGTATAAGTAAGAGTTCTTGTTAGTAAAGCTGCAGTGATTTGCAATGACTGTTCGAAGGGCTTTATGTTCTATTTTTTTGCTCTGCTGTGGAGCCAAGTCTGGAATCCATGAGAATGGGGAAAGGCCAGATTCCTGGGTGTTGCAAAGCAAACATTTGTAGTGCTGGGGTCACAGAAGATTTCCACAATAACTCCCCATTTAGGAAGCCAGATCCTCATCAAGTACAGAATTGAGTACAACCTTCAATTTCAGCTCATTAATTGATGTAATTTGAGCTAGAAAAATAGTTAAAAGGAAAAAAGCTAAGCCCTAGAGAAACTAGAATCCTGCTTTCACATAATGTCCTTGTTAATATAAAGCCTGGTGAAAATTGTGAAGAACAGCAATTTTTAGGCTCTGAAAGATGTTTGCCTCTCTAAGAGCAAAAAGTAAATTGTCTAAAAGGTTAGTTATCAAGAACAAGCCTCACCAGATGTCATGCCATATTGTTTAATTATTATGAACAATAAGTACTGTGGGAATATCAGTAATGCTGATAATGTCAATATTTCATAAAGTTTTTCTAGATTTCAGGAATAATTGGAAAGTGTTGTGTTTCATGAAGTAACAAAAGCTGTTTGGGGAAAATGATGTTTTTATGGCAGTGACTTGTATGTGGAGTTTTACAGCATCTTTTGAGTCTGTAGTTGTCTCTTCATCAGCTCACAGCCACAGTGAGTCTTTTGTTTCCCAAACTTCACAGGTCTCTTTAAATTCCTGTTATATGTTGCTGATGATCAAAGGCCATGCCAGACCCTTTAGCTTTGCTGAAGGAAACTCCACTCTCAGCAACTCTGACTCTCTACTCAGAGAGCTGGAGAGCTCCCTAAACTGAGGCACATCTGTTTGCCATGAGAATTTGCCTTTTTTTTTTTTCAGTTTTCTTATGCCATTTAGGGCATTAACTTGCAGATGATCTGTTACAAAAGGCACAGACACTGAGATCTTGCACAGAAAATACCCAGCACTGACAAGACAAGGTCCAGGGAGAAAACAGTTCAAGGAATTTCTTCATGACTGTGAAAATACATCCATATTGCTCAGAGGAGCTGGCTCTGGCACCTCTGCAGAGCTCCGAGCAGTGCAGGCTGTAACCTCGGGAGCAATTCAGCAGCAAGCAATGAATGAGAAGTGCTGTGTGATGTAAAACACCTCAGAGAGCAAGAACACAGCAGTTCCTTCCACGTGCTCTGCTTTAGTGGGTTGTGGGGTGAGTTCAGCCTGCGACATGTGAGACAATCCAAAGAAAATCTCTGCATGTAACTCACTGCTGCTTCTGTGTCAGTGCATAACTTACCATGCACGTCAACACAACCTCGTTGTCATTGATGTGTTTGGGTTCTGAACTGATGTAGAGACAGATATCTACTCTGGAGTACAAGTCTGTTGGGAGTGGCCTGAGTACTTCTCTCGTTTGTTCAGCTTTTGCATGATGATTCTGTTTCTCTGTCTGTGGTTTCTGAGATGTCTGTTCAGACCCCCGTTGTCTGAGGCTTCTCCCTGCATGTGCATGCACGTATATGACTTATCCTCCTTTTTTCTCCCTGAGAATACTCTTGCAGAACAAATTTGGGCTGCATAAATTCTGGTGGGAAGACACCGAGTTTAACAAAAGCTTCTAGAGAAGTTTCATAAATATTGAAAAAAAGAGATGCATTTGCCAGGTACCGTACGCTTTCCTGATACAGATGGATATACTACTAAAAATTCCCACAAAGCAGGAGAAGGGAACAGAGCTGTCCCGTGTTGCCTGGCACCTGGGAACCAAAGTGGAGAGGTGTTTGCAGAGCACAGCTCCCCATGGCACACTTCTGATCCAGAGAACAGCCAGAGCAGCCCCCTTCCCCTCTGCCCTGCCATCCTTTGGGACCTGCAGCAGGGACACGCTGGGCACCATGGGCCTGTGGCTGTACTGGTACCAGGGCTCTGAGCCACAGCTGTGTCCTGCTCTCCAGGCCATGCAGGCTTGCAGGTGCTGCATGTCTAGGAACTGATCAGCCTGATCTAGGGGGTGGCATCCCTGCCCATGCCACAGGCTTGGAACTAGCTGGTCTTTAAGGCCCCTTCCAACCCAATCCATTCTGTGATTCTATGGATCTATGTATTCTATGATTCATTTTAGTGGAGGCCAGCACCTTCCATGTGCCACTGAGTGATCACCAAAGGCCTCCAAAGAGAAATCAGTCTGTCACACTGTGTGTGGTGAGGGTAGATACAGAGTGATCCTCCAGTGTGTGATGGGCTTAGAGGAGCAAGTAGAGAAGAGCATGCTGGTGAGACATGAACACTGTCAAGCACTATCTCTGCTTTTGATTAATTTGCGAAGATGAGTAATTAAATCCCAACAACCTTCCTTCAAAAGATGAAGAAGTCACCTTCATCTTTTGTCTTTCCCTGGGCTTCCCTTCCCAAGTATACACAGACCTGAGTTTTGGACAGGAGGGGACAGCCTGTAAAGTAATTTCTGGAGAGAGACTGTACTGCCTTTTCCCTCAGTAAGCTTGAGAAAGGTAAAAATTATCATATTATGGGTGCTTTGGTCATGAAGAGAAAATGATGCTAGATGTGAAGAGAAAGAAGTTCCTCTTATCCCTGGGAATTTTTAAGCATTAAATTAATTCCCCTATCTCTTGGTGTGTTAATGGGAAGGCTTTCAGCTCTGTGTTAGGCAGAGGCTCTCATTTGCATTTAGATGGAGCTATTTTAAGGATTGTAGTATATACATAGGGCCTGTATCCCATTTACAATAGAATCTGTAAGATAAAATTAATATCCAGTAAGTGGTTGTTTTTGCAGTTTTGCTATAATCTGAACCCGTAACTGAAGTGCCATAATCTGACATAATAAATACCAGAGTCATTCACTTGAGAGAGATCTTATCCACCCCCAGGAGGAATACACACCTTAACCAGTGAAGTGGGTATTATTTTTTCCCTTTCACGAGATAACCATGCAGTGCTTCATCCAGGGCAATTCCTGATACCTAGATAACTTTTAACTTTTGCTTGTGTAAAACAATGTTCTGCCTCTGGAGGAGAAATGTTTTTCCCCCACCACCCAGGAGAGCATAGCAAGGTGGTGGTGGCTGTGAGTGGGACACAGTGCAGGGAGTTCAAATCCTGCTGCTTATCTCTGTTTGTCTCTGAGATAGGCTCTCATAGGAATTTCTCACACGTCGGGGGCTGTGCTGGTCGGTGCTGCTGGGTTTGCAAACTGCTGGTTTCCAGAAACACCTTGAAACTTTGGTTTTGGTAGAACTCTGCCCACATGATATCCCACCCAGAGTACTGCATCCTGGTCTGGGGTCCTCAGCACAAGAGAGAAATGGGCCTGTTGGAGAGGGGGTTCAGAAGAGGCCCTGGAGATGCTCCAAGGACTGGAACTCCTCTGCTCTGGAGCCAGGCTTGAGAGCTGGGGGTGCTCACCTGGAGAAGCGAAGACTCCACAGAGACCTTAGAGCCTCTCCCAATGCCTAAAGGGGCTCCAGGAGAGGGACTTGGACGAGGGTCTGGAGTGCCAGGACAAGGGGGAATGGCTTCATAGTGACAGAGGGCAGGGTTAGATGAGATATTGGGAAGGAATTGTTTCCAGTGAGGGTGGGGAGGCCCTGGCACAGGGTGCCCAGAGCAGCTGTGGCTGCCCCTGGATCCCTGGCAGTGCCCAAGGCCAGGCTGGACACTGGGGCTGGGAGCAGCCTGGGACAGTGGGAGGTGTCCCTGCCATGGCAGGGAGATTGGAACTGGATGATGTGCTGGTAAAGGCACAATAAAGGAAACTCTCACACCTGCTAGGTTCAGCAGAAACAGGGAAAAGGAGAAGCTTTATTTACATTTTTCATACTTTATAGGGTTCTCAACTCCACAAGGGATTGGAGGACATGTCACTTCCTCCTCAATCCCACTGGAGAAAAAGGATGCTCATCAAACTTTCTCTCATCACAAAAGGAATGAAAAACAGAAAAGACAGTTAAATAAACATTGGCTATTGCTTACATGAAACTCTGTGAGAGGAATTCTGACTCCATATTATACACAGAAGACTTTAGCAAAAGCAGGACAACAGGATGAGTTTGAGGTCCCTTCCAACCCAAACCATTCTGGGACCCTATGTCTTAGACAAAAGCTTGGTGCTGCTCTGAGATGCTGCCAAGTGGGTCTGTGGCAGGGTGATGTGTGAAACCCAAGTTTGAGCTTTCAGCCTGGTTTGCACCACCCTAAACCTGTGATTTCCGTGGCAGCTGCCAGCAAGTCTGAGGGAGAGCCCTGGCACACGTGGAGTAAAGGCTGTGCCTCGTTCCCCTGCCCAGAGAGGACTGAGCAGCCCCGGGTTGACTTGCCCTGAGTTTATTCTGGTGGCAGGGAATGAAGTGATGGAAAATCAATGGGGTTTGTTTCAAATCCAATCTGCTTTCACTGACACAAACTGGGCATCAGTAGAAAGACTCTGCATCCAATGACAACGCGTGGCCCCAAAATAATCCACCCCTGCAGCTGGAGTCATGCAAAACAACGGGTCATTTGATGGAGCAAACACCCCAGGTGAGAAATCTGCTCAGGTGCTCCTGAAGAGGTCTTCAGAGGGTGTTTAAATGATTTACCTGAAATTGTCCCATTGATCTAAAAGGAAAATTTTGCTGATTCTGCTGCCTCTTTTCTTAGGCAAAACTCAGGGAGTTTCACACTAAAGGTGCTTCACCTTGCTACACCTTGTCAAAGATGGAAATGGTGCTGGTCACTTAAGGTCACTTCCAACGCTTGTAGTAAAGGGGTTTTTGTACTTTATAGGGAATTACTAGAAGCTCCTTTTATCCTCATGTAAAAAAATTTGAACAAAAATTCCTTGGAAAATGGCTGTCCCAACCCCTCTAAACTAAACCCATGTTTCAAATGGATTAAAACACTTTTGTTTAAAAAGCTGAAATGTCTTCTATTGGTGTGACTCTATGTTTCTTAGGCTGAGTTATATCTCATAATGGCTGTGCAAGGAGAATATTTTTAAAGAATTTGCTCCAATATTGTGTGGTTCTAAAATATTGAAAGCTCTTTTGACTTTGCTCTAAAAATGAATTTCAGTTAAAGTTACAAAACTGGTGCAAGAAATTCCCCACACAGCAAGCAAGCATTGCCTCGTGGAAAATCCTTGTGGGAAAGATTTGGAGTGTTGTGGGGCTCTGTGCTCTCTCTCTCACCAGAATTTACTCAGCTGATGGGGAGAAATAAAAATTTATCTCCCAAGAACACATTATCAGCATTCCCAGGAGCTGCACCTGGCAGAGGCCCGCTTGCCAGCTCCTGTTGTTCCTTCTCACGCTGACAGCTGTGAGAGAGCTTCTATTTTAGGGAGGAGCAAGCTTTCCTGTTTCCCAGCCCTCCCAGCTGCCCCGTGCCTGCCTGCTGCCTGCTCAGCCCCTGATGAGTGTCTGTGGCCCCAGAGACCAGGTCTGAGATTGAAATTTAGATCAAAAGCCTATTTTCTTTTTTTCAAGTGAATCCCTATCTATTAAGAATTGGACTAGCAAGCAGTAATCCTCAAGTCTTACATGAAAGATCAAATGAATGGATGGGAACAGAAAGATAACAGGGGAAAAGCTTGATTTGGACTAGTTTCCCTAACAAGAGTGGAAGAATAGTGAGACATGTCAATTTGACTTTTACAGAGCAGGTTAAGGCCAGATATTTGTTTATCCTTGGAGATTCCTCAAATCCAGCAGATTTCAGTACTGCCTAATGAAAGCTTAGGGAAGAGCGGGAAATGGAGCATGTACAGTTCAGAGGAGGGGAAGATGCAGATGAAAACAAATGCAAAGTCTCTCCCCTTCATGTTTCAAGTGCCAAATTATGCTTGACATTTCAATTTCCCCAAAGCATGCTTCCGTAAAATCGTCTTGAACTCTCCTCGAAGTGTTAAGGCTTCCATCAGCTCCTCCTGTGGCATCAGCCAGTTCAGACTGAGCTCTGTCTGGGGTGTGAAATGCAATCAGTGCAATCACTGCCACAGCACTGCACCACTGGTGTTGGGGTGCGTTTTCTTGTTCTTTGTTATATAAAATCAGCTAGTTATTGTTTGGTTGTTCCTACCCCCCTCCTCAAATAAAAATGGTTGTCCCCTCTCCTCCCCTCAACCCTCCCACTCCCCAAATAAAGTCAAGCCCCACCCCCAAGTCCCTATCCATCACCCAAACCCCTCCCCTTCTTCCAGAGAATTCTGTGTCAGTCCTCCAAGCCCTACCCCTGGACCTTGTCAATCCCCCAAAGCCTACTCCCTTTGTTCCAGAATCTTCGGTTATATTCGACGCACCATTTGTTCTATAATATGTCATTTATCTGTATGTATCCCTATTGGTTGTTATGTATTACGTTCCCTCCCTCTGCTCCTCCCATGACCCATTCCTATTGGCTGTATCCTTTCCCCACCCCTTGATTACACCCTCCTTTATAAGCCGGTGCACCCTTTGTTCCTTGGTTCAGTCCCTCCAGACTTGGTTTGGGAATAAGCCGCTCTTCCTGAGCGTTACCTGGTGTGACTGGACTCTCCCTCTCCCCTTCGCCTCCGAGCCTCGCCGCGTTCCTTCACTCACCGCTTGGAGCCTTGCTGGCTCCGGATCCGCCTGCGCCCCTTGGCTCATCGGGCAAGGGTGGACCCGATCCTACGGCGTGTCCCGCACTGAGAGCTGGCCGGGGACATCGCCCGTAGTGGCGCAACGCGGGACCACCGCACACTGGCATGCAGGAGAGCCAGGGATGGGCTTCCCAGTCAGCTTTGCAACAGGGCACGATGCAAACCCTGCGGCCAGCCCAGCAGCTGGTGACAGAACCCAGCCACAGCAGCTGATTTGGTTTGGTGACTCGCACGTGGGTCATTTTGTACCATTTCTGGGAATTCAGGATGTTTACCACTTGCCTGTGGGTTGTTTCACACAAGGATGTCTGTACTATGTGTCCATAGCCGTAAGGTCTCAAGTCCTTTGGAGATCTGTGGGAGAAATCTGTAACCACTAAAATTCTCATTAGTTCTCAATGTTCCAACAGTTTTAGGAAGCTAGGAAGCTTGAATTTTTGAAGTGTTTTGACCATGTCCCCCGTGAACAATACCACGACTAAGGAAATGGCAGAAACATTGTGTTTTTCCCAATCTATTCTATTGACGTGTTTTGTTTTTCTTTAGCTTGTTTTCTTCTAAAGGTCAGTGAAATTTTCAGTTGCATAAATTTTATTGACTTTACTCACTGCAGTCAGGCTTGTGAGGGAAATGCTGAGGCTCTGTGCACTGTCAGTGCCAGGAAGTCAGAAGAAACCCTCCTCCCACCTGAGTGGGAATAATGGTGACCCAGCTTTTGAGAGACCTCACTGAATTGAATTCTTTGAAAAATATACCCTTGGGCTGTGGTTGCTGAGCACTTGAGAACACACATGATTGATGACATGGTCATTACGGGCATGATTAAGAGCAGCCAGGATTTACATTTACCACCTTGGCCTTTTCCAGTGTCTGCTAAGCCGTGGTCTTGGGACCACCACTGCTGTGCACAATGTGCCTGTGTGTGAGCAGGGGGAACAGGGGAGCTGTGATTAATTCAGCTGGCAATATGATGCTGGCTCTCTTCTTTGATTGCAGCTGATGAATAGTATTTTAAAAGCTAAGAATACATTAAGCACTTTGCTGTAGCTCCTATACAGTCTGAGGGCCAGAACCACAGCTGTGCTCCATTTACAATGCGTGCAGCTGAAGAGCCAAGAGAAAGGAGGAGAGACAGCTTTTACCTTGACTCGAGCTCTAGATTTTGCGTCTCTTGGGAAGTGGCTGGGGGCACAGGCACCAGTGTCCCTGTGCTGAGAGCAGGGAGGGGGTTGCTGATGGGGTTTTGGGCCCAAGCAGGACTCCCATTCACCAGTTCTGGCTGCTTTGGCATGTTAAAATAACAAGCTGTTGCTTGAGCAGGTAACTGTGTTCCCTGCCCTCCATCACAGTTTGTTATTGCCTCTGTGCTGGAAGGCCTTTTCCTTTTGTGTTTTTGTGAAGGCCTTTTGGGGGTGCCAGCCCCTGCAGAGTGGGCAGGGTGAGCTCTCTGCCCCCAGGCACAGCAGGCACCCTGGGCTGATCATGGTGCCACTGTGTAGGGATCCTCTGGGCATCTTTCCACTATCCCAATTCTCCCAAAACTTGCACAAGTTTCATACCTAACTCCTGTCTTTGCCGAATTTGGTTGAGATTGGCTGTCTGGCTGAAACTTTTGGGGGAAGAGGCAGTGAAGGAGGGCGGATGGAAACTCACACTCATATCCCCGTGTCCTTTGGGAATCAGAGTCGTGCTGGGGTGGGGGAGCAGCAGCTCCACAGGCACGGGGAGCAGGGCGAGCACCCATCAAGTCACCTGGGTAGAGGAATGAGCCCCAAGTGGATCCCTTTTTGTATAACACAGCAACACTTCTCGAACATCCATTTTTCAATTCATAGTACTGACTGTTATAACAACTAAAACTTCCCTCACAGGACCCCTGACTCAGTGTTCATGCCAGGACAATTGCCCTGATTTGTTGGCAGCTATTGAAGGAAATAAAAGTGACAGCTTCGGAGCAGTCTTGTCAGGCCGCATGATGACTCTTGGCAGCAGGAGAACCATTTGCCTTTCTGGAAACTGCTGATCAGACCCAGGGTCTCAACAGGCAAGGCACCAAGTATCTCTTTCCCCTCACAACTGGGTTCAGGGGGGCTGCCAGGGCCCCGTGGGAAGGGTCAGCACAGGTGACAGACTCCATCCTCATGGCAGGAGTTCTGATGGCACTGCCAGCTGGTTGCCAGCCGAGTCCCAAGGCTGCCCTGCTTGCTCACTGCCACCACAAAATCAGAGGGAAGTTTGCATGTGTTCCCCACAGTGTGGGAGATGAGGAGTTTGCTGCTTGCAGGAAAGTGTGGGATATTGCTGCCACTGCTTCCCACCTATCCACCCTCCATTACTTTTCAGCTGCAGCACCCTTTGCTCCCTCCAGCCACCCCTTCTGCTCCCCAAGGGTTTCTCTAGACAGGTTGGCTTGGCACAGGGCAGCCATGACAAATCATTAAACTACGGTGATAAATTATGCTCCATGCCCAGTCCTTCTGGAAAGAGATTTTAATGTGGATTAAAATAAAAGAGGTTTGATAGATGCTGGAAATGTCTCCCTTTGGCTGTTAAGAAAAAAATCTGAATGCCTGTAATATTTCTGCCGAGAATTACAATAATTGGTATTTAAATAGTATTCTGAGCAGAGCTGCAATTGCCTAGGAAAGCCAACCCCAGGAGCAAGATCTGTTGTCTTCAAGAGCTCAGCCAGGCTTGGTAACTTAAAAAGAAACTTGAATTATTGAGAATTTAAAACATACCCTTGCTTTGGCTTGAATGCAACATCAAAGCAGGAGCCTGTGTGTTCCTGAAAAAAACGTTTCCCTCCCCTCCCAGCTGCTAAATGCTGTTTCTCTACTGATTTTATTAGCACCACTATCCTAACATCATCTTCATCTACAAATCCCTTTTTAATGTGCCTACAGGAGGGAGTCAATTTTGCCCTCTCAGAGCCCAGTGAGCCCACAGCCCAAATGAGTAGTGCCAGCAGCTAAAGAAGGTTGGTGATCTTAGGGACAGCTCTGTTCCCTTTGGAAGCGGTGGGCACAGTGTTGAGAGGGCCTCTGGCATCCAAGGATATGTTAAATCCATCCCACACCTTGTGGTCACCCTGGATCCCGTCACCATGGTGGTGCTTGTACTCAGGAGCCACTGCCCAAATTCTGTCAGCCTCCCCCAGGACACAGCAGTTTCGGGTGGATGGTGCTTTCTCCTCTACATTCTGCTTTTCAATGCTCAGAAAGCCACTGCACATCTGGGACCTCCACCTCACGAAGGCCAAATCACTGTTTCATAGAAAGTCACACAAAATTTGTTTTATAATGACAGGGTTTCTTTTGAGACGAGCCCTGCTGTATTTGTATCTGTAAGATGCTGCTGCTGTATGTTCTGCTCCTCCCCGAATCCAACATCTTTTCATTGTACACCATCCCACCTGTTTCCCATGTAGATCTAGTATATAAGTCCCTGCAAATCAAACCTCTTAGAATACTGCTATTTCCACATGGCTTTTCCCTGTAATCCCTCAGCAAGCATTGGTGACCCCACAGATGACCCCACTCATGGGAACACATCAGTGCCAAATGCCACCAGCAAGCTCTGCCTCAGACAAGCTGGGGGCTCTGAGCATGTTATTCACAAGTTTCAGACCAACACAGTTCACTGACACTGTTTTGTATTTTGTCTCTTCCAACCAAAACCTCCATTACCTGTACAAGATTTCAGATTTAAACTCGTATTACTGTATTTTTGTTATATAATGTAATTAATAAAAACCTAGGTAGGTGTGTGAGGATCCCACAACATGTGACAGTGTGAACATTCCCAAACTAACGTGGGGTGAAGGGGTGCAGGCCCAGCTGACAGCTGTCACCATGGCCCAGACACTCCTGGTCTGTGTGCAGCACTGGATGTGCTGTTTGGACAAAGCTGAGGTTTCTAATGTCAGCAATAACTTCTGGGAAATGTCTCCCTTTGCCTTGAAATCCTTACAGTGACATGTGGCAGCAGCTTTAGTCCGCAGCTGAGATTAGAAGTCCATGAAGTGCCTGAAATGGTGTGAGGGTGTGCACTCCTGAGCAGCTAACCCTGCTAACTCTGTCCCACCCTGGTGCCCATCCACTGTTATGAATAAGAATTCATTTTAGCAATTATGCATTTATTTTTTACTTTTCTGTAGTTTATAGTTTGTTATTTGAATGTTATATTACTTGTAACTGTTGTAAAAACCCTGCTTGTAAAAGCAGCAACTACACTCCCTTATCAGCAAGATTGCAATGATTGGAATGCGGGACCCCTCCGTTACCTAGGTAACTAAACCCCCCCTGGATACTGAGAGAAGATACTGAAGGGAGGATAAAGAGGGGCTGCATATGCAAAAAGGCAGTCTAGAGAACTCTTTTGAGTACAAAAACCCCTAAAACCAGCAAGTTAGAAACGAGCCAACAAACTNAACAACGAGCCATTGGTGAAGAAAATAACATCATCAGTTTTTCCCACCTATCATCAAGGGCCATGGAGGTCGGACAATGGGCGGACCATGGGCGTGTCTGGGAGGGAGCAAAGGGAATAAAGGGGGATGCACAGGAGGAGAGCCGGCCCTTTTTTTGCCTTTTTGCTTTTCCTTTTCTACCTTTTGCATCTCTGGCAAAGCACTTCCTCAGGCTAGCTGTGGAAAGAGCCCAACACCGAGTTTTTCGGTCCCTACCTCCACTGGGAGAGTGCTTTAAAATCTGCTGGATTCTTAGATTAGCTAAGGGTCCACTCGGTGTTGCTGCACTGCTGCACGTGGGCTTAACGCCGGTTAGGCTACAAGTGTCTGCAATCTCCGAGCCCGGGTTTTTACCTTTATTTTATATTTTTAATTTTTCTCCTCTTCAATAAAGGTCAATTTTTTAAAATCCAAATTAAGAGTTGTTCTTTTTATGACATCCAGGTACCCACCTGGACAGACCGGGACCTCTCCAAAAGAGGATTTGCTAAAGGTAGTAGATACTTGGGCTACTCTAATTTTTGGGTTGTGTTTGCATCCCCTAATTTTAAAGAGCATTTAAAAGTGAGAGAAAAAGAAAAGTGCTTAACCTCATAGAGGTTAATATATATCAAGGACAGAGGATAATATGTATTGAATATATAGTATACATTATTTATGGATTAAACCTAGTAATTACAAGTTAAATTCATTACTAGTTCAAATGGAAAATAATTTGACTGAAGACAGTGGAAATTATTAACAGGGAAGTAGGTAGTTATCTAACATTTCCTCTTTAAGGAATGAAGAAATAAACCTCATTTCTCCTGTGCCATCCATTGCTTTTTCCCCAGTGTAATTCTAGTGATTTATGCAGGGTTATTTCTGGGACTGAAACACTGGAAATGCACAAATGCTCCATTCATGGTGAAGTGGCTCATATAAACTCAGACTAGAGTCAAGTGAACACACAGAGGGAAAAAAGGATAAATAGTCCTGAAGAGGAAACGTCAGTGAAGAGGTTTGTGAAAGCAGGAGCACGAGGCTTACCAAGCCTTTCTGTCGCAGGAGATGCTTCAGTTTCTGTGCATGGTGAATCCCCCAGAGCCAGGGGCTGCTGGCTCAGTTCCTTACTGCTTGCTGAAGGTTAAACACCATCAGATGTTTGCAGGTCACAGCCAGGGAAAAAATCAAGAACAGGGATGTTTCCTGGAACTGTTCAGCAGCTCAGTTAGAGGTGGGATTGTCGTGGAGGAATGGCAACCACATTGTCCTTAAAAATATGAACAGATCTCTTTTAAAATCTGAGAGATTATTGCAGTTATTTCACCACGCACAGTCAGGGGGTTAGTAGATCCAGACCTGATTGAGATCCCTAATTCATACCTAGAGAAATGTATTTGCATGCCATTGAGATTCGCAGATTTGGTTCTTAATAACGAAAAATACTGTATTTTTAGATTTTTGGTAGTCCTCAGAGAGCTAGGTCTCCATAGCTGCATTAGCAGCTTGGGAAATTGAATCCCAGAGCCTTAATGAAACTTTCTGGAGTTGTCACATTAGCCAGCCCAAGTGGGTCTGGAGCCTCCAGGCAGTCTGATTCCAGCCCTGTCCTTCACCTCGTGGCACATCTTGATGGCTTCAAGCTCCTGAAATGTTGACACAATCTTTTGCAGGGGGGCATCCATGGTGGCCATGGGCTCTTATTAACTCAGGTCTCTCCTGTCTTCAGTGTAGAGCATCCTTGTCACAGGATATCAAGGAAAAAGAGGCAGAAGCCCCCCCACCACCAGCCCCCTGCCCTTTCCTGAGTGCACTGCCCTGCCCCAGAGCCAAAAGGTGTGACCTGAATGGCTTTGGAAGCTGGCAGAGCAGGAGGGATCATTCCAAGTGAATAGAGCCATACACAGAGGTGGGAAGATCCTCTTAGCACTCATTAATTGTAATTTTCAGGATTAATGCAAAAGATTTGGCATCTTGACAGAAGAGGGTTTTAGCACAGATAATTTGCTGCATCTTGCTGGAGCAAGGGAAGGGTCAGCAGCTCCCCCAGCCCCACCAGTGACAGGTGAAGAGAGGGACAGGAGTAACCAGATAGGGAACAGGGATATAAAGCACCAGAGAGGTGACAAGATGCCTTTTACACAAGGCAGTGTAAATATTCACGTGATTTATGAGAGTAGCAGACTTTTCATTGATGATTATATTGAATGGAGGGTTATTTAGAGGGATCAATACAGCAGCTGGGAGTCAAAGCAACAGAAGGAGAAGTGTATTTTGCAGTGCCTCCTTCTGTGTGAAGTGCTGTCACTGCCCCTTACACCTTAGAGTGAGCTTCATATAGATCCATCTCTATATTTACAGTGCTGGCCATCCTTCCAGAGACTCCACCCTTCCAGGGCTGTGCAGTGAGCCCACCTCGGACCAGCTGTTGGGCACCTGAATTGCTCTGGTGCAGAGGAAGGCCAGGCTTGCACAGAGCACCAAACCAAGCCTTGTAGATGTTCTGTCAGAGATCCAGCTCTGGCCTGGATCATGATTTAAGCTCAAATCACCACCTTCACTGCCATCCTTAGCAGCCTGGTTTTAGGCAGGTAGGGATGAGAGGGCAGGGTGAATGTCAGAGGCACCACAGCCTTTGGTGAGCAAGTCTGAGGTCTCCAGGTCTGCTAAACCCAACTGGTGTAAGTGGGGACTTGTCCTGCTTTTGGCTGGCATAGAATTGATTTTTCCTCTCAGGTACAGTGCTGTATTTTGGGTTTGGTGTGAGAATAACGCTGATCACACGCTGATGTTTTTGTTGTTGCTGAGCTGTGCTTCCCCTAAATCAAGGACTTGTCAGTGTCTCATGCTCTGCCAATGAGAAGATGCACAAGAAAGCAGGAGGGAGCATGGCCAGGACAGCTGACCCAAACTGGCCAGAGGGCTGTTCCACACCATGAAGTGTCCTGCCCTTATAGAGACTGGGGGGAGTTGCCTGGGAGACACAGATGCTGCTGGGGCCTCGGGCAGCAGGTGTATTGAGAATCACATCTTTCTCTTGGGTTTTATCTCTCTCTCTGCTTTAAATTACAATAATTACTATTATAATAATTATTAGTATTACCCCTACTATTTTATTTTTCTTTGTTTCAATTATTAAACTGTTCTTATCTCAACCAAAAGGTTTTACCTTTTTCCCCCTGATTCTCCTCCCCATCCCACTGGGGAGGAAGTGAGAGCACAGTTGCATGGTCCTTACTATGTCATCCCTGACCCATCCCACCCTGCCTGCACCTTGGAGCCAGGGGAAGATCAGAGAATCATTAAATGGTTTGTGCTGGAAGCAGCCTTGAGGGCCATCTCATTCCAACAAGATCTGTGACAAAGGCTTTATAAATGTGATGTCTTTGTGATGGGGAGCAGAAAAAGACAAAGAAAATGATTCCTTGTGTGAAACAGGTTATTCTGAAGCACATCAGGAACTTCTCGCCTCTGTCTAGCCACTGTCCAACTTGTGAGTGGTTCTAAGTATTGGGTTTTACTCCCTATCACTTTTTATTAGATTTATTCCTTCAGAAGAAAAATAACTCAAATGTTACTCTAATCTTTTTAGCATGGAATTTTAGATTTTAATGGGTTTGTTTTAATTTGCAAATATTCTTGTTAATAACGAAATCTATTTAACGGGAATTAAACCAAAAAGCCTATAATGGTAATTCAAAACATAAAACTCCAGTACATTTCTGTAAGAATTCCCTGTTAATATTCTTAAGGCTTTTTAATGGGTATTTTAAGCAGGCATTGGTATTAGCAGAAACATCACACAAATTAAAATTAGGCTCTTCGTGAATATTTTAAAATGAATATTCACAGACTCTTCAGCATGAAATTAAATCTAGTTACATGCGATGCTGCTGGTATGTTTTAAGGAAGTATACTTGACTGAAAAAAGATTGTGTTGCCTGTGAACTTATTACTGATAGTTCATTTAATTTATTACAGGCCGTTGAATGTAACAATCAAATTTTATATAGCATAGCCTTAGGAGGCAGTGTGAGGCTTTAAATCTGTGGAGATGGAACCTGAGCCAGTAAATCACTGATGGAATTAGGAACAGGGACTTCCTGCTCTGGCCAGCACTCTTGTGTCACTTGGCTGGGTGATAAACCTGCCACGCTGCACTCGGGGTGCTCTGCCATGGGAAATCTGACTTTGGGGATTGGAGTTGCCCTACAATTGGGCCTCTAAAAAATCTTAGATTTTTTCCCCCCTATTTTTCCTAGTTTAAACCCCAGTACTGTGACTGGGGTCACCTCTTTCACAAGCGCCTTTGGACCTTGCAGAGGTTTGCGACTTCTTGCAGCTCCCTCTTTGTGCTTTGTCACTGGTTCTGCTTCACCTGCTGCTGAGGGCTGGTGGAGCACTACAGCTTCATGCCTCTTGCTTAACCTGTGCTGGAATTAGCTCCTCTGGTGCCAGGGGATGTATAAAGTATCAGTGAGTGGGCAATTGTGTCCTTTCTTCACGTATCTTTGCTGCTCTTTGCTGAATTATTTCCCCATTCTGCTTTTCTTCTGACCATACAGAACTAAGCTCAGCCGTATAAAATTCAGATTATCACTCCCAGCTAGCATGGCATCAAAGCAGATGCTTAAAATTAAACATGTGAAAATCCACTGGAAGTCCAGTGGAGTGAAGCATACAGTAAAATTAAAGCAAAAGGTGAATTCTGAACTCTAGCTTTAGGAACACACTTTTGGGCTGAACTGATAAAGTGATGAGGAAACATCCCAATCTGCCACAAGAAAATGCCTCCGTGACCCCCTGCCTGTTGCTATCATCACAAGATAGTCAGATTCAAGATCTGCCCCAGTTTTTCTCTTTTATTTTGACAATAACACCTTGAGCCTGCCTCTAGGTCCCAGGAATCAGACAGCACTTTCCATGATGTATCTTGGAGCTGTTAAGACACAAAAGTAGAATGTCATCTTTCTTCTGATGTACACCACAAGAACCTGTCATTCCCTTGATACAGTACAGCGGGAGAAATGTCCCTCCTCAAAATACGTCACCTGGGATGTGGCATTTGGAGTTCCATGGTGCCAGGACGGCAAGTGTTTGAACCACTCACAAATGTAGACAAGACAGGGTCAAAATATATGTCTAGTTTTCACGTGGGCACCTGGACTATCTGAAGTGACAAAAATCACGCTGATGTCATCGCCTTTTAGTGGACAGCAAGGAAGTGAAGTTGGATTAGAGCTCTTCAGTGGTTTGGGTTCCTAATTCCCATCTGCAGTAGTCCCCAGCAGATGCAGAGTGGCTGAAGAGGGCACAGCTGCCCACCTGCACCTGCAGGAGGAGGCTGGCCCAGGAGCTCCTCGCAGAGCAGGGTGAGTTGCACATCCCAGGTGTGTTGGAGGATCAAACCCAGCAGGAAGGCAGTGGGCTCTGTGTGAATCCATTGCCTGTTTTTCTGCTGTTAGGACACTGCTGATTGCACCTCTGGCCTGCCCAGACCTGAAGAATGTGCTGCCCATGCTGCATGTTCCCATATTATTAACAAAACAAATGGTGAAAATCTTTGCTCTGTAAGCTCTCAGCCTCCAAAGCACTGTGTCCTCTGTGTCCCCTGTGTCCCCTGTGTCCCCTGATCCCATCACTCCTGCAAGTGCTCACTGGTGCCAAGAGCACAGCCTATAACAGCACCAGTGCTTAGAGATTTGTAGGATGACAGTCTCAGTTGGCATTCTTTGTCAAAACTACCTCCATGAAGAACTTGTGGACTAATGCAGGGCCAGCTTGTCAACCAGCATGAGCCACTGTGGTTCTCTGGAAGCTAAATGGAGGATCTGCTCTTCCTTGGTGTCTGCATTAGCTATGCAAGGAAAAGGAACAATTCTGGCAACTGGATGAACAGTTCTGTGATGAATTGGTGAATTTTTTTATTTATTGTATTGATGTTGTTCTATTCTACTGCTAGGAAATTATGCAAATTCTACTTGTACAGGAAAAGAATACTGATAATTAAGAAATGTGCGGCTTGGATTTAAGATAATCTCATAAATCCTCACTAGTGTTCTCACACAGCAGAACACTGATAGCTGTGACAAGTGCTGTGTGACAGCCAGGACTGGCTCCTCAGCCCTCCAGGAGGTCACTTCACACACTTTAGATGGGAATGGGGTGCTTGCATGAGAGGAACAAAGCAGTGGAAAAGAGGGCAGGGCAGGAAAGCAGAAGGGCCTGGCCTCCTTTCAGGCCAAGCTCTGCAGGTGTAGTTAAACAGCCGTGTCTGTCTGGGGTTCACACTGCTCTCAGGACCTGACTTGAAGGGCAGTTCAGTTCAGGAGGGGACAAAGTCAGGGCTCCCCAGCTGGAGTTCTTGCTGCAGGATTGCACATGGGAACAAATTCCCAAGTTCCTCAGCCTTTCCCTCGCTGGGTGTTATGGCAGGATGCCAGGTTGGGTCTGTGGTGCACAGGGAGATGTGTGGGCTACAGCACAAACCTCAGCTTTTAAACTGGCTGAGTGTAGAATCAGCTGCTTTTATTTCCAGATACTGCAATTTCAACCCAAGGGGAAAAAAGAAGAATCCTAAGTTGCTTGTTACACGGAATAAAAGAATGATCTACTGATCTGGGAGTGACATTTTGGGGGTTAATGGTTGGGTGGTCAGTAAAATTCCTCCTGTGTGCACAGGGCTGCCCAAAGAGCCCAGCCACGCTGCTCTCAAGGTCTTTTGAAAATCCAGCTGTTCCTGACAGCTGAAACTCCAGCCCTAGTTATGAAAGTGGAGTAGGTCACCCCTTAGCCCCAGATAGAATTAGCACAAGGATAGGTTAATTTCAAATGCAGCAGACCAGCTTATTTGCATAGTCTCCACACAATTTATTGAAATTTCCCAGAATCTCAACCAGGAGTCACATTAGCAGAAGGAATATTAACCTGGGAACCTCCACAAAAAACTTTACCATGACTTTCTTCTATCTATATATTTTTCTCTCAATACAGCACTGTCACTGGGCAATTTCATTCTCTTCTGGGCACAATCATCAACCTGTTTTCCAGAAAGAACACATGCCACAGGATTTATTTTATTCTGTTTGAGTAACTATGACCAGTTGTCATAAATTGAGGAGTGGAAACTGCTCATTCCCTAAGGCTCTCTAATGAATGAGATCAGAAGTCCAGTGAATATATCTTGCAAAGCTTTTCAGTTCAATTACAGATGTCCATGTGCAACTGGTAATGCCACGATCAGTTCAAATAGTATCATTGCAGGTGTGAAAGACCTGCAAATTGAAGTCTGTTTCACATCAGTATCCAACATGTGACTGGAAAGATTAAAAGGAACATTTTCAAGGTACAAAGGATGAACAATTAATGAGCCCTGGAGTGGCTCTGAAACAGGTAGCAAAGCAAAACAACTGTAAAAGGAGAAGCCGTCAGAAATGAGCAGTTTGGTGCCAAGTTTCAGGAGGAGATTAGTGGAGAGTTTCACTGGATCCATTAGTGTTTGCAAAGTACTTGTAGACTGGATCAATGAGCATCACAGAAACTCCCAGGAGGAAGTGAATTAAAAGCTTTTTCTTTTTTTTTTTTATACAGTGGGAAGCAAATAAAGCAGAGCTCACACAGCAGCTGAGACTAAGGCAAGGCACTGCATGGACCTCTGGTCGAGTGAGTGCTGCCTGTGCCTGCCTGGAGGAGTATGTGGCCATGATAAAATGTAGTGGTGGCCAGAAGAGGCTGGACCAGAGGTTTTTAAGTGACCTTAAAACAATCTCTTTTGAGCTTTGGGTTTTTGATCTTCAGTTCTGAGCATTTGGTGGGAGGTGGCCATTTGTAGGTGGGCAGTAAACTCTATGACTTGGTTTTAGTGGAAACAGTAAGAAGGTACTAAAATCCTGAGAGCCACCTTAAAGATGCAGCACCAGAGCTTCAAATGATTACGCCAGCACAGCACCACTGAAGCTTCCCGAGTGCTATTGATTTACACCAGCAGAACATCTGGCCCACATGCTTTGTGTTATTAAATACTTCTGCGATTATGATGTGAACAATTAAGATTCATGGAAATGGAAAAGCAGGCTATGAATTGTGCCTTCCCTGCAATTTGGGACTAGGAATCTCTGTGGGAATGCTCTGCTCTAACTTTTACTCTAGCTGTGCAGTTTATCTGTGGGTTTTCTAGAAACCAGAAAGGGAATGGGACCTTGGGAGATTTTCCAGGTTACCTTCTTCCTCCAGGGCAGTGTCATCACACAGTCACAGGGCAGTGTCATCACAGAATCACAGAATGGTTTGAGTTGGGTTGGAAGAGACCTTAAAGTTCATCTAGTTCCAATCCCCTCTCTATAGGCAGGGACACCTTCCACTATCCCAGGTCACTCCAAGCCCCCTCCAACCTGGCCTTGAACACTTCCAAGGATGGATAAGCTTCATCCCTGTCATATTTGCTCAAGATGTTCTTGAAACTCTGACACTTGAGACCCTGCAGTGTATCCCAGTGCTCGGAACTGGTGCTGATGTAAGAATCTTTTCCCCAGTCCAACTAACCTCTCTCCCTGGCTGTGCTCGAGCTCTCCCACTTCTTGTCCTGTCCACCTCTGCCCTGGAGCAGAGCACAGTCCCTTCCCCTGCCCAGCAGGCCTTTGTACACAAAGCTTGTCAGTTGGTTTGGAAAAACATTCAATCTGGTCAATCATGTTGGAATTCAAAGCTGAGGAAGTCCAGACAAGTCCAAATGAATGTTAACACTGCAAATTCTTTATTATTTCTTTCCATAAGCCTGATTCCCTTTCATGGTTTGCTGCTGAAGTGTAGAAGTACATCCAGCCATAAGAGAAAAAGATCCATCTTTCAGCATCAGGAGATTAAAGGAATAGAGTGAGATAACGTTCTGCAAACCTGAAAGGATTTGAAAATCCCTCTCCCGCTATTTCTGGAAAAAAGTCAATTGCAGGGCAAGATTATCTTCATTAATAGTGTGAGAATGAGTGTTGGCTGTAAGTTTTGTTTAACCTGAAAAGCAGCGTTCAGCAGCTGGGTTTCTACATCTAAAATAATATCCGGAGAATCAGAAATTCTTTGCCACACATGAAATCATCCTTTGGTTGTGTAATGGAGCTCAGCAGTGCAATGTGCGGGAGAGCAGGATAACCTTTTAACATCCCCACAATCCCCGGGGACTGGCACGTTGCTGATTAACAGATGCTTGGTGACTCGAAGTTCCCCGAGTTAAAGCTTTGTATGTATGGCACAAGTCACTGGTTTTATTGAGAGCTTGGGAAAGACATAATTTTTGGCTTTCATCCTACTTTTTAGGCGTGGCATGATGTAAGTGACTGCTCTGAAGTGAAAGCAACTGTTCAGAGAAAGAGAGAGCTGAAGCAGTGTTGTGGGAACTGCTCTGCAGGGCCCAGCCCATGGTGCCCTGCCTCCGTGGAATGGGGTGGACACCTTCAAGAGGTGTTTGGGGGGCTCGCCTCAGCAGCACGAAGCACAACCAGACATGCCCTTTCCAAAACACACCTCTCTCTTTAGGGATTCACAGAACCGTGGAATGGGTGTGGTTGGAAGGGACCACGGAGGTCGCCCAGTCCACCCTCCCTGCTCAGGGATGGAGTTCAGCATGTCTGGAGTGCAGAGTTGTTATCTGGGGTTTGTGTTCGCTGGTTCCATCTGGGCCATTTGGGCCATGGACTCAGTGTGTAACCTCTGCTTCTTTGTCCTCACTGATACTGGCCCAAGGGAAAAACATCCATTTCTGTGCTAAAGGCGAGGCTGCAGGCAACTCAATTTACCAAGTACTGTGGTTCAGTGGCAAAATCAGGAAAAGGACACAGAAACTGCCAGAGACACCCCTCACAAAGATTGAGACCTTCTCTTGAGGCCATGTAAGGTTTTTTTCCCACTGACTCTTTGGATTCAGCAGATCTTTCTGGAGGACTTTCATTTCTATCTGGAAGCCAGGCAGCTCTTGTCTGTTCTCCTCCTGAAGGCATGCAATGGTCGATCACTCCCCCTGCCACAGGAGCACTTGGGGAGCCAGGGCTGTGTGCAGGAAGAAGGTCTAATTAACAAAATCTCCACTCCAAGAATTCGCTGTTTTCAGGGCACTCCTCCACCTGCCAAGCTGTGCTAATGTTAGCAGTGCATGGTGAGAGGAGCTTTAAAACTAGTCCTGGAAAAATCCCAAACCCTGTCCCTGAACAAAATGCCACCAGCTCCCAAAAGACTTGTATGACAGACAGAGAGCTGTAGCTGTCAGCTCTTCATGCCTTTGGTGGTCTGCTTGTTATTTTTGAATATTTTCTCTTTCTGGTGGTTCTTCTAGCAGTGTTGCCTGTACAAGCAAAAAATAATGCTCTGAGCAGAGCTGTCTATGATATTTGATAGAATAACTCTCACTTCTGCTGTTGTTATGAAGATAATAATAATCTGCATTTTATTTACACTTTGTAGGAACAGAAGAGGTGCATCTTAGAAGAAAGGTGTGTGGTTGGTCTCAGCATGTGCCCCTGTGAGGTGAGCAGATACAGGCTGGGGCTTTTGCCAAAGCAACAGAGAGGTGTGAGTACTGAGAACCAGGCAGAGGCAGAGCGAGGGCTGCAGCACAGCCCTGCCCTCCCAAGTTTTGTCACTCACGCTCAAATCAGTGACATTTCATGTGCGAAGGGCAAATAAATACAGGAAAATTATGTGGAGATGGAAGATCAGGGAGGTGTGGAGAACAAAGGATTGGGTGAGTGAAGGTTTTGTGAAGAGAATCAGTGGCTGGGACTGCTTGACAGAATTATACTTCATTACTGACGCTTCACAGCGTTGATTTTCATATTTATTTGTGACTCTTCTTTTTTAAACCATGGGCTCTTTTGACATGAGAGTCATGCTGTGTAAAGCACTATTGATTAGAGTTTCTAATTTCATGCCATTACAGCATGACCATTGGGGAATGAAATGTATTTTATTTTTTCCACCACAGCTATGCCAGCAGTGTTTGGGATGCAGCCATGGCACAGACTGTCAGCAGCAGGCATTTTCAGCTCAAGATCTTTGCTGTTTGAGCCAAAAGGCGAATTTGCCCAAGGTCTAAGCTTCAGCTCAGTGTGTTTTTCCTGGAATTAAAACACATCAGTTACAAAGTGTATTTTGAGGCCAGAGGTTTCCAAAAGGATGGCTGACTTGGAGACTTGCCATTTTTCAGTCGGGGCTGCAAAAGGCCATTTTCCACCCCCCATTTTTTTCCCCATTTTCAGTCACACCTTCTGTCTTTCCACAATCTCTGGTTTGGTGCTCAAAAAAGTGAAGGAAATTGCTAAAGGTATGGGACCACAGCATCTGATGTTATCCTGTAATGTACATAATCCCCATTAGGTACAAGCTGCGAGAAGGAACAGACTGTAAACCTGAGGAAGACCTGTTGCTGTCAGGTGCAGCTTTCTGAAGACAGTTTTGGCCCGTAGGAAGAATCATAAGACGATATTTTATGGATGTTTATTGATCTTTATTGATCTCCATGGCTGGGAGCCTGGACCAGACTGGAGACACCTGGGAAAACCCCACAATTTCCCAGGCCGGGTAACATGAAATGCCCAGTGTGATACAGAACCTGAGAACGTGTGAGCAGAGAGCAGGGCTCCAAGAAACCCTGTGCCCTGCCATGCGTCCCCCCAGGCCCCCCTCCCCGCAGGGGAGGCAAGGGAGGGGGCACCTCCTCACCTCACCCTTTTGTTTTAATTGAAACAATGACAAAAACAATTTCAAAAGAACACAAGCCATCCCCTGAGTCCCCAGTGTCCAAACAGCTGGCATCAGGAAACTGAGTTAACAAAGATAGTTAATTCAATCCTTTCTTTCCCTCCCCCCCTCCCCTCCTTAGGCCCCCCTAGGGATTGGAGAGGAATTTCGAGGGAATGGGTTTGAAGGGTATGGAAAAACATGGTTTGGGGAGGCCAACCATGGAGGGAGAAACGGGGTAGGAACCTGTGGGAACATAAACTGGGGATAACAAAAGGGAAAGATAGGATGGAGGTAGGGAGGCTGTAGGGTAAGTTTATAATGAGGATATTGTTTGGGATCACCGCGATATGGAGAATATCGACTGCCTTTTACAGGAGCTCCGTGAAGTCCTGTTACATGTGCTGCTTGTAACCCCTTTTTTCCCTGAATTACATTAAAAACCACAGTCTCTCCATCTCCTAAGCTTGGGATTAATTTTGGGGGGTTATTCTTTTCAATGGCAGTACGGTGAATATGTCTTCCTTCATGTCACATCTAGTTATAAAACCATAATTTTGTTTAACATTATACCATTTTACGATTCCTGTAACTTTTGTTGCTAAAACTTTTCCTATCACGTGTTTGCGTCTGTGTCGTGGCTGCTGGTCTCGCGTGGCCGCTGCTCTGCTGCCGGTCCCTTCTGCGTTCCTGCTTTCACTTTCACTCGCCACTCCGGCGCTGGAGCAGCCGGGGTCACCGGGGACTGTGCGTCCCTGCAGAGATTTTCGGTCTCCCCAGAGCGTGGTGGTCACCGGGGGCTGCACCCGGGGCTCCGGGGTCCGGGCTGGGCCCTGCCGCTCTG
>VYXC01009747.1:33924-76148 GCA_013397175.1 Platysteira castanea
GGGGAACATGAAATGCCCAGTGTGATACAGAACCTGAGAACATGTGAGCAGAGAGCAGGGGTCCAAGAAACCCTGTGCCCTGCCATGTGTCCCCCCAGGCCCCTCTATCCCCAGGGGAAGCAGGGGGGCCACCTTCTCAAAGACCTGGACCAGCCTTATTAAAAATAGTTTTCTCCTCTCACATGCTAGATTTGGACCCTTCTGGAATTTCCTAAGGAAAGGGTTCATGGTCAGACCAGGGGAGTTGGTGCATTGCTAGCATCGCATCCTGTTGGTGCTGCCTGGGGGCATCTTCCCCTTCCTTCTTCCTCTTTGTAGCCTCCAAAATGCTTGTGCTTTTTTGCTCTGTCCCAAAACAAACTCTAAGATCTTTTAGGGAAAAAAAATCACCCCCTTTTTTTTTTTTCCTCAAAGGATTGTGTGAGGTAAAGATACCAGGAAGATAAAAGCAGCCTAAGTCTGTAGCTGAGCTTGGCTGTAATGAGTTTCCCTCATGCTGTAACTAACGTGGCTTGTGTTCCCCTCTGCTTTTCCCTCTGAACAGTAGATGTGCACTGGGTGTCCTGAACTAATGAAGCTTTCCAGCAGTGCAGACAAGCTTCAATGGAGCGGCCATGGACGTGTGAACCCCTCACAAATGGCCAGATGAGAGAAGAGTGAATGCTTGAGATCTGTCAAAGGGGAACCAGCAGAGAGAGTTCTTTGACTTCTGCTTTTTTGCAGGAGCTCCTGACACCCGCCGGTGGGTGATGAATTAGTGCAGCACAGCTGGAGCTGCTCACAGGCTGCAGATGTGAATCACAGGGTTGTTCCTCTGTGTACTTGAGCACTGGAGGTTTTGTGGCCAGTTTTGGGTTTCCCTTGCAAAAAGACATTGATGTACTGGGACAAGAATTAGAAAAACTGGAGTTTCAAGGAGGGAAAGGGGACATCTTACTGCTGTTGATGACCTTAAGAGGAGAGTGTGCAAAAGGCAGTCAGACTGTGCTTGGAGATGCAGTGACAGGACAAGGGGCAACAGGCACAAACTGCAGCATGGGAAGTTCTGATGAGATATGGTGCCAGAAGCGTCCACCCTGAGGATGGTCAAATGCCAGATGAGAGGCCAGAGAGCCTGTAGGATCTCCAGTTTTGGAGATGTTCACAACTCACCTGGGCAAGGTAAGCTGGTTAGTTGGCCCTGATTTGGTTTGGAGCCACCCGCTTCCCAGTGGGCATCTCTTGATTTCATCACACCATGGGATGTCTCCTGATTTCCTTATGGGGTGTGGTGAGATATTCAGTGTCCCTCACCTCCATGGGGTGATTCGCCAGCACCCTTTAGGGCACAGAGCCCCTGGACATACAGCCCCTGGGAATGGCTGTCAGGCAGTCAGCCTGGATGGGTCACTTTAGTGCCATGCTGGTTCTATCCTTGTGTTTCCAGAAGGTTCCCCAACTGACAGCTATATTTTAAAATTCAAAAATCCATGTGCCTTCAAGCAGTGAGCAAAAGGCTTTTTGGCCTCAGCCTGGTCTGTAATATCTCAGAGCCTCAGTTAGATGTGGATGCCTCATCCCTGGAAGTGTTCAAGGCCAGGTTGGATGGGGCTTGGAGCAACCTGGGATAGTGGAAGGTGTCCCTGCCCATGGTAGGGGGTTGGAACTAGTTAATTTTTTAATGACTTTAAGTTCCCTTCCAACTCAAACCATGATTCCATGATGATTCTATGATCCTTGTAATGTTCTCATCACGTCACATATATGGCCCTGCTCCACTTTTCACTGTGACATAGAGGCTTCAAACAAGGGTCTGTCCCTCTCTCCTGCACAGCCTTGGCTTTGTGCACCCCCTGCACACCTCAGACACTGCTGGAGATAATGTGGGCGATGCCATTGCTCACTGTACTCTCCTGCCCCTGCCCGGTGCAGGCTCCCTGAGGAGCAGCAGCCCCGGAGCGCTGGGAGGGGAGTGCTTGGTGCTTTCCCAGCACTCGGGTTTCAGTGAAACCCAACCCGGTGAGCTCCACACCTGCCCGCTGCCTGCAGACTCCTCCAGGCCTCCGCTGGCCTGCTGACATTTATACACATTTCTAAATATCAGGGAAGTATTGCAGGGAGAGGGAACTGTGCCGTGAATGACACCGGCTTGCAGCAGCAGAGGGAAGGAGGTAGTGAGAGCTGGATCCTAGTGACCATGCCAGTACCCCCTGAGGAATGAAGCCTCCTGCAGGAACAGAGCCTTTTCCAGCAGATGAAATTAACTTCTTCAGCATTAGCCCTGAGTAAACACTGGTCCAGCTCATAAAACATCCTGGAGTGCAGAACTGTTTACAGACTTTATTTGTCTTGAGCCTTGTGCTCTGTGAGATCAGAGGCATTTTTATTACCCAGCTTTGTGCAATATCATTCCAGAAACAAATGCCATGTGGATGTTTACCATAATGAGGGAATACATTACAGCCTGAAAGGATGGCAGTGTCTAATAGAAATATACTTCTGGAGCACCTGAGGGCCAATCCCAAGGATGGGCTTTTCCTTGCTTCTTTTTACCCTTTTTACTCTGATTTTTGCTCTCCCTGCAGCTGGATGCTCCCCACTCACAGGGCAAAGAGGCAGGACTGAGACTTCCCTCCCTGGTGAAGGGCTTCGGTTTTGGGGGAGCAGTTCCTGGTAATGGGCTTTGGTTTTGGGGAGCAGTTCCTGGTAATGGGCTTTGGTTTTGGGGAGCAGTTCCCCACAGAGAATTAGAGCCATGGCTGGAGAGGGCAGCAGCAGCAGTGCACACTGCACTGTATAACCTTGAGTTATACATGAAATGCAACTTGGTCAGCTTCCAGTACTGGAATTCAGTCTTCTATTTTCCAAGGAAGATGCAAGCAGTTTGTCCTTATAGGATGCTATAAAGGCACTTTCAAGAATATTATATGGTCTGCTAATGCTACAGAGAACCTCTTAAAAGCTTAATTGCCTGTGACAATGAGGAGAGGAGTTCCTTGAAAGATCCTGTGTTTTGAAACCACACAGCCAGTTCTAAATACTTTCAAATGGTGCAAACCTCTTTCCTCCTGCTGACAATAAGACTAAAGCTGAACACAGGATAAGGGAGACTGCCTGAAATGTTTCAGTGTTGCAGTGGGGTATTCCTGCAACCTTCCCCGAAGACAGGGGTGCCCGTGGAAAGAATTAGGGAAGAGTCTTTTGCGTAGATGTTTCAGAGATGTTTATTTCCAGACCACATGGCTGCGAGCCCGGGCAAAGACTGAAGAGTCATGGGAAAACCAAAGAGTTCTCGGGGCGGGGGGAACATACATGGCCAGTGGGTAACAGGACTTGGGTACATTGGCATCAGGGAGCAGGAAAACCCCGTGTCCAGGCCATGCTTCCATCCCAGGGCCCCCTCTCCCTGGGGCCCCAACATTTCAGCACCGTTTTCTCGTTCCATTTTTTTTCACAATGCCAAAAGACAGTGGTTTTCTTGGTCTCTGACCAAACACAAGGTGCAGAGACAGAGTAACAAAGGGACTCTAAAAGATTGGGAACATCTCTGCACCCATACTCAATTCTCTTTGCCCTCCTTCCTCGTCAGCTATTCACAATCTGCTGATGTTTTAGTGAGAAAGGAGAGAAAAACATCCCAAAACCAGACTCTACTACCCATGCTTTGGAAGAAAATGGGCTTCATCAGGCACAGCTTCTGCAGAAGAGAGGTCCTGGAGCTGAGAAACTGTCCCTGGAGCCCAGGTAGTTTTGACTGAGTGATGCCTCCCAGTCTGGCTCCTGCCATAGACCCAGCCTTGGCTCCTGCTGCCCACGAGGGTGACAGAGAGGGGCTTTCCTCACATCATTTACTCATTGCACTGACTGACCAACCTCTATTAATTCTGGGGAACAGGAGGCCTCAAGCATTTCAGTCTGATCACCCACCCATTGCTTTTATTTTGGCCATAATTCTTAGCACACAGGATTCTCTGGTCTCAGCCTGGCTGGAGCTAGCACAGGTGTCTGCTCTCATTGTGTTTGTCCATTAAGGACCTGTTCCAATCTCCTCATTTCCCTCTGTGGCCCATCACACACGATAGAATGAGACAGCAATACCCACTGTAACATGATGTGACATCTGAAACCTCAGAGGACATACAGACACAGGCTCATACTGACTGAACTGTTGGTATGTTTCCTTTGCATCTGTTCTGAAAGCAGGGAAAAAATGGCTGTGATGTATAGCTTTAGCAATTTATATTTTTTTAATGTATATCAGCATCTCAGGGGGTTTTTTTTGTGGACAAGCAGATCTACAAAGCACAGCAGATGTCTCAGACTTCAAGATACAAGGGAACATTTCTCCTCGGTCCTCAGATGAAATGGACTGGGCTTTGCTCCAGAAAAGAAAACGGATTAATCCATCACTGAGCATGAACTTAAATGAGCTAATATTGGGTATTTTAGTTCTGATGTATGTGCTAAATGAAGTAATCATTCAGGGTGTAAAAGTAATGGCTTTGGGAAAATGTTATAAAACACCGTGGCTGAGGCACGTGGGGCTGCAGCAGCCTGGAGCTGGAGCAGGCCTGGCATGGCCACGGCTCCCACACCAGTGCTGTGCCAGAGCTGCAGGAATCACAGGCTGCTGGAATGGTCTGGATTGAAAAGGACCTTAAAGCTCATCTTGTTCCACTCCCTGCCATGGGCAGGGACACCTTCCACTATCCCAAGGTGCTCCAAGCCCCGTCCAACCTGGCCAGGAACACTTCCAGGGCTGGGGCAGCCACAGCTGCTCTGGGCACCCTGTGCCAGGGCCTTGCCACCCTCACAGTCAGAGGAAGGTAGTGCACCAGGACTGAGCCACACAAGGCTACTCTGTGTATCCTCTGAGCACAGGATGAGTAAATACTACTCAGGGGAGGCAGTTTCCAAAAGCAGTGCCAGTGTCCGGGCACATTCTGCCTGCTCTGGCCCCCGCCTCAGCAGCCTTGAGCTGAAGGTGCCCCTGCCTTGTGCTGTACCTGTCTCCTCCCATTATCTTCCAGCCTGGATTCTTTGCTCCTCAAGTACCACTAACCACAATTATACCCTTGAGTAAGGGACAGCAATTGATATTTTATCATTGGGATTTTTTCGCCATGACTTTTATACCCACCTGGAGTGAACAAACTATTACAAGTTTCATCCAATTTCGTTAAGTGCAGTTGGACACGTGGTGCTGAGCACAGTCTCGTTCAGTGGGAGTGAGGAACAGTCCCTTATCAGCTCGAGGCACCATCATTCATTAAAACATCATTTGCCTCTCACCAGTGGAGCTGGAGCACAAATCTATAGGATGTCATAATGAGGTGTGCTAATGAAAGATAGGCAGAGCAGGATTAACAAAAGGGTCCTCTCCACACTGTACCTGCCTCTTACTACTTTGCTCAGTCCCCATCTTTTATGATCCCCTAGAAACGTTTCAAGGGGTGCTGGAATTGAGGCCCACAAATCCAATTAATTGCTGGTGTGGTGTGTGCCCAGAATTGCCATGCACTGCTTACAGAAATGCCTGGAGTGCAGCAGAGGAGAAAAAAGAAAGTACTAGGCATACAGGACTGTAAATGAGCCTCCCACCCATCCCAGCCTGTTGTTCTTGCTCTGGGCTGAGAAAATCTTTGATAATTGGTTTAGCACCTTTGCTCTCATGAGCTGGTTTGACCACCTCTGCCCTTTCAAACAGACCAGTTAGGATCTTTACTGGAATTACTTGGTGGCTGTGCCAGAGGCTAAGTGGGGAAAAGAGCCCACTTGCTTCCCAGGGTCACAGCTCCTTGGGGTCAGGCATGCAGGACTCACTGCTGCTTACAGGGTCACCCCTCATGCAGCAGGCACTGGGGAAGTGACAGCACCGCCCTCCATGCTCCAACCCCATCGTGAGCATGTCTGGGGAGGAAAGACAGAGTTAAAGCTTGGCTTGAAGATGCCACTGGGATTCAACAAAGTGTCTTCATGACACAATGCTTCTTGCACTGGTTGTCTCAGGGCTGAACCTTACATTTTGTCCATCTACAAATCAGACCGTCCATGACCTTTGAAATTGCCTGAGTGTGAGCAGCTCAAATATTTTCGAAGTATAAAAAGAAGACGTTTCAGAGCTGATCAATTTTGCAATGTATATACAATTATAGATCTCTGTAAGGGAGGAGAGAAGGACTTGCTTTCACCAGCAGAGTTCTACAGGCATGCACTTATCCCAGTATCCCAGTATGTCACTCCAGTAAATAGCCCATGACTGTGACACAGGCACAGCAGTTCTGGTATGAAGATGTTTTTGTCAGCACCGCATTATTGACACAGAGGGGTAAAGCTGGGGTGTTGCCCTGGTTTTTGCTAAGCCTTCTGTTTTTAACCTTGGAGTCAGATTTCTTTCTCACACAGTTTCATGTAAATAATAGCCAATGTTTACTTAATGGTATTTTCTGTTTTTCATTCCTTTTGTGATAAGAGAACTTTGATGAGCATCTTTTTTCTCCAGTGGGATTGAGAAGGAAGTGACATGTTCTCCAATCTCTTGTGGAGTTCAGAATTGTATAAGAATGTGACATATGTCAATAAAGGGGCTTTTCCCTCCTTTCTGCTGAACCTGGCAGGTGTGAGAGCCTCTTTATTGTGTTTTCCCAGACACAGTGGGGGGTCTCTGAATTAGGCAAACCCAGAGCACAGAGCTGGGCTGGGCTGGACAAATGCCACATACAAGTTCTCCCTGAAGCACCAGAGAAACCCAATGGTGGCAGTTTCCAGAACCAGGTTTCAGAAGTCCCTCCACTCATGGAGGAGCAGGGAGTTAGGGCACTGACAATGATTTTGTGCTTCTGCCAACACTTCACATCTAATTCTGTCTGTAGTAAACATTTTGTAAGTATAGAAATGTCATAAAAATTCACATCTTAAATCACTTTGCTGTGTTCTGGCCTTAGTCTGTCCCACAGGTTACTTGTAGCAGGTGATGGCCAAGGCCCACGGTCCTCACAGAGTATAGGACGTAGCACTGGAGAAGAGCTGAACCAGTTGGCTCCTTATGTTTTTAAATCCAGATCCAAATGTGGCAGCAGAGAATCTGGGAGGGAAAGTGTCCATTTCTGTACCACTGTCAAAATGGGCACTCCTGTGTGGACACGTGTGGCAGATCCAGCTGCCTGTGCTCCTGCCCCAGTGATGCCTTCTCCCAGCCACCCAGAAACAGAGACTAGACAAGAGTANGGGGGCAGCAGGGGAGCGTGCAGCACCCCCACACTTCGCTCACAGGGAGCAGCCCTGTGGTGATGGGCTGGAACACGAACAGTAACAGCATAAACTTACAACTTTTGCAAATTGCTGGTCATGCAGGTGTCTTCCCTGCCTTGTGTGTGTGGTGTATAAATACATGCATCACATTTAGCCTATTCCTTGCAATTTCTGCTTTCCAGAGAGCAACCACTACCTGTGGCACTGGAGACCCAAAGTGCAGCTGAGAACCAGCTGCTCTAATAACTCATCTGCAGAATCCCACACAATACACCCCTGGAGGGAGTGAACCAGGTGCCTGAATGCATGGGGGAATCTTGCTTCTATTTATCTTCTGCTTTTATCCAATTATCTGGATTTTTACCACCTATAATGTGCTTGTCTTCCCAACATGCCCAGAAGAAGCACTACACCAAATTGCCCAAAAGAGAATTGCTGTGGAGACAGATGAAGTGACATGGCTAAGGTCACCCAAGGGCTGTGTCTAAGAAAGGAGCTGAACCTGGGGTGCTCCCAGAAGGAACTGAGTACAGTGTAGGCTCTGGATATACCTGGATGCCATTGAAGGACAAGGATTTCACAGCTGGAAATGGACCCACTGTAAGTCCTGTCCCACCTCTGAAGACAGTGAGACCAGCAGGTCAGCAGAAGCTACTAATATTTTCTAGTATTTTCCTTTTCCAGGTCATGTGCAGAGCTTACTGGGAAAGGCATGGCATGTCCACAGCTGGGCCAGATGTGCAGCTGATTCCTTCATTTGCCTTTTTGGTTCCTATTGTCATGTTGATACATATCAGTCCAGTTCTGCAAAACTGACTTTTCTTTTTTACTACTCCCAGAAATACCATTTTGCAATGATTTTTCCATTTCTGGAGTGGGTCAGATTGTCACAGTCAGTGTCCCTGTTGTAGTGTCTGGGTGGATTAGGGAGATGACACAGGGCTGAAGCAGAATGGCATGGCCAGAGCTCTGCCACCAGCACCAGAAACTTTGAGGGTGTTCCCCCGAAGGCTCCTCAGGGAGTAGGAACCCAAGCAGATTTTTAAGAAAAGGTTCCCGTGAGAAACTCTTCTAGAAAAGCTGAAACTGAACTTGAGCCAAAAGTGCAGGAGACGACCACAGGATCCCAGAATGGTTTAGGCTTGAAGGGACCTTAAAGACCACCCAGTTCATCCCCCCACCATAGGCAGGCACACCTGCCACTACACCAGGTTACTCAAATACTTGGCCTTGCTTCAAACACTGTTAGAAGAAAGTCTCTTTGGCTAAAGTCTAGCTATATTCCTGCACTCCAGTAAACCTGGCTGCTGTCTCCCTCCTGGAGATGACTTCATTCTACGAGGTTCCTCAGCCCAGGCTCTCTGTGCCTCAAAAGCAATTGTTTGTGCTGTAGTTGGGAAATGTGTATCATCACAGTTGCCTTTTTTCCCACTGCAGAGTAATTAATCGATATTTCTCATGGAGGGCAGTCAATTCTCATTACTCTGGGCTTTCACAAAACTGGTTTGTTTGGGTTTTTTCACAGAAGTGGAACATCCAAGAGACACTTCGTGCTAAGGCTGAAGTCTCCGTGTCACAATTACTCTCTTTGGGCTGTGAGAGTGTGAAGGCAGCACTCAGAGGCAAATTGAAGGAAAATTTTATGTTGAGGGAGGCAGGCACTGGTTCAGAACTCTCTACTGGTGTAAAATTAATGGAGGTTTTACTGCAAACTTTTCCGTGCAGCTGCTGTGAGCCTGTGAGACAGTGGCTGGGGCAGGAGCATGGCAGAGTGGAGGTTGCAAGGCACCAGCTTTTTCTTAATGCAAGATCATGGAATCCAGGAATGGTTTGGGTTGGAAGGGACCTTAAAGACCATCTCATTCCACCTCCTGCCTTGAAGGTTCAGGGTCACCTTCCATCAGACCAGGTTGCTCCAAGCCCCGTCCAACCTGGCCTTGCACACAGCTTCTCTGGGCAATCTGTGCCAGGGCCTCACCATCCTCAGCATAAATACCTTCTTCCTAATATCTAATCCAAATGAACCCTCTGTTAGTCCCAAACCATCACCCTGTGTCCTACCACAACAGGCCCTGCTAAAAAGTTTGTGCCCCTCTTTTTCACAGACACCTTTCAGTAGAGAAAGCCACAATAAGGTTTCCCTGGACCTTTCTCTTCTCTCGTCCAAGCAGTCCCAATTTTCATGACCCTGTGCCAGGAGTTAGTGTGGCACGTTCATGCCAGCATGGGGCTGCCAAGGATCCCAGTCCTAGCAGCACTGCCTGCTCCAGCACTCCCTGGGAATACCTGATCCATCCCCATCCAGTGGTGGGGGCAAGGGAGGGGCTCTGCTCCCTGTGCAGGTGCAGCACCTGGCACCTGAGTGCTGAGCAGAACTGGGCTGGAGTCTTTCAGAGGGCTCCCCAGTTCCTTCCTGAGTCCATCTACTGTACAATACAGCACTGGAAGTCATTATTGCTACAAAGAATCACTAATTCAATAATGCCACTACCCTGCAGGAATAACAACCACATTATATTAATGCATTTCCCCCTCGTATTCATCGCAGAACACAAAAGCTGTTCACAGAATGCAAGAAGACTTGAAGCAAGGACACCATTAGTGCTGCCATGCATTGCTCACACCCAGTCGAAGGGTTAGAAATCATGATTGCAAACCACAGTTTTGAATGCCATTCACAAATACAAAAAAAAAAAAAATTGCTAAAAGTTAAAACTTCAAATAAAAGTAGGAAAGCTGCCTGGCATTGCATGATAACGCAGCACTTTATTATTCCTCTTCAATTGTTTGACGTTTATGCCTCTGTTTAGCAAGTCTGTTCGTTATCGTTCTCCAATTAACAGAGACTTTTTTCAGATTATTTTTATGAAATTCTCATTTAATTAGCAATACAGCTGAATCTCAAATGGCAGTTTTAAAAATATCCTTCTACTGATCAAGCAGCCAAATGGTCTTTCTGAGATATTTGCAGAATTGTAAACCTTCATTTGTCTGCTAATTATCCCCCCCGCTTAGATGATGGGAATGGGAACACCTGACAATCAGGGGTTATTCACCGGACACTTTCATTGAGCATGGTGTGGAAAAATACAGATTTCACTTATTAAAACCTTCTCAGGGGCTTTTTTAAAAGTAGAGAATGGGATTTATCAGATGATTTTCAGAATCCACGCAATAGATGGGGAATTAAAATAAAAGGACAAATAATAGAAAACAGGTGTGATAGGAGACGTCAGGCATTCTATGAGCACAAAGCAAAATCAGAGGAAATACACTGATAATACAATAAGGAAAAAAAAATAAACGGAACAGTAAAATGTCAGTGAATGGGCCCTCCTGCTATACAGCTGGAGACCATTATGGTATTTAGCAAATCATACTTAAAGAAGCTTAAAGTGCATATTTGCCATATATTGGTGGGTGTATGTGGTTTGGGAGAAAAAAAAATCCTTTAATCTACCACTGAACCACTTCCACATTTGCAGGGGAATGTGGCAGCTTTCCAGGTCTCTGCTAGTCAGCCCTGCCTTTGTGATGCTGCCCCTCTTCAGCTCCTTGGGGTGGGTGAGCACAGGGACTCCTGTGCTCCTCTGCCTGCTCCCTGCACCACGGGGGTGTTTGTTAGTGGGATCAGGGGAAAAATCAGGTTTTCCTAGCACAGGGCTACAGGGCAAAACACTGAATTTGAGACTAAAGGAGACAGAGTCATAGAATGGTTTGGGCTGGTAGGGAGCTTAAAGATCATCTAGGTCCAGCCCTCTGCCATAGGCAGGGACAACATTTTCTGTTTCAGGTTTCAAGCCTAATTCTAGCAGGACATCAAGAGACTTCTGCCCATGCCAGAGGTGAGTTTTGGATGCTGTTGGTGTTACATACATTCTGCCACTATGGCTTTGCTGTGCTCCTGCTCTCATTTATATCCCAACAGTGCTCTGAAGCCCAGAGGTAGGAGGAAGGCAAGTGAGTACCAGTGTGGCCATTTCCGTGGCTGGAATGGACATGGGGCTTGCAAGACCCCACCAGCCATCCTCACCAAGTCTCACAAGCTCCAAGAAGATCTTCCAATTCATCGGTTTGGGGCCAGGAGAGAAGGCAGGAACTCCATCCAGGTATTAAAGGAGAGTAATGGAATAGTCTGCTGCTGCCAGGTAAGTGGAGAGGATTCCTCAGAGAGCCACTCCGGATCTCCAGCTGCAGTAATACATTGTTATGAATCTCTATCAGTGCACTTGTAGTGCAGCGGGAGAGTATGTCTGACATCGCCTCCAGTGACCTTTTCAATATAGTCCAAGTGCTGCAGAGCTGGTCTTTCAAGAGGAATTCAAATCGAATTTACTCAGGCAGAAAGGATTGGCCTGAGGATAGCCCTGCTACTCACTTCGCATTTCTCCTTGTCATTCTCATGGAAATCGCGGCTCTTTATGCATGGTGCTTCTTCCTAGGAACTGCAAATGTCTCCCTTCAAACAACAGGGACAGCCACCGTTCTGAGGGAGGGTTTGGAGTGCTGGTGGCAGCCGTGTCAGGCACTGCAGGGCTGCTGGTGGCAGCAGCAGTGGGAGGATGGAGGTGTGAACCTGAACACAACCTGTTGAAAGGTGACGATGTGACCGGGTGCGCTGGCACACCAAATTAGCTGCTGCGTGTCAGGCACCCACCATCGCGTTAAAAAAATGTAGCTCGTTGCCATGGGATGGAATAGCTGAGATTTGGATAAACTTCAGGTGCGGGGAGAGAAATTCATGGGAGGGAAATTCATTGATGGCTCTGCAAGGTGAGACAGCCGAGGAGTAACATCTGGTGCTAACACTAATGGCCCCGGAGTGAGGCCTCTGCCCTTCTGGGGGCAAAGTGTGTGTGTTTGGGAGGGGGAAATGTTGCTTTCCTGGCACACTATGATTATTTCATATGTTTGTCTGAGGTGCTTTAAAATGTAATTTCTTTGATTAATTTGGTGTCTATATTTTCACTGTTTTGTTTGCTCCAATTTATGACAAAATTGAACAAAGTGGGTAACAAAATATAGCCCTGTCAGGCTCCTGTCTTCACGGATATAAAGAAAAATGTGAAACTGTCAGGCACACAAATGTGCCAAACCCCAAGGAAAATTATTACATTCTGCTTGACATTTACTTTAATTTTACAAAAATCTGTAATACCATTATAAATAATAATAATAAAAAGCAGCATGGAAATATTTTTAAGTGTATTTATTTTCATTTGCTAGCTTGGTGATTTATGGGTTTGTTTTATTTTCTTTTTCTCCCCCTCTCTGCATCAGAAGAGAGAATGAGCACCTTGAGCTCGAGTGCTGCTCCCTGCCCGACTGCTGGAGTGGGGTACCCAAGGAAATGTGCCTGCTCACAAGAAGGGGGCAAAGTAACGGGGGACATGTCTGCTTCCAAAAGCTCTGCCAGGCTGCTCTTGAGCCCCTGTAAAGTTTCCTCCAAGGGGCAGGTCACTGGGTCAGGTCAGCATTGCCAATGCCAGAAAGTTGGTTTGTGCCAGCTGAGGGCCTAAAGGGGGGCTGATCCAGCACTGCTCTGTGGGAATGGGAAACAGACACCCATCTAAGTGTGGGAAGTGAGCAATCCATCCAAAGACTAGTAATGAAAGTAGAGAAAGAGTTCAGAAAAAAGGCACAAGAGGGTGGAAGCCAGCAGCACTCATCTTTCAAGAATGAGATGAGCGAAGGTCTTTTGAAAAAATGCACGTGGGTGATGCTGAGGGCCCTAATCCTTCTCCACCTGCTGATGTGAGCACCACATTCTGCCCTTCCCTTGAGACCAGGGCTGGCTCCTTCGGCCACCCCAGCCTTGAAGCTCCTGTGCAGAAGCAGAGATGCTGTGGACTGTAGCAGTTTTTAATTGAGAGGCAGCTGTTCTGTCTGGCTCTGGGGGGAGCTCGAAAGGCCATCACTCACTTCATTGTCTCAACTCACTTTCCTCTGGAAATCCTGTTCTCTTCCCCACCAAGCCTCAAAGCAGTCACACACCCCCTAGGAAATGGGAGAAGAAAACCCCTTCAAGACATCAAGGTGACTGCTCGTCTGACAGTTGAAGGCAAAGAAAAGTGTATGAAAATAATTGATGGGATGTAGCAAACGGGGCTGGCACCATTTACATACTGAACTGACAGCCTGTGCCATTCACAAGCCCTTGCCACTGTAAATAATGCCATACAGTGACATAGAAAAGTCTTATTTATCTCGGAAGTTTAAAAGGCACCATCTGAGTGGACAGCCAGCTTCTGGACTCCTCAAGGAAATGAGAGAAATAGGAGAGGTTGCATTAGATAAAGGTATATAACCTGGCTGATATGGGCAAGGCTCTGTCAGTCAGTGAACTCCAGGGATTTCCAGCCCATATTCATCATCCCTGTGCTCAGCCCAAGGGCTGATGCATTGCCTGGGACACAGCTCTAACACACTGAAGTCTGAAAACCTCAAGTGGTTTTCAGTGGTCAATATTTGTTACCTTTTACCCTTGTCATCCCCATAGTCTCTTATTGCCAAGGTGCTTGGGTTTCCTTAAGAGCCTCCAGCTGTGCTGCATTTGGGGTTGAGTGCTCCAGCTGCTCCCCACTGCCCTCCCTGCTGCTCTCAGAAAACCACCTGGTTTGGTCAGAGGAAGCTTGGGGTAAGTAGCTGTGCTTGGGTTATCTGCCTTGTTTTGGCAAGAGCAGGTCAGAGGGTGTTCTCTGGGTTGGGATATCCGTGGGGCTGGTGACCTTTGCTGCTGAGCAAGTCCTTGCACAGCTTCCACCCACCTGTGCCTGATGGAGGGTGCACCCTGGCCATGACATTGTACTGGGATGTGTCACAGCACTGGTCCTCTAAGCTCTGGCTAAGCCCTGATGTCCTTGGATTGCTCAGATGGTGGGAATAGGCTTTGCTGAGGAGTGGGATGCTTTTTGAGGAAAAGGCTTTCCTGTTGGGTGAAAGGTTTTGGTGAGCTAGTCTCTTCCAGCTTGTAAGGTTTAATTTGTTTTCATCTCTGAGGGATGGCTGCTGTTGGGCTCTAAAGCCTGGGGAAGCAGTGAGGCTCTATCATCCCAGACAGGTCAGGAAGCTCATTCCTGGTGCTCCCAGCAGCATCCCTGTCATGCTGGCTCCATGGCCAGCGAGCCTGGGCCCCTCCACGCTGTGCTCAAGTGAGTAGAGCTGCTCCTGTGCAAACCCCAACCACCTCCTCTCCCTCTGTGGCCACCTCAGCTCCTCGGGGCTGTGCTCTGCCAGCCAGCAGGTTGCCACTCAGCCTCTCCTTTATAAAGCCCTTCTGGGACGTGAAATGTGCTGCTGCTCAGGAGAAGGCGTTATAATGGGCAGGTACCTGTGGGGGAAGACGGATCACTGAGTCAGAAATCAATCGAGAGCTTGTGATAGCATCATAAATCAGGGGATGCTGAGCGTTAAAGAAACCCAACACTTGATTTATAACTTGGCACAAGCCATTTGTCGCCAGCCAAGATTTTCAGAAAGAGAAACATTTTTGTAAGCTTAATTTAACATTATTTTTTTCCACTGCGCTAAGTGTTTCTGTAGGGTTTATTTTTCCCCCCACAGATAAAACTCAATTTGCAGATAAAAGCAGCTGAATGACATCTGAAAATTTTGTTTCCCTTTGAAATGCTTGATGTGTTCGTGCTCTCTTTACCCTAATCCATGGTCATTTTTCTCTCAGCCTAGACTCCTTCCTGATGTCTTTTAATATTGAGTCTCGCTGGGAGTAGGAGGCTTTTGCTGGTAGATGGCTGGTGCAAATCCAGCTCACGCTGCTGAGCAGTATTATCAGTTAATCACCGCTCTGCTGCTGATGTGGAGCTCATTTTGGTAGCAGCAGCAGGTAGGCAGCTGCCTCACCTCAACCTGCCCAGTTAGCTGCGTGTCTGGGTGGCTGCAGGAGAGGCTGAGCAGTGGCTCCCGTGGCCATGGGATTCACCCTGAGCTGCAGTGGCTCCCGTGACCATGGGATTCACCCTGAGCTGCAGTGGCTCCCGTGGCCATGGGATTCACCCTGAGCTGCAGTGGCTCGGGAGGGGCAGTTTGTGCTGCTGCTGCTGCCCAGTGCTGAGATTGGGAGCCTGCAGTGCTGGTGCATCAGAATGGCTTATCTGTCCCTGCATCTCAGCATCTCCAGGAGGGCATCTTGTCTTTTATGCTGCCAAGTGATGTGTCATTAATATATGTTGCCCTGGTTTTTGCTAAAGCCTTCTGTTTTTAACCTTGGAGTCAAATTCTTTCTCACACAGTTTCATGTAAATAATAGCCAATGTTTACTTAACGGTATTTTCTGGTTTTCATTCCTTTTGTGATAAAAGAACTTTGATGAGCATCTTTCTTCTCCAGTGGGATTGAGAAGGAAGTGACATGTCCTCCAATCCCTTGTAAAGTTGGGATTTGTATAAGAATGTGAGATATGTCAATAATAAAGGCTTTCCCCTCCTTTCTGCTGAACCTGGCAAGTGTGAGAGCCTCTTTATTGTGTCTTCCCAGACACAAATATATATAATTTTTTTTTCTTCAGATGAGGAATTAAAGTCTTTTCTGGTGTAAGGGGGGTTTTTTTGAGAATTTAAAATTAAGCATCTGTTAATTCTAAGGTGCTCTGAGCATGAGCCTTGATGGACAATGCTGTTCCCAGAGTAGGTACCTTTTTTATGTCATTTTATAATTAGCTGGATTTTGGACTTGATTTCTTTGGGTGCCTTAAACTGGGTTGGGAAAGCACAAAGGAGAGCTATTCTGGAGTTTTCTGTTTGCCCTGGGGACACTGTGTATATGGCATGAGCACAGAAGCAGCCTGCCCAGGGTCATGGTCACAGCACCGAGCCTGTCTGAGTTCCACAAGTGTTTGCACAATGCCTGCAGGCACACGGTGGGATTCTTTGGGATGTCTTGGAGATGTGCTCAGCTAAGAGCTGGACTTGATGATCCTTGTGGGTCCCTTCCAACTCAGAATATCCTGCGGTTCTGAGATAATTGTGCTTCTTAGTTGGAAATATTTGTCAGTGCAAAGCATCGTGCACGAGGTTGTGGTGGGAGTGCACTCAGTTTGCAACTTGTCTCAGACACACGTGTGGCTCTGGCAAATCTATTCCAGGCCAAAAAAGATAACAAACAAGAAGAAATAAAAAAAGTATGGAGCTCAAATATTCTCCACTTACAAATGGTGCCTATGGTCCATTTAGCTTCATATATACAAAGTAATATTGTTCATAGGCAAAAATCCCGTGAGCTTCCTGGAACATAGAGGACCGGTGTTGCTTAGTTACCAGTGGCATGCTGGCATGCTGAGATAAATCAATACAGCTCCAAATATTAAAGCCTTTAAAACAAAATCAAAGCTGTGTCCATAGTCCCCAAAGCTTCCTCTCTGCCTTGGAGCAAACGGGGCCCTGGAGCTGTGCAGGAGCCACGGACACAGTGACAGCACAGGCTGCTGCTCTGCCTTTCGCTTCTTTCTTTGTCCACTTCTTGAACTAGAAGTGAGACTAGGCTGAGCCATCCCAGAGGAGAGAGCAGGATGGAGAGGGTGGGTAACAGGGCTTTGTATGGCCGTGGAGGTGACTTCTGTTTGCTCTGCAGCTGCTCCCAGCCCGTCCCTCCTGTACGAGCAAGTGTCCAGCCTTGCACAGACACGTGGCAGCAGCAGCTCTCGTCCTCTGGGCCCTGGCAAGCTTTGCCCTGGGCGAGATGCTCTGAGCTCGGCCTGAAAGGAGCACAGAGCCCTGAGCAGAGTCATGGCATGCCCTGACAGTGTCTGCTGAGAAATGGGGAGAGGGGAAATATCTATAAAAAATGCCAGAGCAGCTTGGTTCCCCAGGGAAGTGCCTCGGCTGCCAAGATCCCAGGTCCCTCTTCACCCTGGGGTGGATGTGCGAGTGGGGCACTATGGGAGAGGAGATAGATAACTTTAAATGTTTGAGACCTGCTCTAAATTAAATAAGAGTGAGGAAATCATATCCCACAGATTGAAAGAGAACCAGCAAAGCACAGAAAAGAAGTAATGCTCTTTGGCTCATTTACTGGAGTGAATGAAATTGGTGGTGATTGACCTAACTTGCCTGTATAAATACAATTTATATAATTTGCTAAGACTGATTTTTCTAGAGATGAAGAATGGTACGGGAAGATCTTGGTCTGGAGTCAAATGATAGCAATGCCCTGCACCCACAGGCCTGGAGTGGGATGCCTGGATCAGGTCTCTGGGCTTGGAAATCCCAGGGAACAGGAGCTCATGTTCTGAAATGCAAATGTAAAACAATCACAGACCTTGGTGCACTGGCGCAGTGCTGAGGTAAGTCACTTACTGGCGCCTGAGAGTGGGTTAAGCTGTCTATATAGACACAGCCCTTGGAATTTGTGTGACAGTAATACCTAGAGAAATCTACCAGGATTAGATCACTTATATTAGATTTGGTAGATATGCATGTACAGCCTCTTCTCCCAAAAGATTGTAATGTAAGTAGACAAGTCAAAATAGTGGCGAGAAAAAAAGGCTGTAACTTTACTCCAGCTTATAAATGGCAAACTAGAGCACAGCAACGCTCAGTCACTTGTCCACAGGGACAAAAAAAAATGTGTAGTTGAGCTGGGAGCTGAACCCAGCTTTTGTTAATTCTAGCTCCAGCAGGTTCTAGAAGGGCCAGGACAGGTTGAGGATGCTGCGTTGATCCTTTGCTGGCACAGATCCCTCGGTCCCTGTGGCTGCTGGGCTGGGACAGCTCGGGACAAAGGGCCAGCCCTGGCAGTGTGTCAGGACCTGTGCTCAGCAGCCCGTGGGATGTGCTGGAGCTGGTGCTGTTCTCCAGCAGCTTCGCGGTGCCAGCGAGGAGGTGGCAGCTCCATGTCACTCCTCCTGGCTCCTCCGTGGGCCCCTGCCCTCGGCCGCTGGCAGAGGGGACATTTGTGAGGGCTGGTGGCAACGTGGGAAAGGCAAACACCCCTGGTGGGGGAAGAGGCAAGGCTGGAGGATGGTTTGGAGGCATCTGCTACAGCTCCTGCACCTTCACAGGAGTCAGCCTCAGCCCACTGCTGGCAGCAGCGGCTGGCGAGCAGGAATTCCCCAGCCTGACCCTGCACCTGCTGTGCCCTGCTAGCCCAGCAGGGATGGGTGCTGGATGGGTTGGTGAGGTGCTCTGGAGTGAGCAGTGCTCCTGAGCAGCTGCTGGAAGCCAAGATCTGGCAGATTTCCAGGCTCACTAGGAAAGCTCATCCTTTCATTGCTCCTTTCCTCCTCCCGGGGCCCTGGGAGATCATAGGCCTTCAAAAAAGCCTTAGCAGGAGACGAAGAGCCATGAATGAGGTTTCTTCTTTCCCTGCTGAGCATCAGAGTCTCCCTGCACTGTGCGTGCAGCAAGCAGCCCAGCAGTACCTCCAGCCACGAGGCATCTCCATCCATCTGAAAGTGACACTGGGACTTCTCGTGGTCATCCTGGAGAACTTTTATTACAGCGCCAGTAAGAGGGGAGAGAGGAATGAGGCTCTGGGAAGCCTTGGTTCCGTGGGCTGTTCCCTTGCTCCTCAACATCCCTGTCCTTCATTTGTCTTCCCTCTGTGAGACAGAATATTCAGAACTGCCAAATTCTTGAGGCTTTCACTAGCTCTGTAGCTGCTTGGGAAGTATGGCTTTCTCTTTTCTTTTTCTTTTTTTGACGAGGTTCTCAAAAACAATCTCCCCTTTGTTTTCCTTTCTACTAGAAACCTGGAATATTGGCACTCTCTGGCTATAATCCACACCAGCTGACATTTTGTGGATAAGCTTTGTCCTTCCACCTTTTCCCTGTGTTGAACAGAGCAGCACACACCTCTTGGAAGAAACCAGGTCATTATAATATAGCTTGTGTGGCACTAAGAGGAGAGGAGCAGCAATAAAATGTGCAGGTGTGCACAGCTGGCCAAGCTGTGACACTTGTTCCAAGAGAAGGAAGTGTCCAAAACCAGGTTGGGTGGGGCTTGGAGCAACGTGGTCTAGTGGAAAGTGTCCCTGCCCATGGCAGGGGGTTGGACTGAGATGACCCTGAAGGTTCCTTCCACTCCAAATCTTTCTGCGATTCTTATGTATATTTTAATTGATTTGGTTGAGTAATGGTTAAGTCTCTGAGACCTCTCCCTTCTCATTTTTACCTACTCCATGAGAAGCAGGAGGAGGCCTCTGGAGAGAAATGCCAGGCAAAATTCAGGTGATTGTTGTCCAAACTAAGGTAAGAAAACATATTTTCATGGAGATCAGCCAGAGAGGATTAGCAGGCACAGAGTGGGATGCGGGTGGAGAAATGATTACAGGTTGATAAAGACAGATGTAAGACATAAACAGATAAAAATTGGTTTAAGTATTTATAAGAGCCCAGGAGTCTCTCACAAACGTTATATTTGGGACAGAGCTAGAGTGATTTATAGCTGCTCTTTGCACTGCTCACTCTGCTTTCATCGCTCCATGGTCTGGGCTAACCTGGGTGTCCCATGATTAAGGGAACTTCAGGTCACACAAGCATTGCACAGTGCACGGTGCTGTCCTGGAGGGGCCTGGTGTGAGCATTCCCGAGCCCCCTGGCTCCAGCAGAAGCTGCTCCCAGGGCTGGAGCCCCTCTGCTCTGGAGCCAGGCTGGGAGGGCTGGGGGTGCTCAGCTGGAGAGAAGACTCTGGGGAGACCTCAGAGCCCCTTCCAGTGTCTAAAGGGGGTCCAAGAGAGATGGAGAGGGACTGGGGACAAGGGTCTGGAGAGACAGGACACAGGGAATGGCTTCACCCTGACAGAGGGTGGGTTTAGGTTGTATATTGGGAAGAAATTCTTGGCTGTGAGGGGGAGGAGGCACTGGTACAGGGTGCCCAGAGCAGCTGTGGCTGCCCCTGGATCCCTGGAGATGTCCAAGGCCAGGCTGGAGGGGGCTTGGAGTAGCCTGGGATAGTGGAAAATGTCCCTGCCCATGGCAGGGAGAGGAATGAGATGAGATTTGAGGTCCCTTCCAACCTAAACCATCCTGTGGTTCCATGGTCCCTCTGCTGCACATCCAGCACAGAGAAATTGTGTCCATGGAGGACTCTGGAGAGGTTACACTCCCCTGGTGTTTCCCCAGGAGCCTTGGCTGTGTTTGCTGCCAGCGCCTGCAGTTCCACTCTGCTGTGACAGCTGGCTGGAGTCTGGAACACTCGTGTGGCTGCAGGTTGGAAAGGTTCCTCCAGCCCACCCAAACACCTCTCCCGTTGTGTGTCCTGACAAAGTCTCAGGCAGGTGTGGTGTAAGGGGACCCACAGTGGCTGTCTGCCTCCAGCCAGATCAGTATAAGGTGAGTTTTCATCCTCAGTTGCTGCAGGACCCTGAGCACAGAGGAGCAGGGAACTGAGGAGGGAGAGCTGGTGGCACCAGGAGTGGGCAGCTTCAGCAGAAAGGAGCAAAGGTGGTGCTGGTGGGAGAGACTTGGAGGACAGAGAAGCTGGGGGAGGACAGGACTGGGCTCCCCAAGCCAGGCATGGAGAGCAGAAGGACCAGAACCGTGCAGGAGATGGGTCTGGTGGGAATGAGGATGTGCTCGTTCCTGTGATCCAGTGTCTGCCTCACGCAGCATTTGTGCTGGGAACACCACCCCGCTGGAGGTGAAACCCCACTGATGGCAGCTGGGCACGAGTTTGTCCCCACACACCCCTTCAGGCTGTGCACGTGTGGGGTGTGACCTCCAAAGACAAATGTTCCCTCCTGCTAAGCAGAGGAGAAAGAGCCGCTGCTATTAATTATTAATGAAATCTCTCACACAGCATTAAAGACACGGGCAATTCTTTTTGGCAAGTGTAATGAAAAAATTAATTGAATAATCATTCCATGTAAATAGATTTAGATAAGCTTCTCGTCTTTCTTTTTCAATTTTTTTTTTTCCTTCCCCTCCTTCTCTCTCCCCACTCACACTTTCCACTTTTCAGTGGAGAAACACTGTGATTTATTGCTTGGAATATTGTTTTAATTCAGAGCATCCTGTGGTGAGCAGTGGCTGTACTGGCTGGGGCCACCAAGTCCCTTGGGTCCAGGCGGTCTTAGGGGATGCAGAGTAGCATGAGGGAAGAAAAGGCTGTTAAAATTTACTGCTATTAGGAATACTTCAAAAGAAACTGAAATGCCTGATTTATAGGGTGTTGTTTTGTTAATGGCTTAGAGAGCCTGATCCTGTTCCTGTCTGTGAGTCCTTCCAGGTTTTAGGGGGTTGTTGGACCCGGATCCAGGCCCCCCCATGTGATGGGGACCATCCCCTGCCCTGCTGCAGTGACCTGGTGTTAGTGAGATGCTGTTTCTGTTCCCCGAGGCTGCTCAGGTGCCTGTCAGCTTCATGCCTTGAACTTCCACGTTGCGGTGGGAGGAAGCATGACAAGCCTTCTAATTTTTCTTTTCTCCTTTCCCTTTAGGGAGTTGTTAACGTTTCCCAATGAATGAGCCTGTATGTGACCCTGGGGCAGGGTTGGGCATCCCTGTGAGTTCCTTGGGGGCTGCACTGCCAAGAGCCCTGGGAGGGATGTGGGGCAGCCCTTCCCAGCAAGGATCCAAACCCCAAACAGACCAGGACCAAAGCACTGAACTCCTCCCAAATGCCAGAGCCTGGGGCTCGGCTGTCTCCTGTGAAACCAGTGAAGAAACTGCTGTGCTCTGGTTCTCACCTCCCATCAGAAGCAGTCTGCCTTTTTCTCTCGTGTTTTAGTGAAAAATACTTTCCAATAAATTTTATCACAGAGATTCTTCTTTGGGGTCTCCAGCTCTAATTCCTTAACACGGAATGTTTGTAAAGATACAAACCTCTTTTACCTTTACCCATGAAACTTCTCAATTCTCACTGCTCTGCAAAGTGCCATAAATTTAAGGAAGAGCCAGGAGAGAATATCTTTCCATAGGAATTTCTTACGGCTTTTAAAATTAACACTCAAAAATACACACCAAAATACCCAAGCCCCCAAACCACCTTTCTCCCCTCCTGTGTAGAGCCCTGAATTCTCCCAGATGCTCAGCAGAAACACAAGGAAGGTATTCAGGACCAGATTGTGGTGACCCTGTTCAGTATCAGCACAGGTTCAGCAGGACACATCCACTTTCTATATTTTGAAGTTTAAAATAGCCGAATTCCTCGAGCTGTGATCTGCCCCGTATTTCAGACAATGTAGACAAATATTAACTCTAACTCTGCAGACTTTCCAGGAATATTATGCTAGCATTTCCTGAAGACATACTGCCATTTGACCCTGTGTCTTTTTCAGCTCCCCATCTCACCTGACAGCAAATTTCCAGCTTTCTTGTTCCCTATAGTTACAACTATGTCCAAACAGTGTCTTATCATTCAACCTACACTAAACCAGGCAGTTCCTGAAAGACAGACTGCTCTTACAGCTTTTCACACTTCAGCTGCTGCCTCACTCTGTCTGCAAAACAAAACAAAAAGAGGGAGAAATAGAAACTGCCTGCTGAAATGAAGCAACTGCTTTGTTGATGCTTATTGTGCCTGCAGTTTCCATGAGTTTCCATGCCTGGAGTTTCTGAATTTCTTTTGCTTTAAGTGACAGCTGAGTGAGTAACTGTCCCCTGAAATGACAGAAGAGCCCAGTTGATTTCTACCTAGGGATCTAACTAAGCTGGACTTTGTGGACCATGGATCCAAGGCAGCTCAGTTGGGTGTTGGAGATGAGAAACAGGAGCTGGCTCTTCCACAGGCTTGTCTCACAGGTCTGGCTAAATACCTGTAACTCTTCTCTGGGGTATTTATTTCAATAGCCAGATACGTGTACAATTGTAACATTCATCATGTGAGACTGAAACAATGAAGATTGCATCTCCTTTGTGCAAGCACACACACAGAGCTCTGCCCAGCTGGGAAGAAGTTGCTTTGAGAGTTGGAGCAGCCCAGTTGCTCAATAGGAGTTAATGAGCAGTTCCCTTTTTCAGTGATTTTATAACCTGGATCTTCTAATTCACGGTGGGCTGAAGCTCTGTGTGTAATTGTCTGGTGTGATTCAGTACAAAATCAGCAAAATTTAGTTGCTAGAGGGTTTTTCCCCCCGTTTGAACACCCCTAGTGTCCAGGCCCTGCTAAGGCCATCGAAGGCTCCTTACCTGCTGGGGTTTGGCTCAAATGCCTGTGGAAGGGGTTAAAAGTCCCTGGCCCACAGCAAAACCACATTATCTGCTGGGGCTGGTGCTCAGCAGTGTCCAGGCATGATCCTCTTCCCACAATCAAAGCTTGGGACTCATTTGTTCCAATTACACCAGTAACTCCAGATGAAAACCAGCAGAAACACACCCGTATAAAACAAGGTCAAAGGTGGGATGACAGTCTGCTCCTAGTGACACTGCTGCTCTTTTTCCACTGGTGTTTTATTGCCCTCTGGTATAAATCAGGCCTTTCATGGTTTTTAAGGTTTGGTTTCATGTGACTGCCCTCTGCTAAAGTGTCCATTCTCAGGTTTCAGGGCTCTGTTTTAACCTTTAGTAAAAAAAAAAAAAAAAGTTAGTCATCTATAAACAACATAACATTGTTCTTTTTATTTTTGCTTTCTTTTCTTTCTTTTTTTTCCCTCTCCCCTCCTCTCTGCAAAAGAGCCAACTGAACCTAATCCTGTCTTCTGCAGGACCTGGCAGCCTTTCAGGACTGCTTTTACTGGATTTATATGGAATTTGGTCACCTGTGGCTTCAGGCAGCCCAAATCTCCCAGGATGTGCAGGATGGGTGAGGGAGAGCCGGGCACTCGTGGATCCCACCCACAGGAGAGCAATGCCTTTGAGAATCAACTCCTCATCCCCAGCGAAGGACAGTGGGAAAGGAGGGTTCTGAAAGGGAAAGCCTCAAAAGTTGGCTGCTGGGCAAAGCCTTCTTGTCATGGTAGGAGTGATCCTCACCCCGTTGGCATTGCTCCTGCCTGCCTTAGCTGTGCCCGTGGACGATACCTGAAATCCAGACAATCCTTCCAAAAGCACTCAGCTCCTGCCTGAGCTCCCAGTGAGAGCTTTTTTGTTTGGAAGGAGGTTATTGATGCCGTCATCACCTGGATGTGGCTGGGAGGGCTTGGGGGTTGTTTGAACATCCAGGTTTCACATGGTCAGGGTCCTGCAAAGCGAGCTCAAGGTCCCGTTAAAAATGCCAGAGCAGGATCATATCCACATCTTTTTAGGAATCTGGGGTAGGTGAATTTTGCTTTCTCCCAGTATTGCCTGTCCTCAAGCCGATCTGTAGCAAACACCATGTCTCAAATGCATGTTGTTAAATAATTTGCTTACCCTCTGTGTTTCTATTCTTTCTCTCTATTGTAAAATAGGTATATTAGCCCATCTCATGGGATTGTACTTGGAAGATTGATTAAAATCTTCACGTAAGAAGCATGAGATTTGTCCAAAGTGTTCCTGTGAATGCAGGAAGAACCACATCCTTACCTGCCCGAAAGGCTCTTTTGCTTTGTTGGAGTCAGTGGATTTGCCACTTAAAAAAAAACCAAAACAAAACGAAAACCAAAAAACAAACAAAAAACCAAATCAAACCAAGAACAAAACAAAACAAAACAAAAAATAAAAAACAAAACAAAAAACCCCTTCAAACCTCCCCCCAAAAAACCAGAAAAAACCACAAAAAAGAGCCAGGTCTGAGATGAGCATGAGGAGCATGAGAAGCTCTTGCAATAAGCAGCGAAAAGTGCAGGAGCAGGAGCTGCTCCCCTCCTTGGTCCTTCCCAGTGGCCAAAGGCCGGTGCCGTGAGCCACGCACGTTCCCAGGAGCCTGCAAGGTGAGGCAGAGGACGCTGCAGCTGAAGTGCCACATCATTTCTCCAAGGTGGTTTATTTATCAGACATCTGCCTCTGATATAATTAACGTCACCCTCCGCCCGTGCTCCCGCAGAGGAAGGGGCTCGGTCAGGTGCCAGGAAAGCTGAGACTCCAAAGCCTCAGCACATGGGAGTGAATGAGGAAATGAGGGGGTCTCTGTCCCTGTCCATCTGTGGGGGATGCTGAGCTCCATGGGCAGCCTTGTCCCCCACAGATGTTGCTGTTGTCCTCTGATGGGAGTGTCCCAGAGGTGACATGGTGCGAGAGGAATGCAGACACTGCTCCAAGAGAAAAGCTGGAAAGGTCCATCTCAGGGTGAGGAGGGCCTGGGATCACCTTGCACTGACTGTGCTGGAGCTCCAGTGGTCTCCAGAGCCCCTCTGTGATTTTGTGTAAGAGAAACCAGGATGGGCTCAGTACCCAGATGTGAAATGTTGGTAGCAGAGACATGGGGAAGCTGAGCTGCTGCTGCTGCTGGCCCCGGCCAAGGAACGGTGCTGTGGTGCTGAGCTGCCCATGGCAGGAGGGGCTGCAGAGCTCGTGGCCCTACAGCCTGGTCCCAAGGAGGCTTGTGAGATCTGGGGGTAACTGTTATGTGTTTAGAAGTGGAACTCAAGAGCCAAAAGTGGTTGTGGTGGTTCTGGCAGTGGTCCAGATCACCTTTACAGACTGAGAGATGAGGGAGAAGTGAAAACACCAAAGCTGCGCTTGCCTGGTGCATCCCTGTCTCCTCTCTGTGGTTTGGTTGCAGTTTTTAGCAGCTTTATACTGAATTTAGCAGAACTTTCCTCATCCACTCCTGCATGATCAGTTGGGAAGTTTGGCAACTTATTTTCTGTTTTCCTTTGGGAATTTACACTTTGTCCTGGGGCTTCCCGGGGTCTGTCATTGCCTGCAGGAGTGCAGGAATGTTGGTATCCTGCTAAAACAGCACACAGACCCTCACAGCTGTGCCTGGGCAGAGCTGCTGGGTGCAGCAGGAGGGCAAGAGGCAGGTGTGTGGCTCAGGGGTGTCTGCTGGGAGGAGGGAGACAGTATTTCATCAGCATTGATTCCTGCAGGGCCATCTCCCTGACACTGATGGGAGAGGTTTAGCTTCAAATTAATCCGAACTTTGGATCAATGGGGTGAGATCAATGAGTTCAGGATAAACCAGCCTGTAACAGCTACAAGCTGGTTCATTGCACAACAAGATGAGCTTGTTTCAGCTGCCAGAGGTGCAAGAATATGGGAGGCTCTGTGGATTAGGGGATGGACATAGTGGGGTCCCCCTAGATCTGGCCTGGAGAGTTGGACCAAAGAACTCTCACAGATGGGGCAGGCTGGTTTTCATAGCCATAGAAGAGTTTGGGTTGGAAGAGACTTTAAAAAACATCTTGTTCTACCCCTCCCTGCCATAGGCAGGGACACCTTCCACTAGACCTGGTTGCTCCAAGTCTCATCCAATCTGTCCTTGCACACTTCCAGGGATGTGTTCCTGTTTCACACGAGGCCTCACACTGAGGCTCCACAGTTGGCATCGGGTGCCCAAGAGCAGATCTACAGTATGAATGTCCTTCCTGGAGGTATTTCTGTGGATGTGGAAGAAGGACCAACCCAGTTTATTGTGGGGGATTGCAGCTATTAATGTAGGTTGCCATGGTGAGTAATTAAAATCTTCCCACACGTCCCGCGCCTGCACCGCAGCAGGTGCCCTGCACAGCAGATGTTGTGCACACCACAGGCACGGGAGCAGCTTCTGAGCACAGGAGAAACCCACAACATGCTTTCACCTCTACTTGTCTTGGTCAGTGAAATGGTCCCTGGCTGGAGCTTAAATAATGCTTTTAATGCTGCTTTGCACAACACAGAGGAGCTGCAGGGTACAGGTTGTAATCCGTGGATGCTCATCGTCTTTGAGAGTATCAGATGTTGTTCAAAACTGTTGTAAAATGCACCAGATAATGGTGTTAAAGAAACAAACCCCCTGAGGGTGGCTGTGTGCCTCGCCTGGTACCAAGCAGAGGTCAGGAGCTGCCGGTTCTGCAGCGCAGCCTCGGTTACCTGAGTAGGTGTTTAACAGACGTCAGCTCCCAGGGCCTGCAGAATTTCAGCCTCAGTGCTGGGTCTCTCCTGTAACACTGGAGCATAAATTGCATTCAGATTTCCTTCTTCTGCTTTGGAATGTCTGTGGGAGAGGCACTGAGGTCAGAGCTCTGTGTGCTGGAGCACAGAGCTGCTCTTGGGTCCATCACCTGAGGGGTCGAGCTGGCATTGTTTGTAGGGGATACGGGACATCCCAGGCAAGCCAGAGCTGAGAGGTGATCAGTTCACCCCCACAGAGAAAACACAAGGTCTGTCACGTCCCAGTTTTGGCTTTACTGTGACTCATCAGACTGCTTCTTGCTGGGCTTCTCCATTTCAACCCTGAAAAAAATCAAAACTGTTTCTGACTTTGCTTCTCCACTTTCTTTTTTCCTCCCTGGATTTCTTTGCAGTGCCTCTAGTGAAATTGTTTAAAGGAGTTAGGAGGAAGTATGAACAATGTCTCCTGTGCTTCTCGAGGGAAATCTTTGTGCTGAAGCTTGTGCAGCCTCTCCTCCTTCCTTGTGCCTCTCTGAAGATCAGCTTGTGAGCACAGCTTTGGTTGGAAAGCTGGAAATCCACCTCTGGTTACTGGTGGAGCAGCTGGTGATCCCAGAATTTAGAGAGGAAGGAGCTGGTGGGACTCAGGGGAGAAAGCCAGTGTCCCTTTACTCCAGCACACCCATCCTGCTGGGCAGGGGTGAGTCCTTCCAGGGGATCGATTGTCCAAGGAACAAAAGCAAAGCAGGAATAAAGTGCAATAATCATGTGAGAGGAGAGAAACTTGAGAAGTACACCACAGGTTCACTTAACTCCTGCTTGGTCGATAAGCTGCTTATTGAAAGGCATTATTCTTGTGCTCCTGATTCCCAGAAGTGTCAGAGCTGCCTGGAAGGCCATAACCAAGCGACTGCCAGCTCGGCTGCCATTGATTTTAATGGAGCAGGACACAGCACTGGGTAATAAAGTGTAAAAACACGATTTCCCCAAAATTAATAGCACAATGGGATAACAAAAGTGGTGACTAGCATGGAGTTGTTTCCTATTCCTGTCTTTGCACAAGGCTGGCTGGCTCCCTGACATCCCCTTCCCATTGCATGGCTGCAGTGCTAATTTAGGGCTATAATCACAGAACGTGCACTGGAGGGTGGGCTGGTCACCACCCAGAGAGAAAAAATAAGTCATTGAATGTTTATTTCCTTACGCTGATATTCTACTACTTCAACTATTCACAGTTTAGGAGAAGCTATTTCCTTTTTCACTCAGTTATTTAAAACAGGAGCTCCTGTTAAAGCTGTATGAAATACAGATTTCCTTTGGATTTACGGCCTAAACAAAACCTAATGCTTTGGATGAACATTTTCTTTCCCCTCGGTAAATCATAAAAAGTTAGACTTATCAAAAATGTCTCATTCAATGACAAATTAAATGTTTTGGTTTGGAGAATGGAAGGGAACAGCAGCGAGAACAACTATGCTTTTAAGTTACATTTAGGTAAATATAAAAGAAGAACAACTAAACATATTGCACCTAGAAAACATTTGAACTGAGCAGTAAGTCTAGGGGTGATGTTCCTGTTGCTGTTGGCATGAACTTTTAAGTTTTAACATTACTGAACTTAGTTTTCTCATTTGCAAAAAGATCCTTTACTCGGAGAATTTGCATGGCCTTAGCCATAATATAACAAATATTAAAATCTAATTTTAAAAACCAAGGTAACTTTTCAAAAGTAGGATCTCAGTTATGTATGTAGATCAGTGATAGTTAGGGGGCTCCTTTCTTGGACATGTTGTTTCAAAGGGAGCTTGAACAGAAAAAGGCTTAGTTCAGCCTAATGCAGCAGCAGCAGAAATAAAAAAGGTATTGTGTGTTTGGGAAAACACAATAAAGACGCTCTCACACCTGTCAGGTTCAGCAGAAAGGAGGGGAAAGACCCTTTTATTTACATATGTCACGTCTTATACAATTCTCAACTCCACAAGGGATTGGAGGACATGTCACTTCCTTCCCAATCCCACTGGAGAAAAAAGATGCTCATCAAAGTTCTCTTATCACAAAAGGAATGAAAAACAGAAAATACCGTTAAGTAAACATTGGCTATTATTTACATGAAACTGTGAGAAAGAATCTGACTCCAAGGTTAAAAACAGAAGGCTTAGCAAAACCAGGGCAACAGTATTGTTCTAACCCCTGGTTGCCATAGCCCAGCCACAGGTGCCACTGTTTGCCTGCACTAGTTTGAAATCAAACCAGTGGGAGATCACAAGTCAGAATTATAATTTAATAGGAGAAAATTAAAAGAAATAAATAAATGCAGTANAACCCAGGACATTGCCACAGGGCTGTGAGATCACCCGTGAGCCAAGGGAGACGTGCTGAGGGCACGCGGGGGTGCAGGAGCCCTGCTCGGTGCTGAACGCCGCGCACCGCGCTGCCTGTGCTGTGCTGGCACAGAAATCCCCGTTCTACAGCCGTGCAGTGGCCTCGGAGCTGCTCTGCCAGCACAGAACCCCAGAGGATTTCACACCATCTGCTTGTAAGCTCAGGGCAGCATTTGCTCTGGGCCTGGCCCTGCACGCGGTTGGGTCAAGGGAAGGGCTCCGTGCTGGGACAGGTGGGTGAGCACCTGGAACTGCAGCGCTGCATCCAGGCCTGGAGCCCTCAGCACATGAAAGACACGGACCTCCTGGGCCCAGAGGAGGCCGTGAAGATGCTTCAAGGGCTGGAGCCCCTCTGCTTTTGGAGCCGGGCTGGGAGAGCTGGGGGTGTTCACCTGGAGAAGAGAGGGCTCTGGGGAGACCTCAGAGCAGCCTTTCAGTACTCCAACAGGACTCATGAAGGAGGAGAGGGAGTGACTTTTTACTCCCTTTAAGGGTAGGTAGCAAAAAGAGATGGGGAAATGATTTTAAACTAAGAGATGAGAGATTTAGATTAAATGTTAGGAAGAAATTCTTCCCTGTGAGGGTGCTGAGGCCCTGATATAGATTTCCCATAGAAGCTGTGGCTGTCCCTGGATCCCTGGAAGTGTCCAAGGCCAGGTTGAACAGGGCTTGGAGCAACCCAGTCTGGTGGAAGGTGTCCCTGAACCTTCAAGGCAGGGGGTGAGAATGAGATATCTTTAAGGTCTCTTCCAACCAAAACCATTCCATGATTCTGTGACTTTGGATTTGGTGTCTGGCCCTTGCTGGCTCTGTCTGGGCACTGGGGACAGCTCTGCCTGCAGCAGCTCCTGTGTCGACAGCACGGTCAGTCCTGTGAGTGCTTTATGGCTCACAGCCCGAGGGCAGCCCCTCCTGCCAAAGGCCAAGCCCTGGGCCCATCACAACAGCAGCTTTTTTTTTCCACATTACTGGATTAAGCCAGAAGCTGATGCCAGTAACCCCCATCCTTACAACCTTCCTGGATGTTTGCTCAGCTTCTTGCTTCCCCAGCCATTTAACATCAGGTGGGCCATGTCCACACCAGCTAGGACAGCTGGGACTTGACTCTCTTCCCAGGGATGCTTCTTAAAAACTGTTGCACAGTGCTGGTCCCTTGCCAGCATTGATGGATGCAGCGTCCTGTTTTACTGGAAATTCAGAGAGACAGAGTGTGGGGAATGGCAGAGCAGGGACTCCAGTGCCTGTCACTACCTGCAGCACCACTGAGAGTGCCTCAAACCCTCCTCAGCCACAGCAGCCCCCCAGACTCCTGGCTTTTTTTAATTTAAGCTGGCTTAAATCAGAAGACCAATGCTGGGAGGTCTCAGCTTTGGCTCTGCAGTGTTTGGATGCTTACCTGGGGAGGGAGGGGATGGCCACAGCCCTGTCCTCTTCTTGTTCCCAAAAGCAGTTGTATGTCCTGGGGTCTTGGTGGTGCTGGGGGCATTGAAAGTGCTTTAATCTCTGTCTGCCAGAGGAGGGCATGGACATCTCTAAAGAACTTTGGGCAGCCCATCCTATGTCTGTAAACTGTTCTGGAGCAGTTAAGTCCATGTGGAGGCATAGGACTAACCCAAAGTCCAGACAAAGCTGGGAAGCACTGTGCACGCCTTAGGGCCATGGCCTGCCACCCTCATGTTGCTTTTGGGGCTTTTGCGGGATTTTCTTGATGTTTTTTGTAGATTTTCAGAGCTGCTGTGGGGTTCATCACCCTGAGGAGCCCCAAGGCAGCAGAGCACACATGCACCTTATTTTTAGCAGTAGCTGAACATCCACAGTCCCTCCTCCTTCTCCCAGCATGGACTCTGAGTGGAGCTGGTGATCAAACACTGTGAAACCTCTCAGTTCACCTGGCTTTCTAAATTTCTGACAACCCTTCAGTCTTCTTTTTTGCTCGTAATGGCACCAATCAGGTGATATATTTTCATCCTAAAACCTCACCCCATCCCAGACAGGGCTGGCCTGCCCACGGCTGAGAAAAAGGTGTCAGCTGAAAAGAGACAGGTAGAGAGGCTGAGCAGAATCATGGTGAATTGAACTCTTTTCCTCCTCTCTGTCTCTCCCCAGGTTTGTGTCCCACCACCCCCACCTTCCTGGAGACTGGTGTCACCCACAACAGCTTAGTTTTGAAAAGAAGGTGGATAGGTAAAGGAGAGAAGGTATAATTATGGGTGGAATCTGGGAATTTTTTTATCAGATTGTGACACTGTCGAATGCTTTCTGCGCAAAGTATATTGTCAAAAAGGCAGTGATTGTGCTTTTCCCACCACCATTATCAAAGCTCCAGTCAGTCAAATCCTCCCTGTTATTAAATGCTGCTCTGCAAGTCTGCATTGTGAAGCTGAAGGATATAATCACAGGTGCCAGACATGGGGAGAGAACTGATCCAAAGGTGTGAAAAAAAGAAAACACAAAGATGAGCTGAATAAAAACACATAAATGAGGTGTAAAAAATCAGATTACAGGGGGCAGAGAAGGTGGGAGTAAAATGAAGCAGAAAAAAAAAATCCATTACTTAGGCTTCTTTTGTTAATATAATGGACACTGGACAAATGCAAGGCAGACAATACCTGTGTGTTTGTCACTATTTGCCAGCCCTGCTTGAGACACGCAGAGCTTGAGGTGATTCTGGCACCTCTTGGCTGCTTCTCTCCGTGCCACAGGGCCAGCAGCAGCAGCACAGGGCCCGTGGGGTGCAGAGCCCCTGCCAGCCCAGCACGCTGGTGTCCCACGAGAGGCTGGGTCTGCAGTGGCTGTGGCAAAGCCTGGCACCAGCAGCACAACCTGGGTGGATGGTGTGATGTCCATGACTGGACAGCTCAGGAATTAGGAAATCAAGTGTTTGAAATTAAAAATATTAATACAGGCTTAGGCTCTTGGTAGAATATTTCCAGTTTTTTCTGCCAGAGCGAGTTGGCAAAGGGATTAGGTCTGTCAGGGCTCCTGTTTCAAAGGGGAGGGGATGGCTGCGTGCTGCCTTCAGCGAGAAAAAAACACGTTCTGGTTGTGAAGCCAAAAAATCCTTTGGAAGCTAACTTTGACTGCTCCAGCCCAGGGGTGTCAAGCTGGAAGGGTTTGCTGCCACCCCACCAAGCTCCATATTTCCGAGTGTTTTCAGATCAGCCCTTGTTGGAGTGGACACATTCCTGCAGAAGATTTCCATTTTGATGAACTTGCATTTTCAGAAAACTTCTGAGCAGCGTTAGATGTGTCCTTTGGAGACAGCTTTGAGAAACCCAATCACCCTGATTTCCTTTAGATGAGGGTATCTCCTGCTGATTACTCCCACCTCCCTCCATGCTGCCCTTGTTCATTTGACAAAATCCTGTCTTTTACCCAAGAGTTTGGTCACAGCAAAACTGGAAACAGTTTCCCTGCACACAGCCAGACTTGTGCAGAGCCTCCCCCAGCACAAGAGTGCTTACTCTGGCTCAGGCTAAGCCTGTTTGTAGTCGATGTCAATTAGGGCAAAACTGGTAGAAGTGCATCACGCAGCTGTTCTGCGATGGGTTTGCAAAATCCTTTGAAAAACAACACTCTGAGGTCAACTGGTGCGACTCCAAACAGAGAAAGATGGTTTATAGAGACATTTCTGGGTGGGAGATCTATTAGCAGGCAAAGCAATAGGTCACCTTTTCCATGCATAAAATGCCAATATCATATTAATGGAGCTCAGACAAGCAATCAGCCCCTGCTCGCTGGGCAGGGATGCAGTCATGCTTGTAGCATAGAAAAACATAGATAGATTTTTTTGTTCTGCCCCAAGGCACCTTGGAAATTTGGCCCTATAGAGGTCAATAAGGTTAGGGTTTTTTCCTGGATTTTTTCCTGACTCTTCACAGAGGTAAAGGGAGCTCAGAGGAGGATCTGTGATCTCACTAGAGGAATTTCAGAGTAATGTTTGCTGGCCTGTTTTATGCATGAGGATAGGTGAAATGATCATACAGCTTCCTTCTGCCCAGTCCACCTCTTCCTGCAAACATTTTTCTTTTTGTCACTCTGAATTTCAGGGGGTCAGAGCATCACTTGTAAACTGAGCAGCACATGCATTGGGTAAGGCTAATTTTGAGCACGGCAGGTCATCTCTCAAGCTAGTGTGACCTTGGTTCAAATTCCACCATATTTCAATTGTTATGGATTTTCAGTGCCTCTTTTCTGAATGGGAACCTCTGAAATGAAATGCTGTGCAGTGCTATAGATCTGTGTGCAAGGTTATCACAAAGGCAGGCGGGACGGTTCTGCCTCTGAGAGGATGCACTGCAAAGCCTCCAAGGCCCGTGAAATACTGACACTCCAGATTCATAGCATTGCTGTTTGGGGGCAAGTTGTCATGCTGCCCCTCAGAGCAGCTGAAATGTGCACCTTTATCACTGAGTGCTCACTGCCATTCCTGCCAGCAGAGTGGCAATGCCCACGGGCCCACGCGCAGGGCAACAAGCGCTGCCCAAGACGGCCTTTCAAGGACACACTAAAGACTCACTGCCCAATTTACCCCTGATCTCCTGCTCCCAGCTGCAGAGCAGCAGCTATGGACTCAGTGCAGGAGAGGGCAGAGTTGTTCTGGCCCAGAAACCAGGTGCCACCCCTGGGAGATGTGCAAGGCAAAGGAGGTGACAGAGAGCAGCTCGTATTTCAAGCAGCACTGGAAACCAAGTGCTGTGGAAAAGAGTGGAGAACCTGCAAACCTCCAAAGCCCAAGTCACAATAAAATAATATTCATAGCTGGGATGGATTTGTACTTCTCAAGTGCCAGATGGGATGATATCCAAGTTTGTAATGAAAGGACATAAACCATACGCTCGCCACTGACAGAACAAAATGATTGATTTTTTTTTTTTTTTTGTCCTGTTCCAAAATATGTTGCTTTGGGGGCATTTTCTTGATGCTATTTGCAGATTCAGCAGGTTGGCTGATGAGGTGAGAATTGTCCAGCTAGTGCTGGCTTGGCAAGATTTACCTGACCTTCTGGGAGATACAGCCAGAGGAATCAGCAGTGTTGACATTTGTTGGTGGACATCTAAAGCCACTTGGTTAAACTACCTGGCACAGCTTTGGGTAGAACCAGGGAGAAAAATATGATGGAGTTTTTGTTTCTATTTAAAACTGAAATCTTATTTTCCTACTAGCAATATAGAATTCTTTTTGGATCTTTAGGTCTGGCTGTCTAGTGGAGAGCAGTAATACTCATAAACTTTTTTATCCCGAGGTGTCCATGCTTATATACAGAAGTCAGAAGCAGACAAGATTTATACATTTCCTTTCAGGTGTTTACAGCTGCAGATCTCAGTGAGAAAGCTCTTCACACGCTTTAAAAAGAACAATCAAATAGTGTAGTGAGGAGCTGATTGCTGCTCCATGGGGAACTGCTGCACACATTATAGACTATCTGCCTCACACGATAATGACAGACAAGTAGATGACCTTTCTATGCTAATGATTTGGCTCCTCAATGAATTCATCCTGTGTGATACAGGCAACTTGTCTTTGCTCAGTGATGGATCATGTCATGGGATCCCAGAGCTTTCGTGTGTTAGTTAATGTTCTGTCAACACGAGCCCCTGAGAGATCGTCCCAGACGGTCTGGATGACAATTAAGCTCTCTTGAATAAAAGAGATGGTGCCTAGCAAGTTTCCAGGAGCTGACGCACTTCCTGGAACACAACTGGTCACATCCCCGTGGAAATGTTCCCTCTGTCTGCTGGCTTACCTGCTGCTCAGGGCACGGAGCACAAGTGCCAGAGCAGGGTAAAAATCTACAGTAAAATGAACTGGAAAATATTGATCCAATTTAAAGCCGCATTAGGAATGCCCAAATCATTGCATCCTAGCATTAACTAATTTTTAAATATCTAATGGTTTTACCTGCTCTGCTGAACTTCATAATGACAAATAAATGTGTTAGTGCACACAGCTCCTTCACTGCAGGTATTTTGCTTCCCTGTACCAAATACAGACCCTGTACCTGCCCATGTGCTGGTGAAAGCACAGTAAAGGACACGCTCACACCTGCAAGGTTCAGCAGAAAGGAGGGAAAAGAGAGGGTTTATTTACATTTGACATATTTTATAGGATTCTCAACTCCACAAGGGATTGGAGGACATGTCACTTCCTCCTCAATCCCACTGGAGAAAAAGGTGCTCATCAAACTTTCTCTTATCACAAAAGGAGTGAAAAACAGAAAAAACAGTTAAATAAACACTGGCCACTATTTACATGAAAGTGTGGGAAAATTTCTGACTCCAAGGTTAAAACAGAAGGCTTGGCAAAAACCAGGACAACACTGCCCAATCTCCACATCACAGCTCTGCAATAAAGTGCAGTCTGAGAGAGAATGTCAGTGGGAGCAGGATTTGGATGCCCAGAATTGTCCATTTCCTACCCAAGGGCCTGTCTCATGGCTGCTGTGCATCAGGGCAGCATCCCACAGCTCCCCAGAGGGAAGCTGATTTAAAGCAATTGAGCCTCAGCCCAGATAATACAGATTACTCTTGTGTTTACATACTGAGATGAAGATGAAAATCAGGATGAGGGCAGTAGAAGACATGATTAGAAATGTTTCGTGTCTGAAGACTTTCAACCTGGCAACTCTTTTGCAAATGCTGTGGAGAAACCTCGTGTTTATAACCCACAGGGCAGGCTCCACCTGCACCACATTCATGGCAGAAACTGGTGTCACCCCCTTCTCCCCACAGGCAGGACTTTTAATACACCCTTGGGACTGTGACCCAAACCAAGGGCCACGTCACCCCATTTTAAATCAGTGCAGTCCTGAAAACTGCTTTTGCTCAGCCCAGTTCTGCTTTTTTTCAATACATCCTTCTGTTTTTGTTTTTTTCCTTAGAGGGCTCATTTGCTTTGGGAGATGCTAAACCTTGCCTTGACTTCGTGGAACCCCAGGTTGGAAGGGACATCAGGGATCACCTGGTCCAACCTTTCCTGGCAAAAGCATGGTCTAGATGAGGTGGCCCAGCACTCAGTCCAGCCAGATCCTGGAAGCATCTAACACTGATTCCACCACTTCCCTGGGGAGATTATTTTAATGGCTGGTTGTTCTCATTGTGAAATTTTTCCTCCTGTGTCCAACTGGAATCTCCCCAGGAATATCTTGTACCCATTACCCATTGTACCCTCATCTTTTCCATGAGACTCCTGGTAAAAATGGAGTCTTCCTCTTCTGTGTAGCCACCCTTTAAATACTGGGACATGTTGAGAAGGTCTCTCCTCAGCCTTTTCTCCAGGCTGAACAAGCCCAGCTGCCCCTCTTCCTCACATGGCAGCTCCCCCTTCCTTGGATCATCTTTGTGGCTTTTCCTGGATCCCCTCCAGCCCATCCACATCTTTTCTCACAGCAAGGACCAAAACTGTGCACCTGGTCTGAGCTGGTTCATGTGCTGCCTGGGAGGTGTCGAGTGACCTCCACTCCTGTGGCTCCTTTATGCTCCCTCACTCATTTCTGCAGAAAAAAAGGTGTCCTCAGGCTGCCTTGAGCCATCCTTACAATCACATCCATCCTGTTCTCATGGAATCCCAGAATCTTCCAGTTTTCCACGATTACTGTATCTCTAGGACAGACTCTTATAACACATCCCTGCCTCACTTTGTGGCTTCTCTAGCCTTGGCCTAACACTGAATCCTGCTGGTTTGCCCCATTTCTGGCTATCCAGATCTCATTCTGCCTTCCCAAATTCCTGCTCATCTCCACCTTCCTGCCCTGCAACCGATCCCATGGTGTCCTCTGGGGTCAGTGTCGTGGGGAAAATGATTCCCTTGCAGAGCCTGACAGGGAGGATGTGGGAGTGGTTTGGTGAAGTCCTGCCTGTAATGTGCTCCTCTCATGGTGTCCTTTCACTGCATGGAAATCACCATCCACAGAATTATTGTCTCTCTTTTTTTTTATTGCTCTCACACTGCATGTTGAAGAGGTTGTAGTGAGTTTAGCCCTCAATTTGCAATCTCCTTTTGTCTGGGGGAATTTGTAGAACAGGCATTTTAACTGCATGAAGGTGCCACAGTGAGGTCCAGGCCCTAACCCTATCTCCTCTGGTGACTGCAGGAGTACCAGACATCAAAGAGACATTAACTGGTGTGGGGCAGATGCTTCCCAAAATGAGCTGCAGTGCTGGGTGGATGCAGGCCAGGTCCTGGGGTGATGCAAACCAGAGGTGCCGTGCAACTCACCCCTGCTGGAAACCCAGCCCTGGTGTGGGCTGAGGTGATGCTGAGGGGACAGGACTCCTCCTGAAACCACAGCTCCTTTTTACCTCCACTCAGCAGATTTGAACACAGCCCTGGTGCCAGTTTGTACGAGGGCTGGGGCGAGGCCCTGGCACAGCTTGCAGAGAGGTGGGGATGCCCCATCCCTGCCCCAAGGTCAGGCTGGACAGGGGTCTGAGTTTCTTGTTTCTGGTTTTGTTTAGAGCTCAGACCACGACCATGGTGGAATGGCTGGGTAAGTGCTCCTCAGGATTCAGTGTCCTCAGCTCAAAGCTGAAAGTCTTCACTGTTAAAAATTACTGTCATTAAAACAGGAAAACGTAGCCACTGGGCCTTCTGAATGACAGATTCATCTTCTCTGGAAGAAGGAAAATTGCTAAAAGTGTCAGGAAGGATTTCAAGGCATTTTAAAATGTTCATGGAGAATATTTTAAAAATCGTGGAAGTCTTGTACTATGTTGATAATTTCATTTGTTTAAGAATTGTTTCAGTCCAAACAAAGCCCTATCCACTTCGTAGAGGGATGTGGCATATAAAATATTAATCACACCTTCCCTCCTAATTTTTGTGCAGCCCTTGGTGTTGTCAGCCTGAACCCAGGAGTAAAGAATGTGGGAAATGCTTTCATTACAGATTTGGGGCACAACAGAAGAGCTTTTGTCCCCAAAATCTTGTCTACTCCCTCCAGCTCCACTAAGTGGTCTTTAGAAAAAGAGCCTGCCTTTCTGATGGACATTATGGCATTTTCTAAATGATGCTGCACCTGTTTAACTGAGGGTGTGATATTTTAAACAAATTAGTTCAATTTGCAGAGGAAACCATGCCCTTATTCCTGTTCGAAATAGCTTGTTTTGATTACATTAAACCTAAATCCCTATTAATACATTTAATAAAGGTCCTGACTCGCTGTATAACCCAAGCCAAGTCCAGCTTCCCCATGAAGCCCAGGTGGACAGGGGTTAATCCATCTCATCCCTAAACTTGTCTGAAACTCCATTGTCCTGGTGTCACTTAAACTTCCAGTCTCTCACTCCCCTTTTCCTCTCTCTGGTTATCTGCTGAGTGTCAGAGCTGTGATTCCCATGGAGCAGGACCAGCAGTGCCTGGAGCCAGCTGTGTTGTCATCACACCCTTGTGCAGCACAGCTGGATGTGGGGCAGACCCCCTAAACTCCAAGTTTGGAGCTACTGGGATTGGGAGGGGGGGCACAGCAGCTTCTGGAGCTGACAGGTGAGGACCCTGCAGGAGACATGGACTCTCCTAAAACAGCAGGAATAAACTGAGGTTAACCTGGGCAGGTTTCTGTTTTGGGAGGCTCACCAAAGCCTGCTTCTTGCTGCCATAGCACATCCAGGAGACAGAATTCCCCTCAGTTTGTTCTTCTACAGGATATTTTATGAAGGTTTTCAAATAGTTACGTCCCTTAGAAGGGGTCCTGTCATTAGAAGACACAAGAAAAGAGACTCTGACTCCTGCTAGGTTGAGCAGAAAGAGGAAAACAGGAACTTTATTTACATTTCTCGTACTTTGTAGGTTTCTCAATTCCACACGGGATTGGAGGACATGTCACTTCCTCTTCAATCCCACTGGAGAAAAAGGATGCTCATCAAACTTTTCCTTATCACAAAAGGAATGAAAAACAGAAAAGACAGTTAAGTAAACATTGGCTATTATTTACATGAAAGTATGTGAAAATTTTCTGACTCCAAGGTTACAACAGAAGGCTTTAGCAAAAAACAGGACAACAGGGTCCCCTTCCCTCTCGGAGGTATCCTGCCCTTGCAGGGGAGCAGTGCCCTGCTCAGGCTGTGGGAGTGTCTAGGAGCCTGTGCTTGGATATCAAACATGACTTGTTTCCCTGGGGAATTAATTGGATTTGATGGCTGTGCTCTGTCTCTGAGTGTAATGGGTGAAAAACCACTCCAGGCAAGGTAATTATTGCAAATATTTCTTGTTTGTGTTACAGCACAGCGATTGTGTTTCACAGCCAGGTGTCAGGGAGGGTGAGCTGTACAGGAATAACTGGGCGCTGTTCTCCAGGTTTGTCATTCATTAACCCTTCCTTATATTGCCTCTTGGGGCTCAGTGAGAGCTCCCAGGAATGAGGGAGCTGCAGGAATGATATTCACGTGTCTCCCAAGGATTGTTGTCAAAAGCTGGAGCACGGCTCAGGCCTCATAACCGTGAGTGCTGGAGCACAGCTGAGATGGCGTGGCAAGCTCCTTGGAGGAGAAAACAACACAAACCCATAATCTGTGTTATGGGGTCATCTAAAGGACCAGTCACACCGAATTTGATCAAAATTTAGATTTCTCTGGTGGAAAAAATTTGACCTGGCATTTTTCACAGTCTTGGTGTCTTTCCTTTGAAAGACTCCTTTGTTCTGCAGGTCTCACGGTGAAATTTAATCACAGCTCACATAAATACTGATTTTTTCGAGTGGCTGGGAGCCAATGTTAGATCATGTAGATGCTTATGCCCCCTTCCACAGCATACATACACCATGTTAAAACTATTCCTGCCCTCTAAAGTGGGGAAGATCAGGGACATTTGCTACTTCTCTGGAAACCTTATTAGAGAAATGGGAGGGTGAAGGGCATCCTTGTGGCCCTGGCATGGGATGACACGGGGCTTTATAGGGAGGGCAGCAGCTTACAGACCTCAGTGGTTTGGGTCTTGCTGGTGGAATGAGCTCATGTCTCATGAGTTTTTGTCTCAGTGAACTGCTCAGGAAACATTTTTGACTCAGGGTTTTTAGCTGTAATAATTTTTCAGGCACTGTGACTGGAAAGCTGCTCTCAGAGGGCAGTTTGTGACGTGCCCTGTGCAAGTGCTCTGTGTTTGCAATTCAGCTTTACAGGACTGTGACTGTCCCTCAAGGCCCACAGCATCACCCCTACTTCTACCTTGCTTTAAATTAGGGAGCAGTGAATAGCAGACGATGAAATTTGGGGTGAATGCTAATTTAGGCTGACTCGTGTGAAGCTTTTATGAATTGCAGACATTTCCCTAATGCCCTGTGGTTTTCCAAATGCTTGTGAGTCACAACCAACCACTTTCATTCACAAAAATATTTACAAGGTTGGGTTTTTAACTATTTAATCAGTTCTGTGAGGGCTGGAATGCTGTTTTCAGACTGAAGTTGCTGGAGATATTCACACTCATTTCACTGGGATGTGGATCTGGCCTAAATTACTCTAACAGCATGTAATTATATACAAATACAAAAAAATGCAAACGGCATTAACTCAGAACCTTCCAAAATGAAAAGCAAATGCTCAATTAAGATGAAAAAAGACCTGGCCTGAAAATTGCCTGTGAGACCCTCAAGCCAGTGTAGCTCTGGCTATGGATGTACCTTTTCCTGAGGCAGAGGAACATTTTATGTTAGTTCTTTCCCCTCATCTCCAATAGGATCTGCTGGAAATTGTTCAAAGGATTTGGATTTGGAAATACAACTCGAGGGAGGTGGATTAGCAGGCAGGAGGTTGGTGATGTCAAAAAGACAACTTATTTCACTGCTTTGTGCCCACTGCCCCTCTGAGCTGTGCACTTGCATGTCTGTTGTATCCCAGAGTATTACAGGTATGTGCATTTCTGCTCTGGGAAAACCCTTCTCTTGTGAGGTTGTACTCATGGAATCATAGACTGGGTTGGGTTAGAAGAGACCACCAGGATTTTGCAGTTCCACCCCCTGCCATGGCAGGGACACCTCCCACTGTCCCAGGCTGCTCCCAGCCCCAGTGTCCAGCCTGGCCTTGGGCACTGCCAGGGATCCAGGGGCAGCCACAGCTGCTCTGGGCACCCTGTGCCACAGCAAGACCACCCCCAGGGTAAAGAATTTCTTCTTAACACCCAATCTAATACCTCTGATCATTCTCTATGAACAGCTGTAAGTACAGATAATCAGTAACACTGACTGATACTGATTATTTGGGATTTTTTTTGCAAAGGCAGCCTACTCTACACCTGAGCACCCAGGCTCGGGTGCTGCTGGAGAGGCAGAGGAGGTGATTGCTGCTGCTGCTGCAGGCACAGGAGGGTTCCCAGTGCCAGTGAGCAGTGCAGTCCCTGAGCGATGCTGGGGCTCCGGGCAGGGCAGGGGCTGGGCTGGGCTGGGCTGGGCTGCCCACAGCAGGGCTCAGGTCACTCTCAGGTAGCCTTGATTTCACCTGGGGGCCATCAGCCAGCAGCATCTGCTGCAGAGCTGGGCAGCCCAGGCCCCTCGGGGGTGGGGGGACCTGCAGCATCAAACCCCTGACACCAAGGCAAACATCATGTTGACCTGCCCAGGTACCTGCTAATCTTACTTATGTTCAGCAGCACAGATAAGCCTTCCTTTCCCCTTGTCCCCCAAAGACTGCAGATGGGTACTTCTGGATGGCAGCTAGTAATGCTGAAATACCTGCCCTTGAAGCATTAAACACAAACCCTCAACTCATCTGCTGCAGTGGCAGCAGAAGGGGCTCACAGAAGAGTGAGCAAAACCAGGCATGGAGAAAGCCCAGAGGACG
>VYXC01009747.1:86599-104607 GCA_013397175.1 Platysteira castanea
GATGATTTGAATGGGTGGAATTCTTTTAATTAGGAGTTGTCTAAGCTTTGTCTGGTAGAGTTTTATTCTAGTAACATTCAAGTTTGAAAAGGAAAAATGGTATGTGAAATCATACAACAGTTTTAACTAACAACTCGTAAATAGCTTTTAAGAACCCACAAATTAAAACCCGCAAATACCATCAGTCACCTCTGAAAACATGGTTGTAGGCTCCATTCAGACAATTAGCTGCTTCTACAGCTTATTCCAGTCTGCTGGGGAGAGAAGAGTTTAGAATAAAATTAAGAGTTACAAAGTGACTCTTAACTTGGTCTGAAGAGAACTGAGATTTTAAGGTTAAAAAAACCAGAGCTAATTAAGAGCTTCTACTAGGAAAGGCAGTTTTTCACTATATCACTTCTTTTTAAGCCTTTTCAAGTTCATCAAGGCCAAGGCCTAGTGAGCATTTATGAGGTCATAGTGTGCCCCAAGGATGGGGGAAGGATGCACCAGCACAGACCCCCAACCCCCTGTGCAGCAGCACCTTCCTGCCACCCCATAAGGCTGCTGTCAGTGCTGTTATTATTGCATTAAGTGTCCCCTGCCCCAGCCAAGAGGAGAGGCCTTTCAGAAGATGCCACCACATTGCACAGCAGAGATGTCACCCTCCCCAGTCAGCAAGCTGTAGGAGGCTTGAGGTAACCACTTAAAGGTTACCCGGTGCTGCTGGTATCTCTGTTTTCAATTACCCCCACTTGTTGGCTTTAAAGTCTTTAGTATGGAAAATAAATCAGTGTGCTGCTCCATCACTCAGTGATGGCTGACGTGACAGTCTCACAAGATCACACGATTATAGGCATAAGGGTCTAGTTATAAAATGTGCACCATTTCCCAGTCAGATCTTTGACCTCAGACTGCATTAATGTTGTGCCATTTTTAGGTCCTCTGTCTTGCAACATATCATCACTGTAATGCCTGATTTATGCTCTGAATTATGGTAATTTATTGTAATAGCGTGATTTGATCTTTTCAGTATTTTCTGTTTTTACTGGCTGATGCATCCCTTTCCCCAGAGGTTAGAGGGACTTTGGGGGTAGAGGAGGAGGTGAACGAGCCTATGAAAACACGTAATGCTGAAAAGGGCAAAACATGGGAGCATCCTGCTAATCCAGGGGCTGGGGAACACATGGAAATTTAAAGGTGATATTTGTGACATCCTCCGTGCCAGAAACAGAACTGATGTGTTGTCAGCCTTGGAGAGGAAAGGACATCTTCAGGGATGGCTGGAGCCATGTCCATGAACCTCCACGTGCAAAGCAGGGCTCTGGGAAGGCTCCTTGTGCCTCACAGTGCCAGCCCACCTGTCCCCAGCACGGAGGTGTTTATGCTGTGCAATGCGAATGACAGGAGGTGAGCCTGTTTCTAGACAAAATGAGCTTTGGGAATTGGAGTGTGTCCTGACGAGAGAGCAGAAATGTAAAAGGCCAAGATGGAAAGTGCAAATCTAATCCTAACTGTTTCTCTCTTTATTGCTCTCTGCCCAGAAACACTGCTTCTCCAAGGTAGGATTTGCAGGCATGAGAAAAGAAAGTGATAGCCTACTAGTGAAAAAAAAAGAGAGAGAGAGAAAGAAAACCCAGAAACACTGAAATAATCCCCTACAACATAAAGCTTTGATAAAAGCAAAGCTCAGCCTGAGGGTGATGCTACTTTTTCACCCTGTTCTCCAGGACTGAGTTTGTTCCAGAGGACCCAGCCTTTCCTTTCAGGTTTGGAGTGGGTTATTTACTTTCTTAAGGACTGCCCTCCGGCATTCCTTTTGAAATGAGTATTTGTGTCTGGCTCTGGAAAACAACAGCAAGAGCAAGCAGCCAGCTCCTCTAATGGCTGTGCTGCCTTCCAGGGAGCAGCATCTTCAGGGTTTGCTCTCAAGGAGTGGGAAGGCACTGCCGAGCTGGGGCTCCAGCTCTCCAAGAAGCATTTTGAAACTTTTGCTAATAAGGACTCAGACAAATACGGATCTAATTCTACCCCAGAGGAGTGGTGGCTGATGGTGCAAAGCTTTGATGGGAAGCAAGTATAGAAAAATATTAAATAGATATAGATATAGATAACATATATCATCTATATTTATAGATAAATATTTACATATGTATGTATATATGTGTGTATATATATGTGTGCATGTGCGTGAAAAATNTGTTCTATAAAAAATAAAGAGGCAGAGCAGGTGCTGAGAACCTCTGTCCCTGGAAGCGAGGGAAAGGTGTGAGGTAGGTTGGAAACACAACGGGACTGGACTCCGGTACCTCCCTTGGACACTTGTCACACCAATCATGAATTACAGGTGCTTGAATTTTGCTCAGAATCAGAGGCAAAAGTAACAAATGTGCCTGGGGAAGTCCTGGTGCCAGCATGGTCCTGCTGAGGCCTGCAGGCTGAGAGGTCACAGCCAGGGCTGCACTGGAGCTGGAGCTGGGGCTGCAGCACTGCTGCCCAGGCAGCAGCCAGAGCCCAGGGTGATGGATTAGCAGTGACATCGAGGGAGCCCAGAACATGTATATTGTGCATCCAAGGAATTGTTTTTCCAGGTGATTTGTTTTCTCTTGAGCCATCCGGCTCATCTCCTCCAAGGAGTTAATTTATGGTGTTTACCCAAAGTGATGGGTCCAGGGCAGGAGATGGGGTGGAGTCTCCTGGTGAAAGGTCTCCCTTCAGCTTTAGCTGCTGGGCACACAATTCTTCCAGCTCTGTCTGCACCAGGTGTTTTGTAGCAGGCAAACATCCATCATTTCCAATTAATCCCAAAGGCCATTTCCATTACCCCTTGGTGGAGCTGACTAGAAATAACAAAGTTTCCCAGTACTGAGATCCAGTAAAATATTCTGAGTAGATCATAAGAGATGACTTCCTCTTAATACCAGTGAGCACTTTGTACCTCTCAGACAATGTTTTATTTCATTGTCTCTAATGGGATTGTACTCCCAGAGGCTGAGTTCCTCCCCTGGACTTTCCCAGCAAGCTTGCACTCGACAGTGACACAGTCCCTGGGCTTTAGCTGATATTTTTCTACAAGTCATGCCACAGGTTACAACACTGGTAGGAGTTAAGTGCCTCTGAGACTTCTGGCCCTGTGTTAAATCTGGCTAAAATTGCTGACAGCTCATCTCTCCTAGTGAGTACTAGTAGCTGCAGGCAGCTCCTTTAGAACCTCCCTGGTACCTGGATGCATTTGGCTTTTAAGGTGTGAGAAAACATTTTTAAAATGATCTGAAGACCAAAGACCCAGATGAAGTCTGTCTTCGTAGAAAAGACTCTTCTGCCCTATAAAGTGTATTTTGGGCTTGCACTGTGTAACAGCCTATCCCAGGAAGGGAAGGCAGCTGAGCAGAGCTGGTGGAATTCAGGATCTGAATTTCACTGATTCCCTCAACAACTTGGGACAAGTTTCCCTCATTTTGATGTTTGCTCACCTTAAGTGTAGCCAGGTCAACAACAGCCAGTTGGGATTTGATAAGATGTTTGCACAGGTCCTGTGGGGTCCCGATCTGGGACTTTATGTGAAAGTTGCTGATTAAATAAAAAGGGCACCTAGGAGTTTTGATACAGACAGCTGTTCTGTGGGTCCTAATCACTGCCCTCAAAGCTGATCACAGAGCTGGCCAGCCCGTATCTAACGGATGTGTAATTAAATACAGCAGATGCATACTGTGATTGTGGGCTGACAAAATCACTGCCTGTTGGAAGGGAAGCTAAACCAGAGGTGGGCATTCCCCAGTTCTCAGCTTTCCAAGCAGCCTTCAAGAAAACCCCACGTGTAGTGTGATCTTATTGTACATTTTCAATCCATTCCACCAATACAGCCAGGAGTACGCCCGCTTTCTACACACAAACACCTTCATTAGTTTGATATGCAAGTGGTTACTTAGAGATACTTGATATCTGCAGTGAGTGGTTTCAAATCACTTCACACAGAGACTCGGAGCTCTGCAAACACATTGTGTATGCCAGGACCTTTGAAAACAGCTCCTTTTAAGCTGCCACTCTCATTCTGCTTCTGAACTGGGACTTTGCACAAATATTTTTAAGTCATTGTTTTAACATTTTCACGCTTGCTTTTCAAGTAGATCATCCTCTGTGATCACAGACAATGGCAACAATTGTTCAGTGGTCTCTTACTCTAATCGAGTCAATTTGCTTTGCTGGGATTTCCCTCTCCCCTGTATTCAGCGTTCAGGACCAAACAAAGTGAAGCGGATCTAATTAACTTTTCTCAAGGGTATTGACTGTCTGCAAAGGAAGAGGAAAGCAATGAGGAATACATTATAAGAGCCTATTCATTGCCAACTCACACACAGGAGCATATCTTCCTCTTGCAAACCCAAGGTTTACACAAATTTCCTTATTTGATTGTATTTCCTGTTGCATAGAGGCACCAGGGGCTGTGTGAACTCCTACGGGTTCTGGAGACAGAGTCAAAAGGAAATAAAGCATAAGTGCTTTGTATAAACAGTGGAAATTAGAAATTTCTAATTAGCATTTATTCATTAGGAGGATGAGAAATGAAATGTACTGTAGGCAGGAGTGTTACATTCTCTCCTTTAAGATACAGACCCTGAGCCTGTTCTCAGACACAGAAACTGAGCCTGACTGGAGATCAGATGCTGCCTCCACCTCCCTGGAACACTATGGAATGGTGAGGACTTCACATCCATGCAAGGCAAGTCCAAAGTTTGGAAAATCATGTAGACACTGGCCAGGAGCTGCTGCAGCAGTAGCAGTGTGTGGGGAGGCTGGGCTGGCCGTGGTGCCATCACTGCCACTTCAGCTGCAGAGCGTGCCAGGGATATTGTCCTAGGTTACAGTGTAAGATGTGCCCAAAAGTATGGATTCTATCACCATCTTCAGAAGCTGTTAAAAGCGGTGGGACAGTGCTCCCTCATCTCCTTCATGACTCATCCCTGGGGAACTGATGGGGATCTCTTCTGTCAATGGGCCAGCTGTTGGCACCAGGTGGGGCAGAGTTCTTTATCTGTGCCATGAGCCATCCTCCCTCCAGGGGGATATCTTCTGTTCATGGGCCATCGAGTCTCACCCATGGCTGATAAAATTACATCATCCCCTTGTGAGATGCTCTGCCCAGAGGGAGGAGCCAAGCATTCCCACCTGGATATAAGCTGAGGTTTGGAACACCACAAGCAGCCTTTCCCACTGGATTTTCCAGAGGACAAGAGCTACACAACCACCACTGGACCTTCTGAGTAGGACCAGACCTTTTCTACAAGATCACCACTTCAACAGAACCACTTCCAAGAGAACTGCAGCTCTCACCTGCCCGGACTGCTACCACCACCCTGCCTGGCAGGTGTCAGGTCAGACCCTGACCCTGTCAGGTTAAACCAGTGTTTTTCTGTATTATTGCTTTGCTATATATATATATTGGTAAAAGAACTGTTATTCCTGTTCCCCATATCTTTGCCTGAAAGCCCCTCAGTTTCAAATTTATAATAATTATTCGGAGGGAAGGGGGTTGCATTTTCCATTCCAAGGAGGGCTCCTGCCTTCCTTAGCAGACACCTGTCTTTCAAACCTAGACAGATCTCAGTTCATTTGGCTTTGGGCATGGCTAAAGACCAAAAGTTCATATCTGCATCATTTGAAAAGTAATCCCCAGACTCAGTGCCTCAGTTTCCCCACTGGAAAGTGTAGAGGGAGCAGTGACATATGGACACTGAAGGCTTTGAATCGTGGGTGCTGACCCACAGCACCTTATGCTGAACTGCTCTCTAGACACAGATGTCAGCAGGATGGACAGCAGCGCCCATCTGTGTGCCAGGGTGATAAGAACATCCCCGGGCAGATGGATCATACCTGTGGTGAGCCACCAGCACCCCAAGAGATGTCAGCAGCCTTCATCTCTAAGGGACTGTTTGCCAGAGAACTTCTTGTTAAAATGGCCACAAAGGTGCCACAGGCATTGTCACCTTGGGCTAAGAGGAATTCATGTTCGTAACTGAAAGTCACTCAGCTGTTGACACAAACTCAAAAGGACTTTCCACGTAGCCTTGAAATTCTGGGGGGAATACTTGCTTGCAAGATGTGCAGGTTCCTCCAGCCATAGCATTGTCACAGGGTCACCTCTGCTTTGGAGACCTGGACCTCTCAAGGCAGGGAGAAGCAGAGGGAAGCTGAAATAGGGTTACTTTGACTCTATGAACGTGTACCTCTCTCTCCCCTGAAGCACTAGGCAGTCAGTAAGTCCTTCTGACCACTGTACTAGGACGAGATAAATGAGGATGGTGTGTCAGGTTAGCCAGCGTAGCCTGTGACCATCTGCGAGCTATTTTCAGATGTCACAAGTTAACAAAGCGCTGGCTCTTCTCCTAAATTGAAATCCTTTCTGAATGTCCCCACTTCTGACAAAATCTGTTGATTGTCATCTTTATTATACCATGTGCAAATAAATACATAATAGCATCTTGTCAAAATGTATTGCCATTCAAAATGTTCCCATAATCTGTGTGTCTAACACAATCTCAGTGCTTCCTAACAAATACATTTCCCTACCAATTTCTGCAGGATGAGAACCTGGCCTTGCAATTTATTCAGCAGTAGGGCTGAGAGCAGGGAGAGGATCAGGGGTGGGGAAAGAAGAGGGAAGAGACATTGTCAGCACCTGTGTCAGCACAGCATAATTCAGATTACAAGAGACATTAAAGGTCTAACCAGAGCAGAATAACCCTCTTCTGGACACAGCTGTGAGCAACATCAATGCTCCCAAAATATTTTGCTGGTGCACCATCACCTGTTTAATAACAGGATGTTCTACAAGCCTTTAAATTCCCTTGTGTCTTAACACCTCTTAGGAAGGCCAGGCTGGGTACGAGGGAGCTGCAAATGCTATTTGCATTACCCCAAGCTTGTGTGGGCTGTCGGTGCCTCCAGCCCTCTCTGCTCCACTGGGCGATGTCCAGCTCTGCAGCCCAATGGGGCCATTCCAAAAATAAATACTGGCTGTTTGCTCAGGCAGTAGAAAAGCAAGAATCACTCACACTGGCATAGAGAGAGGAGTGATGAAGTGGGGTGGCTGCCTGGTGTTACCAGAGCAGAGTATTTCACTGAGAGTGGTTCAGTGAGATGCCCCAGGGCAGGGAGGCCCTGCCCTGTGCTGGCTGTCCTTGAGCCCTGGGCAGTGGCTGAGGTGGCACTGTCAGCATTGGGCCACCAAAACCAGTGCAGGGGGAAACAGAACCAGAGCTTTCTCTAAGGACAAAGGCAATTAGTAACAAATCACCCTCCACTACATTTTCTGAACAAGTATAAAACATATTTGCTCTCAGCAAAGTGTTTTATGGTTCCCACCTCATTCCTGCTGGTTTGACAGCTTTTGCAGCTCAGCCTGCAGAGCTGGCTGTGGTGGGACAGCCCTGGGAGTGAGTGACCAGACAGGCTGAGCTGTGGCCCTGGGATGGTTTAGGAACATCAGTGACTGGGTCTGGGTTAGAGCACGGAGAAGGCAGATATCATGATGGAGAGGCATGAAGCAGCTGTTGTGTTCCCTTCCTCTCTGCTGGGGTGAAGGGATTCATGGGCATTAGGAGGAGCAGCTGCTCACACCACCATGTGTTCACACCCTGTTTTGCCTCTGTTCACATGAGTGGTGCTAAATTAATCTAAGACACCTAGAGCTGCAGTAGGATCTAAATGCAATAATTACCTGTATGCTAAAGTATGCCCTATTTACATCCCAGTATATTCAGTTCAATACGTCGTGTCACTGCACTTAATAAGTAGAGCACAAGGTGGTTTATAGGCCAGAGCTGTGCTTTTATCAGCTTTCTGCTGTGGTTATCAATGAAATCATTAAATATTGAACAGATTGGCACACCTCTATTAAATGACAGTCTTCAGTCCCATACATTCTGTAATTTCTGCTGTGTGTGCCAGGAAGCTGCATGGTCTCCTCTGCCTACATGCACCAAATCTGGGAGAGGTGCTGAGAGAAGCTGGAGTTTGCTGCGTGGCAGAGCAGGGTCTTGGGATTTTCATACAGTGACCTTCTCCATGCCTGGGTAAGTACAGCTGCAGCACCATTCTCTAAACTCCATTTTAGTAAGAGGTTTACCCTCAGCAATCTTTGGCTGCCTTTTTCTCCTATAGGAACCCTAATTCTAACACCAGAAAAAGCACCCTGGAGAATTGTATTTTACAGAATCCCAGAATGGGTTGGGTTGGAAGGGACCTTAAAACTCATCCAGTGCCACTCCCTGCCATGGGCAGGGACACCTCCCACTGTCCCAGGCTGCTCCCAGCCCCAGTGTCCAGCCTGGCCTTGGGCACTGCCAGGGATCCAGGGGCAGCCACAGCTGCTCTGGGCACCCTGGGCCAGGGCCTGCCCACCCTCCCAGGGAAGGATTTCTTTCCAATATCTAATCCAAACCTACTCTTCTTCCTTTGTTGCCACAAATGCCAGGAGGATTTGGGAGACCAGCAGAACATGTTTTGTGGTGAATGTGTTAAAAGATATTTGGGCTTTCCTTGCCTCACATATTCTTTCAGGTGAAACAAGGTGAGCAGGACTTCACCCAAGGGATATAAGGGGAAATCAATGTTGCTGTGACATTACTGTAGGATACCACTGCTCATGGCTGGAGGAAGGTTTATTGCACCAGGATTAACAAATTAAATGTGTCCTGGGCCACTTCAGGGCACAAAAGCTGACATGTAAGGGTCCAAGTGTGTGTCTGCAGCCTGTGGAACAGGGTGGTGGATGCAGCATTCCTGGTGGGAAAAAGCTCTGTGACATGCCAGCTCCAGGTGTGCCAAGGCACTGGGAGCACACTGGGCAGTGCAGCTTAACCACAGACACAGCTGAGCCCACCTGAGTGCTCGGGGACATTCCCATCCCCGCTCACCTACTGTTGTGAAAGGACTGTGAGGGCACAGACATGGAAATTTGGGTCCCAAACTGCCCCGGTCCCTTAGGCTCACTCAGCTTCACCGCCACCATCAGACACGTTCCTTGTGGCTAAGTCCATGGTCAGTACAAGGCTGATACAGCAAAACCCACCTGGCAGGAGAATAGTGCACCAAAGGTACATTTTAGAGTGCAAAACATTAGTTTTTTAGGACAATCCTGCTCCTCAGGAATCCCATCATCTCCTGCTGAGTGAGTGAGAGCAGTACCCGGCCCTTGCTGGGCTGGCTTACCTGGACATCGTGCTGCTGTTATCATCCTTCAGTGCTTTGTAAAGCTCCTCGGGATGACTTGGCAGGGGCGAAGGTGTTTCTTCACATGCCAGTCTCCTGATCCCCTGCCTTAGAAAAGCTGCACTAATTAAATTGTAGTCGCCAACAGAGAGGGTATTTTTGCTGGCAGTTAAATGCCTGGATGATCTCAGGGCCCCAGGCAAAGCCGAAGGTATTTGATCCAGCAAAATGTTAACTGCTGGGAAATATCCCAACAAGACAGTGCTGTAATATGCTTAATAAAACATCCTGGTTTTCCTCTAGCACTGGGAAGGCACGGAGACAACATACAGCTGTTTCCACACCTACTACAGCTCAGTGGGCAGAGAGCAGGAGCGGCAGGGCACTGCACCCATCAGCTCAGACACGCTGCATGAGCAAGGGCATTTCCATCCAGAGTGCCAGGGAGGCAGGCCAGAGGAAACCAGTGTTTGCTCAGCCTCTTAACACCTGGAAGTCCATGAAAGTGTTGTTTCTGGTGCCAAAACCTGGGTGTACTTGAGCAGAAAATGAGCTGTTCTTGCAGCTGGTGTTATTTCTTGTATTTTGCTATCTACACTCTGTGCTGTGATAGTATTGGGGGGGGATTGTTGCTGATTTTAGAGAGAAAACAAAAAAGTGCTTTGCAATCTGGCAAGGATTAATGCTGAGTTAGGGTGGGATTATAATCAGTTTTGTAATGGGACACTGAGCCGGATTTAAGGAACTGACCCCATGGCGAGTGAGAAGAAAAACTGAATTAGCTCAGGCCTGCAAAGGAACTTTCTGTCTGTCACTTTGTGGGGAAAGAGGACTGGATTCAGGCTTTTCCCAAATATCCTCCGTAACCCTCAGACCTCCTCTTTCCTGCCTGTAAAATAAATCAAAATTCTCACTTTATTTCTCCAAGCTTTGCTCCCTTCCTCTCTTCAGAGTGCAGACCCCATCAGAGGAGTCTGTTCTTACACACCCTACAGAGAGCTGAGGAGCTCTGATCTCCCCCTGCATCCTGCATTTCCAGGCTGGAGCCAGACCAGCAATTCCTTGGGACTGCTTCAGACAATAGCAGTTCTCATGTGAGAGCAGGTTTTATCAACCCACATCATGCCAGAATTAATGGCTATCTTAATAAAAGCAAGTGAGATCATCACTCTTGGCTTAATTTTTCCTTTTTATTGCCTTTTACATGTAGAAGTAATGATCAGCTGCTGAAATATCTCTAAAGCCAACATTTAAGGACATGTTCAAATCTCTCACCCTCCTAATGAATGGCAGTGTCATTTCAGAGGGAGTTTTAGCACATTCCTGACCAAGGGGAGAGGTTTCTTGTAGGACTGGCACTCCCACCCTTCAGGACTCCTGAAACCAGTGAAGTCCCATTAAAACAGGGAGACCTGTGTTGGGTGCCCGTGTTAAAATAGAACCTTCACAAAGTCCCACACACAGCATTAGAGATTCTTGGACTTCCTGACAATCTTTCAGGAGAAGTCACCAGGTTAGGGACCAAAGGCTTTGTTTCCCCTTGTTCCCCAGAAGGATTTCTAGGCACTGTGGTGTCTCCGTTGACCCACTCCAACCCATAACAACCATCAGAATCAGCCTCAAATGTTACTGAAATACGACTTAGGTGTACAAGAACCTAAATGTAAATGATATCCAATGCGATTCTAATTCCCAAAGGCCTGTATCACTTAAAAAAATTAATTTTAGTCTCTAAATCATCCCTCTCCCTCAGGTATCACTCATGAGGCATCACTGGTAGGACTGAAGTGGAAGAGTCACAGAATCCCAGGATGGTTTGGATTGGAAGGGGTCTCAAGGCTCACCTTGTTCCAATCCCCCTGCCACGGCACTTCCACAAGACCAGGCTGCTCCAAGCCCATCCAGCCTGCTCTGAGCCTGCCATTGCTCTGCAGCAGCACAGACACAGACATTCACAGTTTGCCTTTCTCCACCTACCATTAATCTGCAACCTGTGTGAACTATAATTAAGCTCATTTAGAGCAAGATATTGTAGGCAAAACAGCAGTATCAGCAGTAGAGTCATCCAGACTAGGTCCTTTTGTCAAAGCAGTGGTATGGGGGAAAGTGTGCATAGCTCAGGTCGTGAGTGAGCAGAGCAGAGTTCAGATGCTCCTGTGCCATGGCAGCCCAGGACACAGCTCTTCTCCAGACCTCTGGAAAAGGTCTAGAAACCTTGTAGTGGCTCCAGTGAAGAACATCTTCCTGGGAGCCCCTACAGAAGTCTCACTGGAGTTAACAAGGCTAATGAGAGCTTTGCTTGACACAATATTCATACTCCATTCTCGTGAGACCCCACCTGGGTCTCCACTGCATCCAGCTTTGGGCTCCCCAGCACAGGAAGGACATGGACCTGTTCAAGAGAGTCCAGAATGGGCCATGAAGATGATCAGAGGGATGGAGCAACTCTGCTACAGGGATGGGCTGGAAGAGCTGGGGGTGTCCAGCCTGGAGAAGAAAAGGCTCTGGTGAAACCTTAGAACTCCTCCCAGTGCCTAAAGGGGATCCAGGAGAGCTGGAGAGGGACTTGGGACAAGGGATGGAGGGACAGGACAAGGGGGAATGGCTTCATAGTGACAGAGGGCAGCGATAGATGAGATATTGGGAAGGAATTGTTCCCTGGGAGGGTGGGCAGGCCCTGGCCCAGGGTGCCCAGAGCAGCTGTGGCTGCCCCTGGATCCCTGGCAGTGCCCAAGGCCAGGCTGGATGGGGCTTGGGGCACCCTGGGACAGTGGAAGGTGTCCCTGCCCATGGCAGGGGGTGGAACTGGATGAGTTTTAAGGTCCTTTCCAACCCAACTCATTCTGGGATTCCATGCTTCTGTGACGCTTTGGGAATTCTTAGGGGTGCAGGCAGGGTCCAGATTACCCAGGAGCTGTCTGCTGGCGACAGAGCCAAAGCTCACCCTGCAGATAACACCTGCAGAGAGTGGGTGCTTGTGCCACGTTCAACCACCCTGCAGAGCTCTTCTGCTGGAGAGGAGCTCTTTGAGCCCAGCCCCACTGCGGCAGCCCATGGGAACCTGCTGTGTTCAACTGATGGGGCCTTTAACAGAAATCAAGGAAAGGCTTCAAACCAGGAGCAGCTAATTAATTGTTGATTGTCTGGGCTCTGCAGGCAGGGATGGAGGAAAAGGCTGAGACAAGAAGCTGTGAGTTCACTGTGTTAGTAGGAAAAGTTAGAAAGGGAATGGCTTTCAGTGAATAGGAGGTTACTGGTCACAGTCTGTACTTGTTTGTTTATTATTTATGGAACAGGTTCCTCAGAGAGGTGTTGGATGCCCCATTCCTGGGCACATTCAAGGTCAGGCTGGATGGGGCTCTGAACAACAATTTGGTCAAGCTAAGTCCCTGCTCACTGCAAGGGGGTTGGACTGGATGAACTTTAAAGTTCTCTTCCAACCCAAACCTTTCTATGATGCTTTGGGAGGGTAAATGAGGGGCTGAAATCCTTCCCTCCTGCAGTGCATCCTCACTGCAAGGCTGATGCATCCCAGCTGGCACCCTGCTCCGTGCCAAGCCACCCTGTCCGTGCAGGGGCTGCAGGGTTGGGACTTTGGGACATCTGGCAGCCTGGGCTGTGCAACATCTGGAAAACCAAGGGTTTGCCACCCAAACTGGGACTCAGCAGGTCTGGGATTTGACTTCTTTCTTTCGGGGCGAGGGCTGGGAGGGAGCAATCTTCCCCTCCTCTGCTTTTGTAATTGTGTTGGTGCATTTGCTGGGGCTGTGCTGGCTGAAGTGCTGACAATTTGGGAAAGCTACATTCTTCTAGGAGGAAAAACTGGGAAAGTAGTCACATCTGTGAAGCCTCCAGCCCATCTCAGCTGCCAAAAGTGTACAGTAACAAAACTGAAACATGCTCTGGTTTCAGGCGCTGTTGGCCTTCACTGCCTTGAAAAGGAGCCTCTTTGCACCATGGCTTGTGCCACAGCCCCTCTGCAAACGAGACAAGCTCAGGTGTGAGGCTGGCCCTCACTTCACTGGTGTTTATTTTGGGGTAGAAGCACATGTGCAGCGCTGGCTGAGGAGAGGAGCAGGGTGATTCAGGAGGGTTTGCAGCTCTGGAGATGCTCTGTGCCACAGAAGCCCCTGGTGCAGCCCTGCTCGGGCTCTGGCCGAGCTCTGCCTTCCAGCACCCGTGTGGAAATTCCACACGTGGAGCCCGTGATCCATGGAGGGTCCTTTAGCACTGCCTCACCCCCTGCCCACTGCCTCTGTCACTCGGTGGATGCCCTGACCCTTGTGAGAGAGAGGGGCTGTTTATCATTAAATGCTGCATTTCCCCGCCTTCTTTTTGCTATTTGTCTCTCTGCCATTTAGCTCCCCGTGCTGAAGGGAACCTTGATGTGTTGTCAAAACCCTCCATCAGATATTGGACTGAAATGTGTCTCTCCTGCCTGGGTAAACCTGGCTGCCTGGGAAAGGCTTTTTTGCTCTGCAAAGAAATGCAACAGCTGCTTTCTTCCACCCTCTGCCTTTCCAGCAGAACACAAAGGAATTGCCTAATTTCAAGTAAATTTCATAACAGTGCTGAGGTGTCAAAAGTGATTGCATTCCAGGGTATTATGGCACTTTATTCAAGTAGAGAGGTCATGTTTGGATTTTATAATTTATTTTTTTCCCAATTTCCCCAAAAGAAGGACAGAAGTATTCGCTCCTTGATGGCTGCCAGATATGGCTGGGACAAGGCTGCAGCTCATCTCCTGCTCTTGGACCTTCACAGGTCCAAGATTTTCTGGGATTGTCACCTGTGCCCTGGCAAGGCAGGACCAGCAACAGCAGGTCCAGGACCTGGAGAAATATCTTCAAAAAGCACTGCCTGCGCCCTATTTTATTTTTCTGAACATCAGGATCGAGGTGCTATTCTGCAAATGACCTTTGCAACCCGCCTGTATGCCTTTAAGTTGCTATAACCACATGTGGAGCAGTGGTATTAATAATAATACTATTCACACCAGAGTCTCCTGGGCAGCTGAATGACAGGATGAATGTGGATTAATATTCCTTAGCCACAAGGGACTGGGAAGGAGCTAGTGGAAGCATAGCTCGTGAAATTAATAATCACCACCCACTTGGAGGAAAAGGAATTGGATTATAGGGACTCCAAAATTAATAGTACCCTGGGCAAGCCGAGCCTATTGAAATATTCATTGGGTTCAGCTAACCCAAGACAGTGAGAGGCAGGCGAGGTGTGATGCATTATGTAGCCACGGGCAATGCTGAGCTGCCTTTTGTGGCCGGGGGGGCTGCAGCTCCTTCCTGCACACGGCAGAGTGGCACTAATTGGGCACAGGAACTGAGGGAGACCTGTCTGTGCACTGATGAATGCTGCCAGGGGTGTTTATGCCCAGAATAAATAAAGCAGCAAGGGATGTTCTTGGGCTGAAACACAGGAACGCTGGAGGAGAGGGAGTTAGGGGGCTGTCACGTGAAGGGTTTCAGCAGGACACATCTCCAAATTCTGGGGGCAGCCTCTGCAGACACGCCTTGATCTGAGCAGTGCTGTGTCCCTGTGTGAGGTTCTGCATGCCGTGGGGTGTTGCTACTGTGGAAAGGGCAGGAGTTTGGGTGTGTGAACAGACTCCTCTCCTCCCAAAAACCACACCCTACTGGTGCCAGTGGGAAAAAATAACTGACCTCACTCCCAGGCACATAAAATTGGTGAGAAAAACAGTAAACTCACTGTTGTCTCCCAAAGGGTGTCCCTAAAAGTGACTGTGACCTCCCAGGACCTACTAAATCCTGTAACAGGGAGAGCAGGGGGAGGGCAACTTCCAAAAGCTATTTGTGGGGAGTATGGTGCCTGCTGCTGACTGGGAGGGAACTGGATTCAGTTTAAGGGGATAAATGGCCTCCAGATGCTCCTTTCAGGAGCTCTGCACACCACCAGGCCCTGCACACGGCTCTTAAACCTGCTGGCATCAGACCTGTGTGCCACTGATGTGAGTGAGGCAGGGACCCTGCGCACCCACACCAGACCCTGGGCACAGATACACAAATACCTCTCACCAATCAAGCCTGCTAGCATTGTCTTTCATGGCCTGGAAAAACTGCTTTCAGCAGGAAAGAGGAACCGTGGCCCTTCATGGTCCTTCAGCCCTGCTGATGTCTCTGCACGAGGGCTTGGGATGGGCAGGGGAAAGCTCGGAGCTGAGACTTCTGCTGTGTCCCTGCCCACTGCCCCCGGGGGCTCTGGAGAGGCTGCAGGCCAGGAACTGACTACAGCACCACTCTTTCCTCCCTTCACTGCCCGATCTGCCTCCTTTTACTGAGTGCCCAGAGTGTAGCCAGAGAGAGAGAGGTGCCAGGGCTGCCTCACAGCAAACCCTGTGCTCTGGGTCTGTGTGGAGCAGTCTCCTTTGCCTTTCTCACTGATGGAAATGCCTCCTCCCAACAGATCCAGGGTGGACAGAGTGTGTCCACTCAAACAAATGCTCCTCTTCCTTGCCCCCTAAATCCTTGTTTCTGGACTGTTTCCATCACTGTGTAGTCAGAGAGTCCCAGGGAGAGCGACCCTTAAGAATCAGATCTGGCAGAGCTGTACAAGGTGTGAAGATGCCGTGCTCAGCCCTGGAGAGGCTCAGCAGGTTGTTAGATTTGGGAGGCAGCTGTCTCGAACACAACCCATGCACACGACTGCAAGCAATGGGCTGCCTGGGGGTGCAGGGTGGACTCCATCCATCCCTCCCTTCCCACTCTTGGACAAGGCTGATAGTGGCTCCCATGGACTCTGCTGCCAGGAAAAGGAGGTATATCTCTGCTCCAGAGGCTGATGGAACCCCCTGAGAAGCAGCTGTGGGCCAGATGCCACCAAATGTCATGGAGGCGGCGTGCTTGAAAAAGGAGTGCGTATATGGGACAGCAAAGCCAGCACTAAATTAAATTGGTTGTGCTATTGAAGAGGGAGACATTGCCCCTGTGAGAGTATGTCAGAGTCCTGCAAGCTCATGTGAGATGTGCAGTGAGCCTGTAGTGCTGCCAGCACACTAAATTACTCCTTGAGTGGGTATTCGAAAGGGTAAATCACTACAGGGGATCATTATTTAATCAGTTTGAATTAAAGATTCCCCAGAAATACAATATTGTGCATTTAAAAAATACATATATCCTAACTGTGTGTTTCCCACAGCTCTGCTCTGCTTCCAGGGAACCAGTGATGTTTGACTTCATTCTGCTCAAGGCAGCCAAAGCATCTGGGTTAAAACCTGACCCCTGTGATGTCCAGCCTGCCCTCCTTTCCCAGAGGAGGAGGTTCTGGTGGCACACCCAGAGATGAGGCTGTTGCATTGCATGTGTAAGGGCTGGTCTAAACCTGGGTAGTTCTGCGTTGCCCTGGTTTTTGCTAAAGCCTTCTGTTTTAAACTTGGAGTCGGAATTCTTTCTCACACAGTTTCATGTAAATAATAGCCAATGTTTACTTAACGGTATTTTCTGTTTTTCATTCCTTTTGTGATAAGAGAACTTTGATGAGCATCTTTTTTCTCCAGTGGGATTGAGAAGGAAGTGACATGTCCTCCAATCCCTTGTGGAGTTGAGAATTCTATAAGAATGTGACATATGTAAATAAAGTGGTCTTTCCCCTCCTTTCTGATGAACCTAGCAGGTGTGAAAGCATCTTTATTGTGTTTTCCCAGACACAGTTTTGCAAGACACATCTCCTGTTTGTCCACCCAGCCTCCCAACTGGAGTTAAGCCCAGATGAATTTGCCAGGTTACAGATCTCCTTGGCCACAAGCTGAAAATTTGGTTTGTTTTGTTGTGTTTATAGTGGGGAAAGAAACTCTGGATGTAACCCAATGCATGTTTAAAATCTGCAGGAGCCTTTCTAGTGAAGCCAGGAGTGTGCTGGTCCTGCTGTAGGTATCTCAGGAGGCATCATGAAATGTCCCAGTGGGAAGTGTCCAATGAGCTCTTGCTGAGAGCTGTGGTGAGAACCCTAAGGGACCTGGGTGATGTCCAGTGGGTGCCTGTTCCTGGTTTTTTGGCATGGATGGTTTAGAAAAGGCATCCTAATGAGATTTATGAGGCTGATTTAAAACACAAAAGTTGCCTTGCCAACAAGACATGTCTGCTACATAAAAATATGATGATGAAGGGATGACAGCTTTGTATCCATACCCTTTCATCCCAAGGTTCCTTCATGCAACTGCTAAATATTTAATTTCTTTTAACCTCCAGCCTTGGATATTTTTAGCAGGTGAAGATGCAGAAAGCCCTTTGCCCCATAGGGGTGAGGTGGAAGGTGGGGCAGACACAAACCACGGTCAGCTGCTCCCCAGCTCCTCTAACACTTCCCACTCTCACAGTGCCGTCCAGCTGAACAGTGTTCTGTGGATTCAAGGTCTGCTTTAAACTCAGAGTTTATCTTTGTAGCTGTCTTTGATTAGGAGTTGAAATTGATCTGGAGAGAAGATTTCGTGGCTCCTTTTAGCCAGCAGAGCTGTGATTGCCTTGGGGCAGGGTTGGGCTCTTTCCAGGCCGCTGTGATTGAAGCAGTGCAGGTCCCGAGTGTGGGGGGACTTCAGTGTCAGGGCAGGGACAGAGCCTGTCCCGTGTCCTCTCCCCATCGATGGCCCATCCAGGGGCACCGGGAGCCTCCTCTGCTGTCGCTGCCCAATTTTCCACACAGTAAATCCTGTCCCTGAGAGCACAGACAGGACTTGACCTACATCCTGCAGCTGGTGGGAGAGGCACGGATCCTCCATTTGAATTTTGCAGGAAGCTGGGAAGAAGAGCTTTTCTTTTCCTCTGGCTTCTTTCTTTCAAGCTTTTGCAAAA
>VYXC01009749.1:0-27328 GCA_013397175.1 Platysteira castanea
CTAACCCAACCCTTACCCCTACCCCTATCCCCTAACCCTCACCCCCTAACCCTAACCCCAACCCTAGCCGTAATCCCTAACCCTAACCCCTTACCCCAACCGGGGGGCCTAAGCCTAACCCCAACCCTAACCCCTACGGCGCCCCTAATGCTAACCCCCAACAGCGCCCTAACCTTTACTTTTAACTGTAACCCCAACCTGTGCCCCAATCCTATGGTGTGTGCTTTGGAATGGGCTAGGGGAAGGGGGCGTGGAGGGTTTGGTGTGGTGGGCAGAGAAAGGGGTGGGATGGGGGTGGCGCTCTGGGTGGTGAAAGGGGCAGGTATGGGGTGGTGTGACAAAAAAATTGGCTAATTATGTAATTATCTAATTAGTTAATCATCCAATCAACTACTTAGGTAACTGTCTAATTTAATTAGTGGTCCAGATGGGAGTGCTCATGTAATGAATAATTAATTTGTTACTCCCATCTGGAGCACTAATTGGTGGCCCTATATACTATAAATAAAAACAAGAAAAAATAGTATGTTGGATGCAGTAGTCGGAGGTTTCAGGCTCCCAGGGAGAGAGACACTAGGCAACACGAGACAGACTGGAACCGCTCTGCGCTGTACACCCTATGGTTGTGATCAGAAGTAGAGCCACTGCCTTTAGCTGTCCCAAGAGGCCTCTTAGAGGCCACTCCTTTCACCTCTGCTAATTTTTAAATCTCTCCCAAGAATTTCCAACCTGTTACCCTGCTATTGTCCCATCCCTGGGCCGTGGCCCCCCAACTTATCTTTCGGACGACCAGTGACATGAATCCGCGTCAGATGTGAAATGAGCCCACCTCGGCCGTCTCGGAAGGCCCCGTGGTCGCTGATTAGCCTCTTAGTCAGCTACGATAAAGAAAACCAAAATCAATATACAAGTTTAGTGGCACGTGGGCCAAATCCCACAAGTAGGCCACTTGCTCTCTCCTATGTGCGATTAGGTCCTCCAGCCTCTGGCTTCATCCTGAGTCTAAGGCTGTCGCTGTTATTATGACAGGTACCTGGGTTAGCGAGAGATGAAGTTACTCGGCATTTCTGTGAGTGCAGTGGATGCATTTGTGTGCTGTAAGACATGTAAATGCAGCCACTAAACTTGTGGAAAAGCCTGAGGAAGCTCCCAAATGGACACCGCTTCCCTCCATGCTGCCTTCAAAACCACTCCCATGGTAACTCATAACCTGATACCCTGCTCACCCTCCCTCTCCTGGTCACAATCCTCGACTTACCTAGCAGAAGTCTTGATCTCAGACATCATCTTTGACACAGGGCAGGTCCCTTTTGTGAGACTGAATCTGCTGAAAAAGTTTTAAGCCTAACATACTTGACATAACCTGGAATTTCAGGAAGTTGCAGTGCTTGAAGAAAAAAGAAAAAGGAGGAGCCATGCGTGAGGATGGCAGATCCAATTGCACAGGCACTGGAGCAAGGCAGAGCCATAAAACTCCACTGCAAACGATGTTCATCAATTATGGCATAAGTACTGGGCTACGATAAAATCAGCAATTAAGGCCAAATGCTTATTAAGGATTGAGAGATTCAATGAGAGCTCACTGGGCTGTGAGGAGGAGTGCTGGAGCCCAGCTGATTCTTCTGCTTTTCCCAGCTTACACACAAATGGCTGCTGCTGTTTACCACTTGCTCCAGGAGACAATTGGGAATGGCAATTCCAAGAGAAGAGCTCTAAAAGGCTGAGTAATTTGTTGCAAGCAGGTGATCATGATTTCTGTGTGTGAGTGCAGGAATCCACTGTCTCAGTAGCCCAATTCCTTGTGCTGAGTGTGCCCTGTGGTTAGGTCACAGTTATGATTCCTGGCCTAGGAGTTTTTGTGGAGTTGTTTTCTTGTAGACTAAGAAAGCCACAAATTGAGCATCAGAGATGGTTGGTGTGTGTGTCAAATCCTGACATGAGCTTGACATGCTTTTGTATTCCCAAGTATGTTTTAAGAGCTCTTTGTCCTGAAGAAAAAAAAGAAAACAAAATTATTATTGCAACACCTGGATTAAAAGGCACTTTTTATCATACTTGGGAATCTCCTGTGTTTGTTTCTGCTTTCAGAGTAGAACCCCAGGATTTGATTGATAAACTCCTGGTCACAATTTGGGCAGATTTCCGTTATTGCTCTAGAGGAGTTGGCATTTCAGTGTGGGAAAAGCAGCAGATCAAGCTGAGGACTAGGAGAGCTCTCTGTGTGCATTGTGCATTAGCATAGTTTCAATTATATATAAAGCACGCATTTTTAATTTAATTGAGGTGTCAGTGAAACAGCAGCCATTGAACAGGGGATATTTACGGGCTCTCCAGCACAGAGCTGAACCCAACCCCACTCCCATTATGCTCATCACATAAACAGGAATCATCTTCCCTGGGACTTCTCTGGGAACTTTCCAGAGAATGCTGAGAGCTCAGACAGCCTGTGCAGGGCACAGGAGGGACAAAAGGAGACATCCTGGGCAGTCTCCCAGTTCAGTGCTGGGTGTGGATCAGGGGACACGGTTTAGAGAAGCCAAAACACCTGGACATGCCGGGTCCTCCCTTAGCAGGACAGTGTACCAGCTGTGTACTTTAGTGTGGACTAGTTAAATTCCCAAGTCCTTTCCAGGTCTGTAAGCCATAAATCACTGCAGTGAAATCCTGGGCTCTGATCTGAAAGGAAATGGAAGCAGACATTGTGTAGGTACTCCCGCAAAGGCAAAAGGAATATTGAGCCAGGTTAAGGAAAAGCTGACATAGGGCAGAAATGGGATACGTTTTCAAGAGCAAATGGTTCCATTAAGTCCAGGGAAGCGCTTGTGTCCTTGGAAGTCAGAGCTGGCCTGAAATACTGTGTCCATCCAGGGCGCTCAAAAACTGAACAGCCCTTGATGTGCTCAATTAGGTTACAAATCATTTAAATAATGCTTCCAGAGAAAATTTGTGTTTCCTTGTCTCTCTGACTGTGGTTCTTCCCTTTCTTGCCTTTGCTTCTTGTCCTCTGCCACACACCCACTACAGAATTTTTGTTGTTCTCTAAGTGCCAAATTGCTTTCCTCCCATCACCCGATTTTTTTTAATGTTCAGTCTAATTAAGGCCTCAGAGCCAAGATGTGCAGAACAAGGGGGTCAATTGTGCTCCCACTTCCATGGTGCAAGCCCAGAGTAACTCTGCGGAATGCTGCAGTAAATTTCCATGAGCCTTAGCGGAGCTGCTCCGGCCGGCAGCTCAGGGGGAGTTGACTCAAACCTCCTGGGGCGTCAGGAGGGCACCAAAGACAATGCATTACCACAGGGAGCTGTTACACTGCATGGGAATGAGAAAGGAAATACCTGGGAGGCAGCCAGGCTGCCTCATCCCGGGGTGTCCTTGGGAGCGCTGCCATCGTGTGGGGCTCTGGGAGAGGGAAAAGGAGGGCAGGTGGGCATAGGGAACATCCTAAGTGGCCATAGCTGCTTTACCTCTCGGGAGATCACAGTGTCACAGAATCCCAGGATCACTGAGGTTGGAAAAGACCTCCAAGACCATTGATTCCAACCTGTGACCAATTCTAACCTTGTCAGACCACAGTGATGGAGCTTTTCACAGCAATTGGTTTCCTTTTCTGCCTTCTAAATGCTTTTTCCACGGGATAGCAGTTGGCATTAAGAGCATTCCTGTGGGAACAGAGAGATCAGGAAGGGGAGTGATTGTCGGGGCTGCTTCAGTGATGGGCCTAATTTAATGGGATGGCTGCAACCCAGGCTGGAGGTTGAGTAGGGAAGTGATGCAAGTCAGAGAAGAGAAAAGAAGAGAGGTCACGTAAATAACATCATCCAGTGTGTTTGCTGTGAGCAAGCAGAATGTGAGTCGGGCAGAAATCTGTCTCTGTCAGGGACTCCTGCCGATCCATTTCTCCATGGATCAGCTGCACGTAAAGTTAATCTGCTTATGCAGCAGCCGAGAGACTGAGATGCCCTCAATGCCCTCATCTCATCCCTGCATCCAGACAGAGTGTCCAAATCCCAGGGGAGCAAAAATTCCATCTGCATTTGGTGTGACCACCCCTCACGCCTCTCCTTTCCTCTCACCCTCTGCAAGACATTGGGTGGGACAGGACTGAGTGGGAGTGAAGTCACCTCTGAGGACACATCTCGTGGAAAGTGTCCCTGTCCATGGCAGGGGGTGGAATGAGATGAGATTTAAGGTCCCTTCCCACCCAAACCATTCCATGATTCCATGATTCTGTGGGCTGGGGTGGAAGCTTGTGGGCTTAGAGCCTCAGTGCCACTTCAGATTGTCCGTATCTCTATCATAGGTGTGCAGATGTGTCCTCCAAAATCTTGGGCTGGCCTCCATCGATGGCTTGTTGTCCTTGCCAGCAGGGACCATGTCAGCCTGGCTGCTCCAGGCAATCTGGTCTGACCAGTGTCATTGTGCAGCCACAGGAGCTCAAATGCCACGAGAAGGAAAAGAAGAAAACCTTTATTTTGTCCTTATTTAAAATCAGCCAAAGTGTGTAGGTTGGAAGATTCAGTTCATGTTTGTAAATATTAATGGCAAATGTGTAACTTAATCTGCATCTTATTTGATTTATTTCATTTAGAGTATCGTTCATAATACCACATTCTTTATTTTACAATAGCATTTATAGTCACATTGCAAGGGCCAACCAGAATTAATCTGTGATGCTTCCCTCTGATCCGTTTCTAGATAGAAACCCAGGGAGACAGTTTACATTCAATACAGGTGTTCTTTACCACCTTGGACCCGTGTTCCTTATCACCTGGCCTGATGGGTCAGCACAATCCTTTCCCTTCTGTAGGGATCCATCCACGATTCAAGGGCAGATGGATTCCAGGGAGCTCATGCATGTCTGTACTCCTGTAATTTCCTGTAACAAACAGTGCAAGGTCATTGCTATGGGGATGGTTCACGCCAGGCTCCTGGGGATGCTGCTCCCTGCTTCTGCAGAGTGCTGCAGCATTGAGCTGCACGTTGGGCACGTTCCAGTTCCAGTTTGGAACACCAGTGTGGGCAACACAGCCCATGGTCAGGACACTCCTTTTGTGCTGCATCACTGCAGTACAGGGAAACCATTGAGGGAACACTGTATTTCCAAGAGGAAGAGTTTGGGATGGGGAAGGGCTGGGCCTCCCTGAACACCTGTATGTGTATCCTTGGCTTCCCTGTTTTAGCTGGATTTCTGAGGTCCCAGTCACATGCACCCGTTTATTTAGCTTTATTTAGCTTTATTTAGCTTTGCTCTCTGGAGGAGACCACAGCCAGTGCACTCTGAAAGTGCTTCTTCCTGATTGCTTTCCCTTTCCAGTTGCATTTTAACAGGACAGCAGGTCAGCCAGCGAGACCTCTTGGACTTTGAACTGTGTCCTAAGAGCATTATTTTTCCAAGCCCCCTCATCCTCACAGAGATTTCTCTCCCTGCTTAGCACCACACACAGCAACAATCCCATTCTCATCACCTGAGCGCCTTCAACAGATTCTCAGTCTCAACAAGTTAATTAGATTAAAGTGTTTAAAAAAATCACTTTCACAGTGAGACACGAGCAGAAAGCAGGATGCTTCTCCTCATCTAAGAGAGCAAGAGCCATATATTATATCAGTTAATTGGTTCAACTAGAACTTGGGTAATTCAGTTACTCCAGAGTGAGTGATTTAATAACAAACCCTTCAGCTCACAGCAGCCCAGTGCTCAGGGTGTGTGAAGACGTGCAGCAGGGCTGTGTGCAGGCAGAGCTGTGCAGGGTCCTGTGAGGAGCTCCAGGTGTCTTCAGCCAAAACAGCCACCAAGGGCATGATCCTGCCTGGATAAAGGGAGGAGCAAACAGCAGGCACCCAGAGAGGAGTAATTATTCCTGGGGACCTCTTCACAAAGGTCATCCTCAGATGGTTTTAGTGCAGCCTCTTAAGCCTGCGCCTCAAGACTGTCTCTGTTACAGTGATCTACATTTTTAGCCCAGTTTTCCCCAGGATGAAGAGTTGCAGTCACACCATCTGGCTGCCTGCACAGCTCCCTCCCAGAGCCTTTGTGCCTCCTGTGCGCCTGTGGCAGAGTGTGCAGGGCTGGAAAACCTGGATCTGAAACCCCAAAAAGGGGTGACGGTTGTTGGACAGGCACAGGGTAATTGTGCCCCTGAGCTGGAGGGTGAGGGAGCACTGGGGACCCGTCAGGAGGTGTGTGTAGGGGCAGGACACAGCTGCTTTGGAATCAGATGTCTTTGGTTCTGCTGTTCACAGAACTGCTGTTCTGTCTCTTAGCTGTTGGCTTGGAGATATTTTTGCATGTAGGTAGGACTGTCCCTGTAATGCACCTGTCCTTCAGGCCTTTCTGGGCTTGGATCCAGCCTCCCAGTTTCTCTACAACCCCCTGTACTGGGACCTGCCGTGCTCTGAGCCCAGGTCAGGCCATGGGCACTTCCCATTCTGGAGAACCACAGCTTGGTCTTGGCTGTGCCCTGCGCCCCCCAGTCACTCCAGTCACCCCACAATCACTCCCATCACCCCTCAGTCACCCCATGGTCACCCCATGGCCCCCGTGTGCCCTCTCAGTTGGATCTTAATCCCCCCAGGTGAAGAACAGTGTGAATCCCTTTCTCCTGACAAGTACCTTTTTAAATTAATTTCTTTCCAAGGCTGGATTGAGTTGCAGGGAGCCCTAGGACACAGGTTCTGGTAACTCTGACCTTGCCACATTTGCTGACAGTGAGCTCCCAGGGTGTCTCAGCACCTCGGGCTCATGAGGAGCCGCGTTCTCTGTGGGTGAATCACTGCTGACACAGATGTACTCTCCTCGCCCCTGCAAGGTTTTAGTTCTGCCCACTGCACTGTGTTAACTTTCAGTGTCTTTGTGTTGAGTTTGATCTTGAGGCCTCTCTTTAATTTTGGATAGTCAAATTATTGGTAGAAATTCTGAGGTTCAGTGACAAATCTTTCAATCTGGTTTATATTTGTGCCTGATTTCAAAGCAGAGGTCAGTTGTTCCACAGTGTTTGAGAGGACTGTTAATTCAGATGTACAAAAAGATTCATTTTTAGTGTTAGGCAATCAACTTCTTGTTTATTAGTTTTCTATGGAGAAAAAATAAGACAATTACACACACACACACAGAGGCACACACACCACCTTGCATCAACCCAAAGTCCAGCATCTACAAGACTGGAAAATGCTTTGACATGTACTATTAGGTGGGTTTTACCAAATTGCTTTTGCTATAGTTCAATATTTTCCAAAAATTAACACTATTAACGTTTGCTTTCAAAAATATTTACCCCAAAGACAGTGGGGGAAAGGCTCCTAAGAGGTACTGAACATATGAGATTACGCAGGAAAATGTGATTTCTCAATGGGGAATTTTACATCCGTTTAGTTGCAGTCACAGTGCAGTTGTGTTCATCCCACAAGTGAATCCTCACCTTCAGTACCTACCCATGGGACAGCTAAAACTTAATAATTAATACAAACATTAGTGAGGATTGAAATTAGATGATCTTTAAGGTCCCATCCAACCCAAACCATTCCAGGTTCATTCTACACCTGACCATGACTCGCAGGGATTGATGGAATTAGGTTTTTTTGACTTTTTGGCTGTTTTGTCCTGGTTCAGAGTAAGGTGAAGGGGGCCCTTGGAGAGGGCTCTGTCCCTGCACCCCGTTGCCCCTGGAGAGGGTCAGTGTGCAGAGAAGCTGAACATATTCCTTGGCTGGGGCTCGGCTGCGTGTCTGGATTGCCGGGCAGCAGGAACATCAGTGCTGTCTGAGCCATGGCTCTGAGCCACAGCCCTGTTTCCTTCCAGCAGCATTGAAGTATTTCCCTCCGTCTAGACTATTTCATGTCCTTTTCAGTGCCTTTTTTATGCCCAGAGTTTTATGGCAGCAGCCTGGGAGCATAATTCCTTTGCCCTGGAGAAACAGCCGTCAAGACAAGAGAAGTGTTGGGGTTGTTTGTGCTCTCATGCAGTGTTGTGCCCACACAGAGCAACTCCTGCCTTTCTCATGGCATCTGGTCTCAGGCACAGTTGATGTAAATATCTTTAAAGCTAGTGAAAATATATTTATATCCAGCTGCTAATGAATCTGCTGGAAGTACATCCACTAATTTTCCTCCTACAGCTCATGGAACAGAGTCAGAAGTGTTAAGCTCTTAGTTTGGTAGAGGACATGCTAGATACTGCTGGTTCAAAAAGATTAGGCACAGTAATTAAAGCATAATTGCTATTAATAGTTGTCTTCCTAATCAGGCATATCTCTCTATTGCTCCTTACCTTAGAGGATTTTTCCTTCTTTGTGTTTTTCTGGGAATGTGTTGTTATGGACAAAACAAGGCAAACCATGGCCACAAACCGGTGGGTAAACGTGTGTAATTCAGTGAGCCCAGCACACACTGGTGGGTCCCCGGATGGGGTGGATCTGTTTTCCTCACCTGCCTCCCCGTGCAGCCAGGCAGCAGCTCCTGGTACTCTTTCATTCACTTCCAACCCACTTTCAGACAGTGCACTGAGGTGAGTGCCTCTCACCTTGGGGCTGTGTGGTGTCCCTGAGGTGCTGGCAGGAGGTGGCTGCTCTGACCAGAGTGTTCCCAGGGCAGGTTGTGCCCAAGGGCTCTCGTTTCTTCTACAAGCAGGGTCCTGATGAGGACAGCTGGGGATCTGCACATTCCAGCCCTTGGTACAGCCTTTGTGGAGACTTTAGAGCCCAGCCCAACCCAGTCTCGTGCCAGCCGCGTTCCTCTGAAGGTCTGTGTTGGTGCAGGGGCAGGGCTGGGAGTGCTCCATCAGACCTTTCTCTGCGTCACTTTGTGCAAAGACAACACATTTTCCTCCTGTCTTGGTTTTATCTTTCCTGCACAGTCTCTACCGTGCTCCTCTGTGCTTCCTCACTTTCTGCCATTCCCATTTCTACTTGCTTCTTCCTTTCCCTTTTTTCTTTTCCAATATTCATACTGCCCCCGAGTGCAGCCATGCAGCTACAGGAGAAATCCCCAAACAATCTGCCAGCCCTTTGAAGAAGGGTTGTGTTCTTCTATGTCAGCTTAATTACTTTGTCCCACTGAGGATGCCAAGGCCTTCTGGGAGGGGAGAGCAGAGGCAGCTCTGAGCGTTGGATTCAGGCTGGGACTGTGCCCGGGGCACTGCAGGGCTCCTGCGGGACACTGCCTGTCACCTGCCCTCTTGTCACCCTGTCTGTGCCTCCAGCATCTTATGTGTTGTGTTTATTACGGGTTGGTTCTTACAGACCTGGCCCTCAAGTGCTGAGCTCCTCACCTGTGATCTGGAAAAGTGCTGAGTAGAGTGCTCAGAAATAAGCACCTCATTTAGTCACTGAGCTGGGTCAGCTGGCCGTGCCTGGTGGGAACAGGCCTGCACTGCACACAGAGGGTAAATCGAATTACATACTCCCTGGGGGCAAATCCTGCTGGCTTCTCTGCTGGCTTCTCTAAACCTGTAGATTCTGCTTTTCCCACCCCCAGGTCCTGCTTCTGCCTCTCTTACCTGGTCACCGCCAATATCGACAAACTGAACTGCTCAGAGCATGAGCTTAGCAAGAAAATCCATATTATTCATGGCTGTGCATCTTTCCTGTCTAAACACTGTGATTTCCTGGAAACAGCATAAAGCTGTTGTTAATGGGTCTGATCCTGTGAGCAGCTGAGCTCATTTCATTCCCACTGACTTCCTTGACAAATGAATATATTCATTTCTATTCATATAAAATATAGTAAATATAAAATAACATACAAAATTTATTATACAAAATTAATATATCCATTTATATCAATTATTATAGATAAAATATATTAATAAATATTCATATATTCATCTGACTTCCACAATCTGGCGGCACACATCTGCCCTTCTTAGGAGGACTTGCTTAAGCGATGATGAGAGGCAATGGAAGGGATATACAGGACTTGGGCCTGGCATATCTTATTCCCCATCCCAGTCAGGCTAAGCCAGAGCATCACCTGCCCGCTCTGGAACAAGAGCCCTTCTGGTGCCTCAGGAGGAAATCTGCAGCTCTGGTGACACTGAGCTGGAATCTCAGTTGTTTTTAAGGACACTGTTTTGGGGTGGCCTGTGGATGCTGTATGCATCAACCCAGCATGTTTCTGGAGCAGACAGGGTCACATCAGCACCGTGCTTTTTACAGAAATAGCTCCCAGATGTAACCATTGTGTCACAGCACATTTATGAAATTTGGCAGAATTGCAGGATGTGTAGGGTTTGTGTGCGTGAGGGTAAATCTGTGCTCCAACCTCTTCTCTGGCCTGCAGACGAGGTTTGTCCCAGCCTCTCGGGCTGTGTGTCCTTGCCTAGTTTGGGACCACAATAAACAGCCCTGGCTGGTGATAAGACAATGCCAGGGCTTGAACTCCAGGCTGGAGTTTTCCTCTCCTGGCCGAGACAGGCATGGAAACAGAGTCAAGGCATTTGAAGCCCCCCAACACACAAACAAGGGGATATAGCAGCCAGCATTTCTTCAGGCAGCCAGTTAAAATTCCACAGAAATGGAGAATTCCTAGTGGGCTTCAGCAAGGTCCATCCAAGAACAGGAGGAGCAGCACCACCTCCAGAGCTGGATGTGCCACAGGAGCTGCCCTGTGCTGCACCGTCCAATGCCCAGGGAGGTTCAGCTCTGCCCAGCCCAACTTCTGTCACCCCAGAGACCCCCTGTGAGATCTGGGATCCAGGCAGGGGTCACACATCACCTGGAAAGTCACCTATCCATACACAGCACTACTGTAGAGGCACATCAGTTTGCTTTACCATTACCTGGGTTTTCCAATCTCCAGTGAAAAATAAGAACAGAATTACTTCCCTTCTTGCATCTATGTGACATTTTTTCATGGCTTTTTAATGCTCTTAAATGGCATCAGGAAAATCCAAGCATGAGTGTAAGCAGGACTGGTAAATGCTTTCACCCTTCAGCTGATGGGCATCAAACATCTCCCATTGCCTGTTTCTGTAATACTGTAATTAACGGTTTGATGCATCTGTTGAAGTGGGGAAAAATAATCCTAACCCTTGGCTAAGAGCTTGCTTTGAAAAACAGAAGGCCGCAGAAGAAAGAGGGCATCTCAGGTTTGTTCCTGGTCATGCGTGTTTCCAGCCATTGAATCATATGGTGAGTGATGAGCAGTGACACATCAGAGTTCAGTTCCATCCCATATCAGAGGAGGCAGCCTTTGAGGGGGTTTTAGTCACAAAACTGGAATAAGGAAGGTTTTTCTCTTTGTGGGAGTAAATAAACCAGCTCGCAGAGTCTTGGGAAGCAGTTTTCAGGGGGGTCCCTGGAGCCCTCTCACGGGTCACTAGGTGGGTTTCCACCTCACCAGCTCTCACCTCGGTGTGCACGGGGACAGGCAAAGGCCAGAGCTGGTGGGGGCAATGTGCCAGGAGCTGTGCCAGGGCTACCTGCAGGGCACGGCTGGAGCAGAACACCTCATGTGGCTCCTTGGCTCTGGCTGCTCACGTTCTGCCTCACAGGTTGTGTTAGACAGCAAAGATGAGGCTGTGCCACTCCAAACCCCAGGAGATGCTGGTCTCCATGTCTTGCCTTGCTTTGGAAGGAACAGATGTAACCTATTTGTTGGATGTCTGAAGGGCATTAGGAAAAGGTCAGTGGTTAGAATACAGATGACGTGCTTCGAAAGTGCATTAAAATAGCACAGTTCATTAAACTCTGAGGAGCAGAATGTTTGGCGTTAAGGGGGGAATTGCCTTTATGATCCCCTTCGTGGCCAATTTTGTGTGGAGGAATTTAAAACAGTTTGATATAGTTTTGCATAGGGGTTTTTTTTGGCCTTGTTATAAAATATTCATACTGCAGTTAAGAGAACTGAATTAGGGCTTGCAGTCTGCTCCTGTGACTGACATGTATCCCCATGCCCTGCCTATATTCCTGTTTTTTCCAATACACAGGCAATGGTGGAGCAAACACCATCAGTGACAAGCATGTTCCCTCTCATTGGGAAGCCATCCTTGGTAAGAACAGATTGCCTTCAACAATTTGTCTTCAACAATTTATCTTCAACAGATTGTCCTCAGCCTTCTGAAGGAGGAATGGATTTGCTTCTCCAACTCCAGATTGGAAACTCTGCCCCTGAGCCATGAAAGCAATGGCAGAAAACAGCTCCCTCTGTTCTTCTAGAAATAGAAGAGGGTTACAGACTAAGCCAATCAAGCAAACGAGACAGTGGTTTAATGAGAGTGGCCCAGGGAAGCAGCCAAGGGACTGTCCCTCAGGAATGCTCTCTGCGGGGCACCCATCCCTTGCTGCCAGAGCGGGCAGGAGCCCCTGCTCAGCTGGTGTGGGCATCCAAAGGATGAAGACAAAAGAACTCACCCAGTCTCCTCCAGCACAATCAACATAGACGACAAATCCATGGCAAACCATTTCCTTTGGCCACGCTGGAGATCTGGTGCTCCAGGCACCTGCCTGCCCCGAAGGGAACCCTGAGCAGCACCATAGCAGGCACTGCAGGAGGTTTCATCGTCCTGTCCCTGAAACACACAGGAGTGGGATGGAAACTCTCTCATCTGGCAATGTCTGGATGTCAGGACTGTCACTAATTCTTCCTGGAGACTGCCACAAATTGGTTTGTTGCGGGAGAGGCTGGCCAGTGGTCACAGTGAGGGTCCAAGGAGGCAAGAGGCTGCTCAGTGCCTCTGCCTGTACCAACAGGTGGTTCTGCTTGGAGCCTCCTGGCTGAGTGAATGTTATCCCAAAATGGACAGGGCAGTTCTGGAGCTCCTTGCTCTGAGTTCCATCAGAGCACCACCAGCAATGGACTTGAAAGGGGCATGAAGTGCTTTACCCTCTCTTTATGCTGCTGAACCCCCTGAAACACTGGACATACAGAATTCCTGCTCTGTTTGATCCCTTCCTCAGGGAGAGCCAGGTCAGCTCTGTCCGTGGCCAGGAGTGCGTGGTGCTCCGGGATGAGTCAGTGTCTCGCAGGGGGGGAAGCTGCCCAGCCCGTGACTCACCGCGCACATCACGCGAACGCTGCGGAGAGCCAGGTGTCCGGCTGGGCGTTCCGCGGGACAGGCTGCCCGGCTGCAGGTGCCTTTTCGGTGCTCCCGGGGGTCTGAGTCTCCGGGTGGGTCTGCAGAGCCCCCCGGGCCTTGCCCCTCCTGCCTTAGGCACACGAGAGGCAGGGGGTGCTCCCGCCCTTCTCCGATGCTTTTTTTAGGAGTAGCTTTGCACGGCATCGATAAACCTGCGGCTGTCATTCAGCAGTCACGAAGTCAGAGCGAGCCGGGAAGGCAGGCGCGGGTGGGAGCCAGGCATGAGCTGATTTAGCAAACAGCTCTGCAGCAGTCGGAGCAGCGCCAGGCTCTCCTGAGCTCAGGAATGCTCAGGTATCCAGGGCCCTGCTCTAAGCGGAGGCGCGCTCACCTGTGGGACAGCAGCATTCTCAGATGCCACCCACAGGCTGCTGGGTCTTTTCCACTACACAGTGGATGAGTAATTTGCCCCTCCAACATTGCCCTGGCAGCTGGAGACGGTCCCGGCTGCCCAGCCTGTGCCCAGAGCCCCATCACGAGGAGGATGAGGAGGGAGGGCCCTTCTCTCACCTGGATACTGTTGCTTGGGAAACCACTCCCTCCTCTTCCGCTCCTTCCATAGATTGGTTCTGCCTTCCAGGAGGCAGTATCACGATGGAGCAGCCTCAGACCCAGCCCAGGTACAAGAGAAAACACAGGGAAAGGATGGAAATATTTCTGAATGTTTTGTGAGAACAAATACTTAAAAATATTTGTGTTTTCATGTGCCACATCCAGAGAAACAGACTTGTAATTGTGTGGAGGGGTTCCCCAGGCTGCAGTCTGCTCTAGGCCAGAGTCTGCTGGGCTCTGAAGATTAAATTCTGACCCCACGGATCTCAGGGTCTGAGCTTTAACTGTGCTGTGAGTCTTCAAGGGGAAAATTGGACACTTCAGTCAAATTTTCTTTGCCTTTTCCTGGGACATCCCCCTCTGGCCACCAGGGCACTAGGTGTGTTTTTTTCCAGTATTCAGATTTTCAAATGAGGTAAGTGGTAGTTCATTGTGGGAGGTTTTGGGTCCTGTAGGTCACTCTTCCAGCTGGCAGCACAACCTTCCCTTTGAAATTGCTCCCTGATCACAAGAACTGGCACTTTTTGATATTCCTAAACAATGACATCAATAATTTGCTATTTTTGTTCACTCTGTCAGAAACATTTGGTAAAGCCTTTTTGTTTCTCTTCCCTTCCTCAGGCTGCTTTCCAGGCACTCACAACCCCCTCCCCTGGACTAGAAGCCTCCTCTCTCCCCTCCCAGGCTGCATGCTGTGGGATGGATTGGAGTGAGCAGAGCGAACAACCAACATCTTCACCAGCTTCTCTTCTTCGTTCTGCAAAAAATAGGTTTGAAATGGTAAAGCTGTGCCACAGAGAAGAGCTGGGATGGCAGCACTTCTCCCAGCGTGTCAGGGACCGGCTGCATCCGGGGCAGCGCTGGAGAAACGGGTGTCCAACGCCAGAGTTCCCATCCGGTGCTAACGTCACTTCAATCTGACAGAGACAGAAACATCTCTCTGAGCTAAAGACCTTCCCACCTGAATCTCCAGGACACTTAATTACCATGCAGCCAGTACATTTCATGGTGCCATTACAAATAATTTAGCTACAACGATATGGCAGTTTAATTTGCCTTATTTACCTCAATCATTTTGCATGAGGGAGATAAATGCCTCAGCAGGATTTCACGTGGACGCTCCGTCTCCTTTAATGTGGTTTCACATAAAGGCTGCATGATACATCCCTGCACAAAAATTAATCTTGCAGGCAATTGGCCTGAACTAAAACACCCAGAGCAGGTAAACAGAACTTTGCCTCGTGGCTCTGAGCCGAGCCAGGGCTCTGCTGTGAGCTGGTTCAGAAGTATCTTACGTTGGAGCCCAGGAGAGGGGAAAGGCAATACAGATCCCCCCACAGCCGTGTCCACGGCGTCCTGCTGAGCACGTACTTTGCTGCTTCTTTCTTTTTTTAGTTTGGAAATGTCAGCACTTTCCGTTCCCATGGGAACCCTGCCTTTTCCCTTGGCACGTTGTTGCACTGAAAGCTGCTGGGACTGGCGGGGCTGTGGTCGTTCTGGAAGTGTGTGCCAGCCGTTCCTGGCTCCCGGCCAGCAGAGAGGGATGGACCCCAGCCCTTCCCCGGGGGTCCTGCCCCTCTAACCCCCTCGAGTGGGGTCGAACCCAGCAGCTCTGGGCTTCCAGGGACAGCCTCAGCCTTGGCATAACTAAGACAGGGGATCAGAAGTGGATGGTAAAAACTCTTATGGGCCTGATTTTAGTCTCAATTACAATTATTGTCATTATTCTAGTTCTCTGTAGCTGCGTGGGGTCAGGCTCTTCTCCCGGGGAGCAAGGGACAGCACAAGGGGGAATGGCCTCAGGCTGTGCCAGGGGAGGGTCAGGTTGGACATCAGGAGGAATTTCTTCACGGAAAGGGTGCTCAGGCCTTGGAAGGGGGTACCCAGAGATGTTTGGAGTCCGCATCCCTGGAGGTGTCCAAGGAAGTCTTGGACATGGCACTCAGTGCTCTGGGATGGGGACAAGGTGGGGATCAGTCACAGGTTGGACTTAATGGTATGGGAGGGCTTCTCCAGCCTCAGTGAATCTGGGATTCTGTGATTTTACAAAGCACCCAGTGACCTCATGGGAGAGTACAGGATCTCCCCACTGTGGAGGGAGCCTGGCAGATGCTCCACATAAGCACTAAGGTGATGGCAAAACTCACATTCTTGAGTAAAACCCTGATTTTGCCACTGTTACAAATCTCCAAGTTAGAGGGGATCCACTTGCTTCTGAAATAATTTGTGATGTGATAAAACAGCAGCAGCAGGTGCGGTTCAGTGGTTGGCACTCCCGAGGGGACACTCTGGAATATATCGAGTTCATACAGCTCCCCAGACACACCAAGTTCACTGGGTTTAGGGGTGCCACGACAGTTATCTTCATTGCTCAGTTTTCAAATGCTGCTGCTTAAAAAAGCTCCTTTCAGAGCAGTGGGACGTGTGAAACAATGCAGAGCTGCTGACAGGTACCATGGCAATGGCTGTGCCAGGAGCTGCACAGCTCTGCCGAGCTGCTCTGCTATCGCCTGAGCTAATTTCCACTCCATATTTATGAGTATTCCCACTCCTGAAGGATGCTGACAGCTCTTCCCTGGACGGCTGATGTCTCGGGCCAGGGACTGTGCCCTGCTTGTGCTGGGCAGGGGGAATGTGGCCACAGCTCGCTCTGTGCCTGCTGGGCAGGTCAGGGGTGGTGGGAGCTGAGCACCAGCCTGAGAAGTGACCCTGAGCTTGAGATCCCACCTGGGATGATCTGAGGCTGCACTCCCACCCTGCTGTTCCCAGCTGCCTTCGTGTCTCATCCGGTCCCAGAGCCCTGTCCCCCAGCCCCATCCTAGCAGGGCTGTGCCACAGCAAGGGCTGCTCCCCTCCCGGTGCGATGTTCCAAGCTCTGGGAAGCCAGGATTTCAGAGCAGGAAGGTTAATTGCTATTTGCTTTCCAAGCCTTTATCTCCTCTCACTTTCATCTTCCCTCTCTGCTTTTTGAAGAACCACTTTCAGAGATCTGTTTCCAGGCTCCAAACCAGATGCAGGTTCAGGGCCAGGGAGAATTAACAGAGGAGGCTCATCTCTGGGCTGTGGTGGTCTGTGGGCAGGATCCTGTGCTCCTGAGAGATACATTTTGTAGGGACAGGACTTAATGGTATGGGGAGTCACCAATCCCAGCTCCCAAGGGTGGCCTGGCCCTGTGAGCCCCAAGTGCTTCCTCTCTCAGCTTCTCTGCTTTGACTCCCGGCCGTTGGTACCATCTCTGCCTTTCTGTGTGAAATAAAAGCACCTTTAACCAGCAGGTGCTTTCCTTGCCATAAAGATATTTACACACTTCAATAAAGGCAGCTCTCAGCATTCCGTGTAAGTTAAGCAGATGGAGCTCATGGGGTGTTTTTGCAGCCTCTCAGGGATTTTACTCATTCTCTTTGCACTTGCTGCACATCTCTGTTAAGCACTCAAACACCAAACCCGAATGCAGATGTCCAGGGTCAGCCTAAACACTGGGTAATTGGATTTTCCATGGGCAAATTCACTGCCCTGCTCTTCCGGCTGGTGGCTTTGTTTGCCAGGGAGCAACCTGGATGCTCCCGGTGCATTTTTTCCCCCCCATGTTCTCCCAGGGCTTTCTAGGAGTAATCTCCAGCATCCTCATCATGGCCCAGTGCCTGGGCATGGCCAGGGTCTTGCACTAATATCTCCAGTTTAATTCCCAGACTTATTAAAGCCTCTCTGTTTGGATGAGTAGATTGTTTGGAAGCACTGTGTGCCTCAGCTGCTCTTCCTTGTTAGTGACTCTCCTGCCAGGCTCTTAATCATCCATATGTTTTATCAGCAGTGATCTTGCATTTGCTAACAATCTGCAGATTAGAAAAAAATTATCCCCAGTCCCTGGCGAGCCCCTCCACAGGCCGGGCTGTGCTGATGGTGCTGTGCTGATGGTGCTGTGCCACGGGCACGGCACAACCCTGCCAGCTGCCAGTGCCACCTCACCTCAGCCTTGGGCTGATCTCATCCTGACAACCCCATGTTGGGGCACATCTGCACCACAAACTGCCAGAGGGCAGGGTGAGATGGGATATTGGGATGAGATTCCTCCCTGGAAGGGTGGAGAGGCCCTGACACAGGGTGCCCAGAGAAGCTGTGGGTGCTCCTGGATCCCTGGAAGTGTCCAAGGACAGCCTGGACAGGGCTTGGAGCACCCTGGGACAATGGAAGGTGTCCCTGCCCATGGCAGGGGGTGGAATGGGATGGGCTTTAAGGTCCCTTCCAGCCCAAACTATTCTGGGTTTCCATGATTCTATGATTCTATGAATTTCACTGACCTGTGATCTTATCAAGGAGTGGAAGCACATTAATTTGACAGAATCTACTGTCTATAAAACTGTCTTAGCAACAGCTGTATTTTTGTCCCTTAACTCTGTCTCAGTTTTTCCATTACTTTTCCTGTCTGGAAATCTGCCAGTTTGCTTGATTTTCACTACAGCATCAGCACTTTCTTTCTGATTTTCCCTGCCATTCAAAGGTGTATTCAAAATCAACAGCACTGGGTCAGCTCCCTCTTTTTAGATTCTGGTGTTCCTGACTGTGGCTAATTCACATCTTCCTGGTTGCCAATGGATTGGGAATGTGTCACTGCCCTGTGGCCCAGGCTCTGCCCTCTGCTCCCAGCCAGGTGAAAACGCTCCCTGCACTCAAACCAGCCACTCCCCTCTTTTCCCATTGCTCCCAACAGACACAGCTCCAGCTGGTCCTGAGCCCTCCCATCCAATGGCTTTTTGCTCTTCATCAGTTTTCTTCTCTCTCTATTTTCTCCTCAATCTCTCTGTTCCTAATTCAGGTCATTAGAAACACCAAGTGTATAAAAATCTGATCTTGGTTAATGAACCTGCCTGTTTAATACCTGTGTTTGGTGGTGTATTTAAAGGGGCTGCTTTCCTTCCAGTTAATACAGATGCCAATTGCTTTCCTAAATATGCTTCCACCAGGGTGTTTTTAGTTACTGGAACTCACAGTTCTCATGCACATTGCTATTTTTTAATTTCTTGTCTGCAGCTCAGCACAGGCTCCAGCTCCCAGACAGCACTCAGGAATCCACAGGGATGAGAGGATTTCATATTGACTCTAAATAAAGGGTAGTGTTACACAGAGGAAAAAACATATCCAAACAAAGCAAAAGCCCAAACCCCTGGGGTTTCCTACAAGGAAGGGAAGGTTTAATTTGTTACCTCATGCCTGAGGTCAGCCATGCTGCATCACCACAGCTTTCATTCCTCCTCCTCTCCCACAAGGAGAACCCTTTGGAATGCATCTTCTTCCTTATAATTCATTATGGTGTAAAAAACCATCCGTTTGGAGGAGAAAAGGCCACTTACTGGGTAACAAGTGGACATCATCCCTGTGTTGGCTTTCCAGGATCTTATCCATGGAAACAGTCTGAGGTGACTGGGGCAGCCTTCGAGCTGTGGACTAGCACCTGGATGGCCTCGTTAGGCTCTGAGAAAGGTTGGCTTCATGGCCTGTGTGTTCCCAAAGGGCAGGGGGAGCTGGGTGCTGGCAGAGCTGGGCGGGCTCATCACCCCCACCCCAGCCTGTGCCCCCGGCGTGCCCGGCCCCGGCTTCGCTGTCCCAGCCTGGAAATACTCAAATGTCTGTGTCACCCAAAGGGTGACATCCAAGGGCATGAGTGTCCCAGTGCACCCCTGCCCTGCCAGGGGTCCCTGCACAGCCCTTACACATCGCTTACCTCCTTCCACCCAAAATCTGCAGTGAATGCTCATCCCTCCGAAATGCCGGGGATTATCCACTCCCTGCTGGCAGCCTCATGACATGTCTGCAAATGCCCAAATTATTGTCTTTGCTGTTTTCTCATTGCCCAAAAGTCGGGATACAGAATGAATATACTAGAGCAGTAAATATCCAACCCAGGCACTGGAAGTTGTAGCTGTAGCAGCACCCCGGGGAGTCCATTTGCTTCAGACAACAGGGTTCTATGAGAAATATTTTGAAGTAAGTAATTTTAAGCATATTTAAGAGAAAAATAAAAGCAAGTTAAGGAAAGCAGTGCCCATTGCCTGGAACACTTCCCAGGCAAACACATTGTCCGTGGTGCCCGAGCACTGGGGTTTGAGGGTGATGGGGCTCCCCCCCTGTTCCCTTGGCAAACACTGTTTTAACAGCCCTCAGACCTGAACAACGAGGCTTTCCTGTGGTAAAATGAGTGTCTGATGCTCCAGCAGGTTGGTGGGACAGTGCTGTCCCCGGCAGAGCCTGTCCCTCGGCTGTCCCTGTGCTGTCATCGTGCTGTCCCTGTGCTGTCACCGTGCTGTCCTCGACACCATGCGGAGCCACCGCGGCTCGGCCGGAGCGGAAGGGCAGGATGGGCTCCGTGGGCTGGGAGCGTGCCAGGGAGCGCTTGTCATTCCCTGTTCATCAGCGCAGCCATCGCCTCCAGCGGCACACGGGGCTGCGGGAGCAGGCGGCCGCTCCCCACCGCGCCATCAGGGGGTTCGCAAATGCAGAAGAAGAGTTTCCAGCCCTGCTTCGTGCCAGAAATACTCCTGAGCCAAGGGTTGGGGGACATCGGCCCTCCCGACCGTCCCCGGCCCTGTCCTGCCCCTCCGTGTGCCGGGGAGCCGGGGGAGGCTGAACGGCAGCGACAGCCTCTCCAACCACCACAGGAGGCCGCGGCCAGAGCCCAAAGCAGAGATGCCAGGAGTAGTTTAGATTAAATCCAAATTAAATCCAAGGCTGTCAAACCTTCTGCTGCTCCGGGGAGCAGCGGGAGCCGGGTGTTGGGCTCTGAGCAGGGTCAGGCTGTGCTGAGGAGGCTCAGGCACCTCGGGGCAGAGGCCTGCCTGCCTTCCTCAAGGACAGAGGTGTTCCAGGAGGGCTCCCAAGGGCTTGGGCCTTGCTGTCCCCTCACAGAGGCTGGGGAGCAAGCCCGAATTAACACCAGAGGATGAGCCATGGTTTTTCTGTGGGAAATCTGCCAGCTCAGCTGCACTCCGTGTGCAGCTTGGGGCCGGGGTCAGCTCAGAATGTGGCCAGCAGCCCGCGAGCAGCTGGGCCTGGCAGTGGCTGCTCTTCTGCCATTGGAAAAACACAGAATCCAGGTAGTTTTTTTTCATGAGGGCTCATCAAGAGTCTCATCATGGGGTGGCCTCTGGTTAAGGCGAGAATCACAGAATCCCAGAGTCACTGAATCTGGAAAAGACCTCCAAGACCTTCAAGTCCAACTTGTGGCCGAGCCCCACCTTGTCACCCAACACAGAGCACTGAGTGCTACATCCGGTCCTTCCTTGGACACCTCCAGGGATGTGGACTCCAAATATCCCTGGGCACCCCCTTCCAAGGCCTGAGCACCCTTTCTGTGAAGAAATTCCTTCTGATATCCAACCTTAACCTCCTACGGCACAGCTTGAGGCTGTTTCCTCTTGTCCTGTCACTAGAGAAGTCACACTTGTTGCCTTACCCCTCTGCCCCATCTCCTGGTGCTGTCCTTGCTTGCTGACATCCCCCTGTCACATCATGTGCAGCAGGACCTGGAATGCGCTCGTCTTCTCCTGCTCACCTGGGCTCCAGACCCAGACCAGCAGCTCTTAAAGCCAGCGCTGGACAGTCCCCAGTGCCCACCCCTGGCAGCTGCTGTCACTTGTGGCCACCTTCCCCTGCAGTGAAATGCCACCCCAATTCCTGCAGTTCCTGGGGCCTCCCATCACCCTCCCACTCGTTTTGGCCTGTTTGGGTGCTGGCTTTAGCTGGCAGGGCTTTTCTGCTGCCTTCTGGTGTCCATTGATGCCCACAGAGCCAAGCCCTGGGAGATGGCAGGATGGGAGCCCCACACACATGAAGGTTCCCAAGGGCATTTAAAGGATGGAACTTCAGCAGAGCTGAACAGACTTAGGGGCCCAGATCTTGTAGGATTATGTGCCTAAGTCCTTCAAGAATCCTTCAAACATCAATGTAAATTAAGTATTTACTTACAGTTAGGTTATTGCATGCACATCAGGGACAGCATTAGAAAATCCAAGCCCTCATGCCTGAAAATCAGGAGCCAGGGGTGCAAAGCCTGGGATGGGAAGTGAAAACCCCAGGGCTGCTTCTCCTGCTGTCTTATCTGTGACCCCCACTGAGCACCCTCTGGGCCGTCTGCCTTTCACATATTCCAGCCTTCTTTGACAATCAGCAGAGTTTTGTTTTTTGGTTTTTTTTACTAAGTCTGTGATTACTTTTCATGAAGAGCAGGGAGTGGGACTTTCAGGAAAATTCCACTAAGTATCATGAGAATCATAAAGGAAACACAAGTGCTGGCTGTGGTGCCCAGTCATGGGTTATGGCAGAGCTTCCCTGGGTGCTGGGGGGACACACGAGCCCAGTAATGTGTTTTTATGACCTCCCAGTTCACAGTAGAGTCCCCAGAGGCAGAGATACACAGAGATACCCTCCTCTCTGCCTGTTACAACATTTACAGAAACAGTCTGTAAATAGAATTATAGAAATGTTTTAAATGGATTTCTGTGCTGTATTCAGAACTATTCCCTAGCTGCATTCCCTAAATATAAACCAGAGCTTATCTTGCTGGCACAAAACTGCCGAGAGCGTCTTTCAGCGTTACATCTGTGAGCACCCAAGGAGGCTGGAAGTTGTATTTTCTCTTTTTAGGGACTGCTGAGGTACTACAGCTCAGGGAGAGGCTCAGGGGGAGGAGGAGACCCCATGCCCTGTCCAGCCAGGCACAGGCACAGAGCCTCTGAAGGGGAGACTCTGCCGTGAGCACATGGAGCAAAGCTTGTCCTGACACACCCGATCAGCTCTCCGAGCAGGGAGAGGGGTTGGGGCGAAGGTTTGCTGAGAATTGCTGACTTGAACAGTCACACAATCAGGTCTAAGTGTCTCTGCTGTATTTCAAAGTGAGAACAGACAATTACGAGCCTTAATCTGGAGTTATTTTGTGTAGTAATGGAATCACAGAATTCTGGAATGGCTTGAGCTGGAAGGGACTTTAAGGCTTATCCAGCCCCATCCCTGCCATGGCAGGGACGCCTTCCGCTATCTCAGGCTGCTCCAAGCCCTGTCCAGCCTGGCCTTGGACACTTCCAGGGATTCAGGGGCAGCCACAGGGATCTCTGGGCACCCTATGCCAGGGCCTCACCACCCTCACAGCCAAGAATTCCTTCCCAATATCCCATCTATCCCTGCCCTCTGGCACTGGGAAGCTATTCCTGCTTGTCCTGTCACTCCAGGCCCTGAGCTTTGCCCCTGCTCCTTGCTGGGCTCTTCCCAGCCCCCTCCCCATCCTGAGAGCCTCTCTCATCCCTGCAGCTGCAGGGGGAGTGAAGAGGTGGATGTGGTTGGCTCCTCTGACCTGCCCAGCAGCACAGGCTCCATAATTACTCCCTGGAATATCTGCCTCAAGCCAGAAGTTGTGTGCTAGAACTGAAGAAGCCTCTGTCTAATGAGCCTGTCCCTGGATGTCAGCAGTAATTAATGTGCATTGCCCTGCAGGTTCCCACCTCCTCTTAATAGGCTGAAATTTTATCCTCTGGTTATAATTGCAAATTATGGTTAAAATTTTACATGCCTGGGAGTCGGGAAGCTGGATGCTCCAGCTCATTCCCCTGTGGGTACATGTGGGGAGGTTGCTGAGATGGTTCCAGCCCCTCCTTTCACTCCTGGCCCTCTTACACTTGACTTCCGTCCTCATCACCTTCTTCTCCTCCCTCATTCCTTTCTCTTCTCTTTCTCTCTCACGTTGTCTTCTCCTTTCCTCACCTTTCTTTGCCTCCTTTTCTGTGTCTGAAGGACAGTGTCTGAGCCTAAGTAACCACAACTTATTGACCTCATTTGGCTGGAGGAGACAACTCAGCTGCTGGTCCAAATATTCCCCACGGCCATCAGTGCCCAGCTGAGGGTGAAAGATGCACAAACACTCGCTGAAGGGCTTCCACATTCCCCAAACACGACCTGATGGCAGAACGCTGCCGCTGCTGCACCCCCTGGAAAGATCTTCTGTCTGGAACCAGCCTGCAGTGCTAAAACTGGCCTGGAGCCAGTAGTGAGTCCCTCGACCGTTGCCATAGTGTTATAATTATTCATTATTGCAGGAAAATATTGCATAAAGAGGTGACAGACATTTTTTCCAGATCCAGGGCAGGTAGATGGGAAGGAGCTCAGTGGCTGGTTGCAATAGTCAGGTGAGCCTCTTTTGAGAAGAGGTTCAGTCTTATTTTCCAAACCTTTTAATCAAACTAAAGGTAATTAAGGAATAAGAGAGAATTTGGGCTTTGTTCCTACCAATTCTCAGTGCATAGGAAGCTGAGAGCAAACCTGAGGTGGTGAATGATGGGTCAGGCAGCCTGGAGTGCTGCCCAGGGATGAATCCAGCTGCTTTGGAAGGCTGATGGTAATGCTGACAGCACTGTTGACCACTTGAATTACAGGCAAGCCCTGAGAACTGGGCCCCACTTTGACATCTTGTCCAGCCAGCACTGGCTTGTGTTGGAGCTCAGCTGCTGAGAACAGTGGGTTTATATAATTTCAGATGCAGGTACCTGCTGAAAGGCGAAGCAGAGCTGACAGCCCTGCTCCCGGCTCTGGGAAATGCCAAATGTGTCCAAACAGAGCAGGCTGCACTCAAACAAGGAGTGCCCCTGAGAGCAGAGAGCTGTGTTTTGGTCATTTCAGCACAAGTAGTTATTGCTTACAACATTTGCATAATTCAAAGATGAACACTTTACCCCTGTGGCTCTGGCTGGGGTGTCCAGCCAGGCCCCTGAGCCAGGCACTCGGCATCCCTGGGCTCTGCTCCAGCCTTACCTGGGCAACACCCACGTGTTGTTCTCCACACCTCACATATACCTGCTCTGCTCTCAGAGCTCCAGCTGCCTGTGGGTGGCGAATTGTAATCAATGGTAAATACATGGATTATGTACAGAATAGATAATGAATGATATTTTCTATTGAAAGCATAGAATCACAGAATCCTGGAGTCATTTGTGTTGGAAGGGACCTTAATTTTCTCATCTCGTCCCACTCCCTGCCATGGGCAGGAACACCTTCCACTATCCCAGGTTGCTCCAAGCCCTGCCCAGGAGCTGGAACATTTCAAGGGATCCGGCAGCCACAACTTCTCTGGGCAGCCTGTGCAACTCTCTTAGTGAAATGTAACCTGCTAGAAAACAAACACAGCTAAGAATTCACTTTACATTTGGAAAGCTGCATTTTGAATTTTTTAGCTCAAAACTGCAAGTGACAGAGAATCCAAATCGGGAGAATTGGTAGGATTTACAGTATAAATTATTAAAAGGGAAAGAAAAAGACATTACTCATGAAAAGTGCATTCTTGTCGATCAAAGCTGCAAACAGAGAGTACTTTTATAAAGGCATCTGCCAGCCTTTGATACGCTCTGTGGAAACCTTGTCAGGTATTTTGAGAGTGGAACGTGGAGCTGTCGGGCTCCAGTGATGTTCCCCGTTTCGAGGACGAGTCAGAGGCAGCAGAGGGGGCTGAACTCAGCCAAGGGGTTCCTGTGCTGCCTCAGTGAGGGGCTTGAGGAAAAAAATGCAGAAAACTGGAACCTCAACAAAACTGTTCCCTGGGTGGAGGAACAAAGTTGCAGTGGCACCATGGCCCAGGCAGAGGCTCAGCACAGCCGGGCTGCCATGAATGCGCTGCTCATTAAACTGCTCAGCTGGCTCAGCCCCGGCTGCTCGCGCTGAAAGCAGCACCTGCCAGCGCCGAGGATCCCATTCTTCAGCAACAGCTCAGCTGGTTCAGAAGGGGAGCTCGGAGGCAGATGAACAATTTATGCAGAGTGGGATCCATGACAAAGTAGCAGCTACTTTGGTGAATACAAGCATCTTTGTACAAGTGCCCAGATGGTTCAGGAGCGGGGCCGTGGCTGTGAAAAGCGCTGTTGTTGTTCCGGGCTCGGCATCACGCCCCTGACAACGTGCCGGGCACAGCCCGTGGTCTTGGGAGCTGCAGGATCCAGCGTCCTGACAGACATCCTACACAGGCCAAGTCCCTGGCTCCACTGATATTTTTTCTGCAGGGTAATGTCCTTCCCCAGGTGTTCCCACTGTCTCACTGCTGCAGCACTACTGCCTGCAACGTCGTGTTCCTACTCTATCCTTTACATTAAGTGGACATTCGGATTAATGGCCTGTTGTACACTGAGGTAATCAAGCCTAGTCCTCAGTGGTCCCTCCACGGGCACAAGGGTCATGGAGGGGTGTCCAGCCTGACAGGCAGCCCTCGCAGAGCCAGCCTGGCTGGGGGTGGGGGACAGGCTGGGAGAGACTCATCTCTCATGGCCCATCATGAGACAACCCTTCAACTGTAGGATCCTAAAGGATCCCAACCCTGCATGCCAGAGTGTCAGCTCCCTACAGCAGAAGCAGTGGGTCAGGGATAGCAGAGCCTGGAGAGCCACTGGCCTGAGAGCAGCTGTCCTTTCTATGGGACCTGGAAAGAAGTGCAGGGAGAGATGCTGCACTGCAGCCAGGAGTGATCTGGAAGGGCTGGTGGGAGTGCTTGGGAAAGGTGAGGAATATGGCTCTGTAAAGCATCTTTCTGGCTGGGGAGGCGGGTAATGAGCTAAGTGAGAGCAAAAACAGTATGGGGAGAAGCTGGAGTATGGGGAGAGCTGTGGTCCATGGAGGGTGGTGCCCCTGGAGCGAGGATGGGAGCTGCACTGCAGTCTGGGAACGCAGCTGAGGGTACAAAGGTGAGACTCCAGGCAAAGAGGAGCTGAGCCAGGAAGGTGCAGTGGGAATAGAGCCTGTGATGCAGTGGAATGGACTGGGGACAGCTTAACGCGGATCTTAACTGTGGTCTGTTTGATTTGGATATTTGTCAGTGTGTGTGGAGCCAGGGTGTGAGGGGGACACTGCTGAACCTCTTGGTGGGGCCTTGGGGGATGGCTGTGGGCAGTGTGACACTCAGGCAGGGGGATGGATGGGGCTGGAGGCAGAACCCTGCAGCAGTGCTGGCTGGATTTGCATCCTCCCTGGTCACTGCTGATGCTGCCACCAGGTGCTTCACTTCCCCAGAGCATCACCAGCTGCATCCCATCAACACTGATGGCTCTTGGAGCCCATTTTGTCCAAGAACCATAGATTTAAAGGCTTCCTTCCATAACGAACACTAAGGGACAAGCTCGTGTCCTGGGGGCCACGTTAGCACTTTGGCTGGCTCTGCTCGAAGGACCACAGCAGCTGCTGACCCTCCTTGGGAATACCAGCCTAGTAATGGAATTGGGTTCTGACAAGAGAGCTGGGCACAGACTGGTGCTTTGGCAGGGGCCTGTGGGCCAGCTGCGTCGTGCCCAGTCACCTGATGTCCTTGGGGACACGGAGTCCCCAGGGCAGCCCTCGCCCCTCTCATCAGGGGATCTGGAGTGCGGGTACCCCCTGCCACATGTCGGACCGTGCTTGACATCACTGTCAATGCTCAGTGCCACGGCGGTGCCCAAACTGGGGGCTGTCCCTCTGTCCTGACCCGCTACCCCCGGTGTGGGGGAGCCCCTCGCTGGGCGCCAGGCTGCGGGAAGCGGGCAGAGGTGCGGACACCTGCGGCGGAGCCCCGAAGTGCCGGGTGCCCGGTGCCCGCGGTGCCCCCCCGCTCCCCGCCGCCCTCCGCGCCCGCGGTTCCCCTCCCGCGCGGGGCTCCCGGCGGAGGCGGCGGGGCCGTGCCGCCCGTGCCGCATTGGTTTGCGGCGGAGCCCGTC
>VYXC01009749.1:27688-50145 GCA_013397175.1 Platysteira castanea
GCGGGGCTGGGGCAGCCCGGCACGGCCGCCCCGGGGCCGGGGGAGCCGCGGCCGTGCTCCGCGGAGCCGCTCGGTGCGAGCCCTCCGCTGCTGGGCGCGGGGGCTGCGCGCAGCGCGGGGAGGACGTGGGTGCGAAGTGAAGTACGGGGGATGCAGCGAGGCAGGGATGCACAGGGATCCGCGGGGCAGGGATGCTGCAGGGCAGGGATGCGCTGGGGATGCTGCTGGCAGGGACGGACCCTCCCGGCCCCGCCGCAGCCGGGTGCCCGCTCTGCCTCCCCCGTTAGCGCCCGGCTTGCCGTGATGAGCGCTCGGGTTTTGTAATCGTCCGGAGCGGCGAGGACGGGCGCGCATCCGCCGCCCCCTGCGCCCCCGTGCCGGGAGGGACCGGCACCGGGACCAGGACCCATGGTCAAGGCCGTCGCCCCCCAGCCGGTGTCCCTTTGCTGCCAGGGCTGCAAGGGGCATCGCTCAGCCCACAGATGTTGTGGGATGTGTCGTATTGCTGAAAACTAGGGAAACGCACTCCCAGGATCCGCTGGAGCTAGTCCGGTACCGGGACCGTGTGACCATGGGCTGACAGAAGCATCCCTGGCTCCGGCTGCTCCTGCGCTTCATTCCTGCCATCAGCATCATCCTTGCAAGGGAGCTCACGAAAACCTGTGCAGAGCCACACGCGCGGGGATTGCTGCTGGAGGCGGCTGGCCCCAGCCCAGCCCGTGGGCGATGGAAAATTCGGGGCAGAGTTTTGAGTAAAGGTGACTCAACACGTCAATAGCAACAGCTCCCACCGCCCAGCTTCCGGGGTCCCCAGTTCTCCCTGCCCTGTGATGCCAAGGAGGGGTGAACATCCTCTCATTTACAGGCACAAACCTGCTTTTGGTGATAATGCCAAAGGACGGTTACCAAGGGTGCTGCAGGCTATGGGAGACACCGTGATTTTGGCTTAAACAGTCTAAAATCGATAAATAGGGTGATTTGTGCAAACACCACTGAAGAATGGTGGTAACGCTGCCGGTCCCCGCTCACCTCCCCCACTGGCGTTGTAAAGTGTGACCCAGTAAACAGCTCGAACAGCAGCCCAGTTTATTTTGCATAAGCCAAACTAATTCGTCTCTCAGAGGTTGTTTTTAATACAAATTAAATGGGAAACTGTAGTTTGGGAGAGAAAGTGTGGGCAGAGCAGTTCAGAAAAATCTGGATTTTCTGCCCTTAAGAAAATTTGACAAGGTGTCGTCATTTTGCATGTCAGTTTTTTTAAAGAGAAAATACTACTTGGTCCCATATTCTGATTGATATTTTCTGTGTAGCATAGTAAACAGGAGATCCTGGTATTTAGCATGCATGACCTGAGGGATGAAGAAATTGCTCCTGCTACCCTGACAAGCAAGGTTACCCCACTTAGATGTTTGCTCTCGCTTGCTTTCATGCTGCCTTATAAGCCAAGTATTTATAGTCCATGCGAAATTAGGGAGAACATAGCAGGAATGTGTAATGTCTCGCAAGTGAGGAAACCGTCACCGTGCAGGCTGCGAGCGCTGAATGAGTTTTGAAGGTCATTCCCTCACGAGCACAGAGATTTCACATCTTGCCGAGATCCACAGTGTCTCCTCACCCAAGCTGGTTCTGTGCCTGTTGGATGTAATTTATGTCTTTCTATTTTTGCTTAAATCCGGAGAAACTGGCCAAAGCAGCAGTCATGGTTCTCACACGCAGTGCTCTGGATCCGGGCACACGTCTGGAAGTGGAGCTGTGGCTGGAAGTTTGTGTCTGTGGTTTTGCTGCTGTGCCCGTGTGTCCTCCCTGGCAGCAGGGATGAGGATGGGCTTTGTGCCCTCCCGGGAGTATGGCCTGTCTGACAGGTCATCTGGCTTCACTGCTGGGGAGGAGGAAGCAGCACTCAGAGGCAGAGCTGATTTTAAGAGGGTTTATTTATATTTCAGATAATCGCATTGGTTAAACCTGTCATAAAATTAACCTCTGGCTGTGCTTGATGAAGGTGTGTGAGTAGGGGTTTGGTGCTGCTGGATAATACCTGAGCATTCTGCTTCTAAATAAAGCCTTTTTATTTGATTATCCAAGGTTTGCTTTGTTCATATTCCCATGCTGAACGAGCAGTTCATTGTCTGAGCTGGGTTGAATCCTTCCTCTTTTTTCCCTGAATTTTCACTGCTGAAAAACCCCTCCAAGCAGGCAGAGGAGCCTGAAGGGTTCATCACTGGGGCCCCCCCAGATGCTGCTGGGGGGACAGAAGTGCCATGGGCACAGGGAGTGGGATGCAATGGGTCGGGGCAGCGGAGTTGGTACCTTTTGTTGTGAGGTTTTTTTTGTGAATTCCATTGTTTGCTGGTTTGGGCAAGGTGTTGTCCCAGCATCTGTCTGCGCTGGATCCTGGGGGCTGGTCCATGACTGCCAGCGAGCAGGGCCATAGTCTCAGCCCTGCTACGATTTGGGGACTTGCAGCAGCTGCCTGGACATGAAGATGTTGGGCTTTTGACTGGGAAAAGCTGATATTTAACAGTATCACAGGCCATGGAGGCACCTTTTAAGGGAATAAAGGTGGTGGGTTTTGTGTGAGCTCCATCAGGTGTGAGAAGGCAGCACTACCATCCCTGCTCCATCCCTTGGCATGTGCTGGCTGCCACCTGTGGGCGTGGGGACCCTGCTCATGGGTGTCACTGTCCTGAGCCGTGTCCCCAGGGACTGGGGCCTGACAGAGAGGGGCAGCCATTCCTGAAGGCGTTTTGCTCATCTCCATGGTGAGGGGCTGGTCTAGCTGTGTGTTTAATTTAAGTTTCACCCCTCGTGCTCCTTGTGTCCAGGAGGGATGTGGAGCAGGCTGCTGGCGAGGCTCCTCACAGCGCCATCGGGATGAAAAGAGCTCTGAAACACCCAGCAGTGCTGTGGTTTGCTCTGAGTGAGTTGCTTGTCTGAGGAAATGTTTTAAATTCTTCACTGTGGTGTCAGTGGTGGCATAAAAGCCTCGAAATAATTAATGATTTGCCATTGCTCGATGCATCAAGCATTTTCCTGAAAAGACAGTGGTGTTTTGTTTCAAAACCCAGTAGAACGACAAGAACGTGGAGATGTGAGAAAATAAATATATGATTTCTTAGATGCAGAATGTAAGAACTCTCTTGCATAAGATCGGGAAGGAATGAAAGCTGCACTCTGGGACAAACCCCCTGTTTCCCACTTGGAGCACGAAGTTCTTTAGGAGCCTTGACAGGATCATTAATATCAGGCAGCAGCACAAAGGGGAATCTGGGGGTTTGTGGCAGTGAAGGTTATTTGTTCATTATCTTTTTATCTTCTGAGAGTTTCCAATTGCTTTTCCCGGGAAGTAGGTTAGGAGACCGCTGCTTCCGCAGGGGGGGCTCCGCTCCGCAGCCCCGAGCGCGGGTGACGCGTTGGGGGAACAGAGGCCGCTCCCGCTTCCGAGAGCGCCACAAACCAGGGGCTCTGTGCCGAGCTGTCGGTGTCTGTCTGTCCTAGAGCCCTCCCTTCCCTCCACAGCTGGAGCTCGAGCGCAGGGACAGGCACCGGGGCCAAACCCATTGTCAAAAATGCGGCATGTGGCGGGCTGCGGGGCCCGGGCTGCGGGTCCCGGGCTGAGGCTCAGCACCGTGGGTCGGGCGCTCCGAGCATCCCCCGGTGCCCTGGTCCGGCAGCAGCGAGGGCCCGGCAGAGCCCCCGAGCAGCTCCAGCTCGGTGCGGCAGCGGGGAGACCCAGGCTCGGGGCTGGGCTGCAGCAGGCACAGGGTGCTCCGGCCTGCGGGTCTCAGGGAGGCTGAAAGCGTTACCACACTTTGCTGTTGGCTGTCCAAAGTCATGTTTTTATTCATAGCCTTGGAAATATATTTGCAGCAGAAACCCATCGTTCTGGCTCAGCTATGTCTCTGTGAGTTGTGCTGGCGGAGCAGCTCCTTCGCCCCTGGCTCCAGCATTTCCATACACTTGGTTTTGTAGGCTTGGGAGGAAACTGCCTGAAATGCACAATGAGTTTGAAGGGAAAACAGCAGTCAAAGCAGAGCGTTTCATCTCCTTTTCCTCTTAAATTTATGTCCAACAATGTAATTTTAAATACAAAAGATACAGAAGGCAGCTGAGGAAAACATCCACTAAATGTCCAGTGAAAATGGAGGACAATATTCTCTCATATTTCAGTGGGAGCAAAACCCCAAGTTGCTTTGGAAACTCGTGGAAAATATTTCTATTTCTGTTCTTTCTCCGCCAGCTGAAATGTCTGTTTTCTGTTCACTTTTCATACCTGCTTTACAACGTTACCTGCTGTGAACCCGCCGGCTATTCCCCTCTCAGGAGCCAATTTCCTGACAGAACTACTTTGCTTATCACTTTCCTGTGGAAGATGTTGAAGGCAAATATAGACATAGAGTCAGATATGGATATAGACATAGAGTCAGATATGGATATAGATGTCCACACGCTCATGCACACACACAGAGATGCCATTGGAGAGAGATGTGTACCACAGCACTATGAAAAAGGAATTTGCTCCTTCTGTCATGTTAGAATTAGGTAATGTGCAGCAGGAGGCTTTTTTGGAGGTGTCTGGGGAATACTGAAAGTGCCGTGAGCAGCCCACTTATTTTTAAGTCAGCCTCTGGGAGCCCAGAGGGATTGTGGACACAGGAATGACGTCGATGGCCACGTGCCGGCAGTGCCAGGACTCACACGATGCCTTGGTTTGCCCCGTACAGGACCAGAGGCACTGGAAGCTCCTGTGATCCCTCTATGACCTGGCACATCTGTTTTGTCACTGAAACCTCACAGCTGACTTCTCTTGGAAGCCGTGTATGGAATGGACAAGGACTCTGTGGGGAGCAAGACCCGCACTGAGATGTCATCAGTGATGGTGGGCAGGGCCCTGCTGGAGATGCCCTCAGTCTTTAGAAACTCCTCCCCAGCTCATGCAGGGGCTGGGGTCCTCTCCAGGGTGTGTGGCATCATAGAATCCTGGAATGGTTTGGGTTGGAAGGGACCTTAAAGCCTATCCTGTTCTGCTCCCTGCCAGGTCAGGGACACCTTCCATTGTCCTAGGTGCTCCAAGCCCCATCCAACCCGGCCTTGGACATTGCCAGGGATCGAGGGGCAGCCACAGCTTCTCTGGGCACCCTGTGCCAGGGTTTTGCCACTTGGCTCGGAGGGTAGCTCCTTGATGGGCCCTTCATGTTTGAGGATGGCTTGTGCTTATTTTTGTGTCACGCGATGTGAGGAGGGAATTTGTCAGTGGGCAAACCCAGCCCTGTTGGTTTCCTCAACACCTCGACCTGCTGGGGCTGTGGCACTGTCCTGTGCCCCACAGCCAGCACGGGGTGTGCAGGACTGCTGGGAATCCCGACCCCACAGCGGAGCAGAGCCCACATGTACTCCCACCCAAACAGGAGCTTTGGCTCCGAGCAATCCCCGGAAATCACCACGATCCTGGCTTCCAGAGGCAGGGGAAGCATGGCCCTGCTGTCACCTGTTAAAAGTTACATGTATTACTGAGAAGGCTGGGAACAAGCAGGGTTTGCTGTGAGGGAAGTGCTGGGGTTTATTTGCCATTGCCACAGACAATCCCTCATTAGCCTGGAGTCAGGCTGGGGGCTGTGGCAGAGCCCTGAACATTGCCACTGCCATCAGCCACTTGTTTGTGGGCAGAAAACCCAATTATTGTTTGGTTACAGCAAGCTTTGGAGTTGCTTCTGCAAATAAGAAGGTTTCAGGTCTGATTCTTTTCTTTGAAATGTTTCTGGGGTAAATTATTCCCGCAGTAGGGGAGCAATTTCCTGTTGATGATCTGGAATTGCTGTGAGGCTGATGTGTCCACAGTGAGTGTCTGCAGGGACTGTGACTTTTGCACAGCACAGGGGAGATGGCAGCAGGTTCTGACAGGTGTGGGGATACTGTGTTACCTTGGGCTGGAGTTTGTCATGCCAGGGCTGGGGGGTGATTGGAAAGGATCATTGAATCATAGAATCATGAAATGGTTTGCATTGGAAGGGATCTGAAAGTTCACCTTGTTCCAAACCCTCGCCGTGGGACACCTCTCACTAGACCAGGTTGCTCTGAAGGTGGGGCTAGATGCCCTCCCCTGGCAGGATTAGTAGTTACTTACTTTTGGTTGTTCCTACCAGCCCATTGGAAGGTTTAGAACTCAGGAAAATTTATCCTATCCCGATTTGTGGATTCTCCCCTTGTATTCCCATCAGTGTTACATCCAGTGTGGCACTTGGTTAGTCTCTAAAATCTAATTTATGCGGCTCCTTTGTCACCCCAAGTGCCATCTTCCTTGTGCTGCAGCTTCCTTGTGCTGGCAGAGCTCTGCCAGCTGCTGCCCAGGCCCAGGACAAAGGCAAACCCACCGTCCTTGGTCACCACAGGGAGGAATCCACACTTGGAGCACTTTTGGAGCTGTCACCAAAGCACAACAACACCTTAACCAGGGCAGGCTCCATGCCCGGGGCAGGAGCAGCCGCTCGCAGGATGGAGCAGCACGGCCCAAGGTTGCTGCTCCCTGCAGGAGCCCTGTGGCTGCCACAGCTTTTCTGCTCAGTGAGGAAGAGGAGCGTGAAGGGCAGCGGGGTGGGAGCACGCGAGCTCCATGTGGGAACATGTTTGCTGGGACTCACGGACACGCAAGATTTTTGTTGTTGTGCTGGGCTGAGCAGGTTGGAATGGCAGAGGGAACGTCCCCAGCGCCGTGTGTCACCGCCGGCACGCTGAGTAGTGCTCCGTCAGCGTGTGGAACGCTTGCACTCCCAGAAAATAAAAATTAAATATTAAAAATGAAATGAAATCTCATTAAATGTGTCACCCAGTGGCGTGTGTGCCTGCATGGCTTGTGTCAGGATGCCAGAGGCTGCTGGGGCAGAAGCCAGATGAGCAGCGCTGGCAGGAGATGTGCCAGCTCTTCTGTCCAGATCCTGGAGATCAGCTCCCTCCTCTCTAGAAAAGAAATCATTTGAAAGTGTATTTCCTTCCAGAGCACAGGGATAGGTGAGATATTGGGATGGAATTCTTCCCCATGAGGGTGCTGAAATCCTGGCACAGGGTGCCCAGAGAAGCCGTGGCTGCCCCTGGATCCCTGGGAATGTCCAAGGTCAGGTTGGACAGGGCTTGGAGCACCCTGGGACAGTGGAAGGTGTCCCTGCCCATGGCAGGGGTGGGGCTGGATGATCATTAAGGATCCCTTCCAACTCAAACCATTCCAGGATTTGATAATTCTATTTGCAAACAATGCCTGGTCCTGAGCCTTATGTTTTCCCGGGAAGGGCCCAGGGCAGGTGTGGGAATGGGCTTCTGGTCCTGGCACAGAAAATCTCTTTTTTTTTCTAAGCAAAACCAGGATTTCTGTAACTGTGGAGGAATGATCCGATGGGATCCTGGGGAGCAGACGGGCATTTTGTCCCTCCTGCACTGTCCTTTTAAAGCTGCAGGCCCTGCTCTGCCCTTAATTACACTTGGGCATTAATTACCTTCCAAGCACATCACCTCCACCAGTGCCATTGTCTTTGTCCATAGAAGTGACTTGGCAGCTGAAATTTCATGAGGAACTTGGTTAATTGTGCACACACAGAATACAAGATACCATTGTGCTTCCTGCAGCTTGTTATCTGGGAGGGACTCGGGGATAAAATCCAGGAAAATCTGATTTTCCTCAGCAAAGTCAGTGGCTGTCGTGCCCGATCCCCATCAGAGCTGCGGTGCCACCACGGCGGGGCCGGTTTTATGCAACCCCTTGGTGGGGCAGGGATGTATTTCAAACCACGGGATCAACTCTGCGTGCCCATTACTGGATGATCCCAGTCCTCCTTATGGAAACCAGGGAGTGTTTGTTTTCCCAAGCTGTCCAGCCTTTGGTCCTGGCCAGGAAAGTTGATGTAAATGCGAACAGCTCCTCTGCAAACGAGGGAACAGACTGACAACCATCCTGGTTCTTTATGATGTACTTTGTGTTGGGAAAATGGAAAGGTTAGGGAATTCCTCCTGGAGAGGTGTGGGCGTTGCAAGGCTCGGCATCATGGGCTGCCTCTACCCTGACGATTTTATCAGAATAATTTTGCCATAATAATTTTAACATACTTTCTTTGGCTGTTTGAGCTGGGAGCCTCCCTCCGCTCCCGGCCGGCCGCGATCCCACCGGAGCCAAGCGAAGGCTGAGTCCCATTTTCCTGCCCCGGGAGTGCCAGCTCTCTGCACTGAGCAGCTCACTGGAAATTCAAGGTTTGCATGTATTTTAATCTTTCCTATCTGGCAGTAAAGAAGATGAGCCCTGGACTCCTGAGCAGAGATAGACCCTTTGGCTGGGTCAGGAGGAGAATCCAGGTGGGCCAGTCCCTGGCAGGTACTGGCACCTCACCAGACAGTCGAGGTGTTTTTCTCCATGATAATTAACAGCAGCTTCCACAGCCAGTGAGGCCTCAGTTCGTTAATGTGGGATGTCAGGATCTGATCAATGCTGCAGCTGGAAATAGAATATTTTGGCTGCGTAATGTCTGTTACCAAAGACTTTAATTATAGTGGCATAGCTGTCACATCGATGAGGGGCTTGTGTTTTTCAGAGGGTTCACAATGGCTGTTTCATGTTGGCTCTTACCCTGGAACACAGGCTGGGATCCCAAAGGAAATATCCATCCAGCTGCCTATAGGGGATTTTTCTTTAATAAAAAAATGACAAAAATTGAGTCAGCCATTCTGGAGCTGGAAAGAGGCTTTAAGGATATATAGATCAGGTAGTTTGTAGCAATTTCAGCTATCCCTTATACACTTAACTCATGGAATGGGCAGTATATTGAAACTGGGGGGAAAAAAGCTGGAGTCCAATAGACTTATGTTTGAAAAATAATAATAAATTTGCTAAGCAGGTACTTTTCATGAATCGATCTAGTTCTCATTAGCCTTGCACTGTATAGTTTGCTGACTAATATTTCTGGCTTGCAAGTAGAATGGCTTTCCAAAGAAAATATGGAATGAGAACAGAGTGTTTTTGGGACCTGAAAACCTGGAGCTCCTGGGGCCATTGGAAAAGAAGAGATGTGAGGGCAGCAGAAACACAGGAACGGAGAAGAGGGCTGGGGTGAGAGTGACAGTGGGACAGGACCAGGACAGTGGAGGTGTGATGGGTACTGGGAGCATTCCTGCTGTGCCAGCCCATCCTACTCCATCTGTACAGGGACACTCGTGACCCCTGTGGCACTGTGGAACTGAGCCTTGGCTCCAGCCCTTGCTGTGGTTCTGTCAGACCTCCTGCCCAAGGTGCTCTCTTGGACCAAGTCCCGGCCTAAATCTCAGCGATCCCGAGCTCTTTCTCAATATTAAGGTTCTTCTCCTGAACCCAAATGGACTTCTCTCCCTCTGGCCCTTGTCACTGCTGTCCTTCCTTTCTCCCCCAGCGTTTATTCCCTGTGTGTTCACAGGTTGGCATGGTTCCCATTTGCAGGTTGATATAAACCCCCAAAGCAGCAGGGAATGATTCCCCAGCCTGTCATGAGTTCTTGGGAGTGACTGCTTGAGCACATGGTGGGGCTTTTTTCTGCCTGTGATTTCTGTTTTGGTGACAGATTTCTTCATGTGGGGCTTGGATGAAGCCGAGGGTGCTCGGGGCTGTCCAGGGAGCTCAGCAGCACTGTGCCCCGCCGCACTTCCAGGCAGGAGCACATCCCCTTCATGGAGCCTTGGTCCTTGTTGGGAGCCCCAGCTTCACATCAGGGCTTTGTTCTGGACATAAATAAGGTGCCAATACAAAATTGATCCAACGAGGCAAGCTGTAAATGACACTGACAGGGGCTCCTCCCTGGCTCCTGGGATCCTTCCCGCTGCCAGCGGGAACACACGGGCCCCTGGGCGAAGTCCCCTGGAATTGAATAAACCCGCAGCGAACAGGCTGAGGCTTTTCTCAGAGCCAGTGAGAAGAGAGCACTCCTATTTCCATAGGGCTTTGTAATTAACACAGGGAATTTTGTTCCAGGATGTCACTGAGTGTAATGGGGAACGATGACTGAGGCGTTTAGGCTGATTCAGTCTGGAACTCCTGTGGGCGGTGTGTAATTCCCAGCTCTGCTGGGCTCTTCCCGAGACATGTGTTTTTGGGACACAATTAATCTCTGTATCCCGGAGCTGATGGGCCCTGCCACATCCTGCTCATGTCCTGGGGCAAACACTCTGCGGGAGCAGCAGGGAGCACTGAGGGAGCTGGTGTTTCCCTCACTTTTAACTGGTCCTCTTACACGATGCTTCCCATTCCCTCAGTTTGTGTGCCTGCTATTCCTCATCCCTGGGGAGAAGTGCCACCTCCAGCAGGCACGGCCTCGGGGTGGCAGTGGCTTGGTGGCCATGGTGCCTGTGGGACACACGGGAGGGTCAGGAGTGCGGTTCAGCTGGGCTGGGGTTTTACACCCTGTGCAGTCTCAATGAGGCGTGGATAAAGTAAAAACCTGCCCGGAAAGGCTCCAGCCTTGGCTTCTGTGCGGGACTTGGGGAACCATAAATCAGCCTGAAAGAGTGACTGACCCCGCAGACACACTGCCTAAGTTGTTTCTCTTGCTTTGTTCCATGGATTTCTATGGAGAGAGTGGAGAAGGCAACGTTGAGTGCAGCTGGAAGGGCAGGGGATTGCCATGGGAACAGAGCAACAGGACTGATGACAGGCAGGGGACACTGCCGCTGCCTGGGAGGTGCCCTCGTCCCCAGTGCCCCACTGCTGCTCTGGGGACCTCGGGCTGGAGCTCCATGTCCAGCGCCTGGAATGATATCAAGGAGCTGTGTCCCACTGGAGTGAGTCCAGATCAGCCTCATCCCAATCCCTGGGCTCTGGGGCTCCTCCAGGGCTCCTCCAGGGCTCCCCAGGTCCATGCCACTGAGGCAGGGCAGAGCTGTGTGTTTATTTATCCCAAAAGCCAGTGCTAAGGGGGTTATTTGTGTACTTACTGAGGGTTTGCTTTTGCCTGTTTCATTTGCCATCATAACACAAGCTGGATCCTTCTCCACTTGCCTAAAGGAGGCTGGAGCCCCTCTGCCATGGAGAGGGGCTGGGAGAGATCTGAGAGCCCCTTCCATGGCCTAAAAGGGCTCCAGGAGAGCTGGAGGGGACAAGGGTTGGAGAGACAGGATAAGGGGGAATGGCTTCCCATTGCCAGAGGGCAGGATTAGATGGGATATTGGGAAGGAATTCTTGGCTGTGAGGGTGGGGAGGCCCTGGCACAGGGCCCAGGTTTGCCCAGAGAAGCTGTGGCTGCCCCTGGATCCCTGGGAGTGTCCAAGGGCAGGCTGGACAGGGCTTGGAGCACCCTGGGACAGTGGAAGGTGTCCCTGCCCATGGCAGGGGGTTGGAACAGGATAAGCTTTGAGGTCCTTCCCAACCCACATCCTTCCATGATTCCATGATCCGTGGCAGTTTCCTGGGCAGACTGGTGCTGGTGCACCCTGTGCTGAGTGTTGGTGTATCAGCGTTCCTAAAGGAGCCATGCAATTCCCATTCCTGGTGTTTTCCCCGTGTCCAGGCAAAGGAATTACGGTGCTGTTTGGCTGCTGCACTCTTCCAAGTGAGCAGCCTGGCATGAAAGAAGCCTTACACGGAGCAGACATGAGAAGGGTGAGTGCTTATGGCTTCTTTCAGGTGTGCTTGGGAAAAAAATCCTCTGATAAACTACAGAGGCCAGAAGAGATCCTTCTGTAAGTGGTGCAGTTATCCTGGTCTTTATTTGGATAGTCAGTGAGCCACAAGGATTGGCATCCCGGCCAAGGGAAGGGCTGAGGGGCAGTGGAGCTTGGTACAATGTTAGAACAGATTCACTCAGCCCCTTCAAATATTTATGGCCTTGCAATCCATACACATTCTGAGCGTATTTGACATCCTCCTACTCTGCTCTTGCTTGTGGAGAGACTCTCAAGAGCATCTGCCCAGACGTGGGGGTGGCTGCAGTGACCAGGCATCGTGGGGGGCAGGTTTATGGCTGGGATTTAGGAGGGATCCATGGAGTCTGTTCCTAGAGAACTCCTTAGTGTGAGAGGGGCTTTGCACAGCACTCCAGGTGCTGGAGGCTCGCGCAGCCCACGGATCGGGATGCAGGATACCTGTGGGTGCTGGCTGGGCGAGGAGGGGTTTGGCTGTGGGGGTCATCCTGTCCTTGCCCACGCAGCTGGAATTGTGGCAGGATGCACCAGAGCCCCACTGACAGTGCTGGACCCGGGGCCAGGTCAGCAGGGGTGTCTCACCTGCTCAGAAGGGACGGGAACTTATTTTCCAGCAAAAGAAAGTCAGTTGTAACAAGCCAGTTGCCTTCCTGCCGGAGGGACAATTCCTGTCAATCTGCCACGTTTTACTCTGATAGGATAAAAATAGAGCACGATTTCCAGGCAGAAGCCGCACATCCTGTGGTCGTAATGAGCTCTTAAGGTAATTACCTTTGGTGGGAAAGAGCTGGAGAGGGCGTGTTCAGCTGACACAGGGAGCGTTTGCAAGAAATGGGTCTGTGCTCCCCTGAAAGGGCAGCATCCCACGGCAGGGGGCTGAGGGAGACACAGGAAAGCCGGAGAGGGGTTTGGGACAAGGGCCTGGAGTGACAGGCCAAGGGGCAGTGGCTTCCCACTGCCAGAGGGCAGGCTTGGATGGGATACTTGGAAGGAATCCTTCCCCTTTGCCCTGTGCCAGGGCCTCACTATGCTCACAGGGAAGAGTTTGTTGTAAAAGAATGTTTTAATCTATTTAATTTCTTCAAAGCCTTATTTTAAAGTGCTGTAACACAGCTGGGGGTTATCTTAACAGAAATTATGATCTGGGCTGAGAAAGTGCCACATGCCACCCACTGCCAAGCTGTGCAGAGGCTGTCCAGGAGGCCACCACTGCCCTGCGCACCCTCTCCCTGCCCCAGCTCCCGGTGCTGGGGGGCTGCTGGGGCAGGTTGGACCCACCTTTTCCCCGCTGAGGCTTTGCCCTCTCCAGGTCAATAAATAATCACTTGGAGCACTGCATTGCCTCCCAGCTCTGTAAATCAATTTACCCTGTTGCAGAATATCCAGCTTGCATGAAATAGGTAAATTACATCTCCCGCTGTTCCATCTTCGTAACGAATTCGATACCATCTTAAGAATATAAACCACGAGAGCGCTTTTGTCTGACTCAATTTGCCTTTGTGCTGCAGAGGGGCTGATCTCCCGAGCAGCGCCTTTCCCGAGCCTGTGGTAATCCTGAGGCTTTTCTTCATCGCAGTCTCCAATGTGTTTCCCCAATTACAGCCAGATTTATGTACCTGCAGCTCCCCTCCTCTGTGCTGAGGTGGGATGGGACCTCTCCAGCCCCGGGGCTCCGCAGCCGCCTGCGGTGCACTCACACCATGTCACACGGAGAGGAGCTTGCCCAGCCGTGACTCCTGCGGTGTGCAGGCGGCATTCCCTCATCCTGCTGGGTGTTTTCCAAGCCTGGCTTCAGCAGTGAAGTGCTCCTATAAACCCACCCAGCTCCTGCCCCCATCAGTGGCTGCGGCTGCGAGGTTTCCATTGGATATCAGTGAATTTGCACCTGAGGAGGAGATGTCACCTGTCCTGTGTGGCACTGCACACGCTGCTCCTTTGGGCTCGTGCCAGGGCTGGGATTTCCTGTCCTGGAATGTCAGCACTGGGGAGGTTTCTGCAGAACCTTCCTTAATATAAAATTCTATATCAGGGATCAGCATTAACAGCCCCGATGCAGATGGTGTTCCTTGGGAAGGGGCTGCCAGGGAGGGAGGATGCAGAATGGTTCTGGATCAGCAGCTCCGAGGACAAAGCCTCAGCTTTGCCATCCCTGTGGAGCACCTGGACCCTGGCCCTGCCCTCAGCACCCACTGCAGCGGGTCTGGTGTGATGGGAGCTGTGGGATGGACTGACTGAGACCCTGAGGAGCAGGGCCATGGAATGGGAGCTGTGGGATGGACTAACTGACACCCTGAGGAGCAGGGCCGTGGAATGGGAGCTGTGGGATGGACTGACTGACACCCTGAGGAGCAGGGCCGTGGAATGGGAGCTGTGGGATGGACTGACTGACACCCTGAGGAGCAGGGCCGTGGAATGGGAGCTGTGGGATGGACTGACTGACTGACACCCTGAGGAGCAGGGCCATGGTGACAGGCAGTGTTTGGTGCAGTCCTGTGGCGGGGCCAGGCAGGGTCTCCCCAGAGCCGCAGTGGGAGGATGAGGTGCTGTCCTGAGGCTGCTGCAGGCACCGAGCAGGGTGTAAATCTCTGGTTGGGAGCCAAGCAGTGCCTTCATGCAATTCAAGCCACTCCTGTGCAATGTAAACATCATCCCTGCAATAAAGCCGAAGGTCTGGTGCTGGCAGATAACAACTGCAGCAGGGTGTCAGCAGGAGCAGAGCCTGCACTGAAGGATGCTCCTTGGTCCTCGCTCCTCGGGGGATGTGGTGGTGCCTGTGCATGTTCCAGAGCGTGGGGTCACAGGCCAGGACATAAAGTTTTTATCTTTTAATTGGTTAATGCCGTGTTCCATCACCCTGGGTGGTGTGGGACCTTCACTGTAATTAATACTAATGAACATGTCTGTTGGAGAGGGCACTGGAAAGCTTTTCGTACAGTGCTGTTTTCTCCCTGAATTATCATTTTGGTTTACACCAGACCCCAAAAACACAGCCTGCCCACAGCTGTGGTGTGCAGCAGCACTGGGACAGGGGTGCTGGTGACACCCCAGAGCTCGGTGTCCCTGTGTGGGGCTGGGTTTGGGGGAGCTGTTGGGGAATGGTCTCCTTGGAGGAGCATCTCTCATCGGCAGAGCAGAGCTGAGCCCCCCATCACCCAGCCCTCCGTGGCAGGAGCAGGAGATCTCACTCGGGCTGGCAGTGCTGGACGAGAGCCCTGCACTGCCCAGAGCAGGAAATGACAACCAGGAGCTGCCCCAAAGGTGACTGCTCTTTTCCTTCCCACCTTATCTAAAGTGCCTCTCTGCTGCCTTGTCTGACACTGAGCCCCAGGCATTTTGCTGGACTACTTGGTGCACTGAGCATTGCTGGGATCAGGCCGGTCCCAGGGGGCTGTGGGCGCTGTGCCCCAAGGCTGAACTGGCCCCCAGACGCTGCTGTGCCACAGGTGCTCCCCAGGAATGCTGATCCTCGAGATTCCCTGTGCTCTCAGCGGTCTGTGCCAGCCCCCTCTGTGTGGACCTAGGGGTGATGCTCTGATCTTTGGCTTGATGCAACTCTCCTCTCCTTGGGGAGATGCCGCAGTTCTCAGGGTGCTGCTTCTCTCCTCAGGGTGATGCTCCTCTGCTGTGCTCCTGCACCAGGCACAGTCTCGGTGCTGCCAGGCAGGCGACTGCTCTTTCCTTGGTGGATTCCCCCATCCTCCACCCCTTTTGCTGGCATTTGTGTCTCCATGTGCACCAAGGGATGCTGCCAAGGATGTGGCCTGTTCCTGACTGAGCAGTTGTGCCCCTGGGCACAGTGAAGGGTCTGCCTTGGCACCCTGCTAAAATCTGGGGGTGTTTCTGAAGGTGGCTGAGGAACGTGAGGCTTGAATTCAATCTCTGACAGCCCAGAGCCTCTATTTCCTGTGTTAAACTGCAGGTACTCAGAGATGGACAGAGAGCAGTGGATCCTGGAGATAGGAGCTGTTTGGGAGTGTTTCTGGATCAGCCACTTGCTCTCAGGGAAAGGTGCAGCCGGATGTGAGGGAAGATCCCAACTCTTCCAGCTGCCAGGCAGAGCTATTTTCCCTCCTCATCTCCTTTGCACATTCCAGACACAGGATCCACACTGACCGTGCAGCCACCTGAGCTCCTCAGCAGCTCAGAGTGACAGGGCCACCCTCCTCTGCCATTTATCCATCAATTTGTGCTATGGAGGAGCCTAATGGAGCGAGTAACGCCTGAGCTGGGGCTGTGCGAGGCCACAGCACAGCGCCGTGCCTGGGGAGAGCTCGGCGTTCTGAGGCATTCCGGTCACCTGCGCAGGGAGGGAGGGATGGATGGATGGATGGATGGATGGATGGATGGATGGATGGATGGATGGATGTCCCCAGCCCTGCCAGGGGCCTGCTCCCCAGGGATCTGTGGTGCCCCGTGCAGGGCAGGGGTTGCTGCACACTAGTTTGTTCCGTGGGGCAGGGCCTGCTGGGGGAGAACACGTGGCGATGGTTTTAAACTAAAAGAGTGTCAGTGTACAATAGATACAATAAGAGGGTTTTTATGGTGGTGGTGGAGAGGCCCTGGCACAGGGTGCCCAGAGAAGCTGTGGCTACCCCATCCCTGGAAGTGTCCAAGGCCAGGTTGGATGGAGCTTGGAGCAATCTGGGACAGTGGAAGATGTCTCCTTTTTTGGCCCCAGGGACTGCAGCATCCATCCCGGCATCAGTCCCAGGAGACTGCCCTGGTACAAACATCCCTGTTTCCCCCAGGAGGGGTGTCAGACCCAGGAGCTCTCTGGGTCAGAGCAGTTCTTCAATGGGATCTTGGCTCAGCACTGGTGCCCCGGAGCTCCTGTGGCCTCTCAGCCCCCAGGAGATGTTGAGTGATCCAGCACCTGCTTCCAGATGTGAGAGAAGCCCAGACCTTGGCAAACCATGGAAAACCCACTTTGGTTAAGCACTAAGCCCAGAGGAGCAACTCCTTCTGTAACTTGGCTTAGTTTGTGCTGTGCAACCTCAGCTCCTGTGCTGGAGAAGTGAAATCTCCACCCAGCACCCCCCTCTGTAGCCACGTGAAATGTGATTGCATTGGCTGATCAGGGACTGACACAATTTGGGAAGTCCTTGAGGGTTTTTAAAGGTCAGGGATGTGTGATACGTAACCAGCCCCACGTGAGTCCCGCGGGCGGAGCCGCCCATGCCGAGGCAGCTTGGTCTCTGCTCTGCCTTTCCTGCTTCTCCAGGAAAAGCAACAGCTGGGGATGGATCCGTCTTCAAGGTGTGACTGAGGGCCAGAATCTACTTTTCAGGAAGTCATGTAGTGATAGGGCAAGGGCGATACTGGGGATGGGAACAGATGGTGCCTCTCTGCCCTGCCTCCCTCTCTGGAGCAGCACCGTGAGCAGTCATCGCTGTAGAAACTGCCCACAACTCTGGGACCTCAGCATCGGAAGGACATGGAGCTGTTGGAGCGAGTCCAGAGGAGGCCACGGAGATGCTCCAAGGGCTGGAGCCCCTCTGCTCTGGTGCCAGGCTGGGAGAGCTGGGGGTGCTCACCTGGAGAAGAGAAGGCTCCAGGGAGATCTTAGAGCCCCTTCCAGTGCCTGAAGGGCAGCTTAGAGCTATTTAAGCCCAAATCCTGCAGAGTTGCAGTGGGTAGGAAGAACATCCCTGCTGCAATGCATCTCCTTCAGAGGATCACACAGAGCAGCCCGTGGTTGCAGTTTTTTCCTGCTTTGTCAGCAGTAGTGTCTCCTTGTGCAGAACTGCAGCTCCCGGGAATTTTCTGGTACTGGAGTTTAATAAAACCCCCATCAAATCCAGCGACTGTGTGGTGTGCACCAGAGCTAAGGGACAGGGGCCCACGGGCCTGGTGTGGCCCTTGGTGTGGCCTTTGACCATGGAGCTGGTGTGGCCCTTGGGTCCAGGTCCGGGGCTGAAGGAGGGAAGGTGCCACCTGCAGCAGCATCTCCATCTGGACCAGGCTGCACACAGGATGAGCTCCTCTGTGGCACTGGTGGGGTTCTAAGGGGATGGACACTGAGGAGGAGCCAGGAGCTGGGGGGATCAAAGGCTCTTTTTCCAAGCACTGCCACAGGGCTGGGATGGCCCATGGTGTGCGAGCAGATCAATCACCTCCCTCTGAGGTCAGGGATGAGGAACCTTCTTACCTTTATTCCCCTGTCCCATGTGTGTGTGTATGTAAATTGCACTGCTCTGAGCGCCTTCGTGGTTCAGGTAGCACGAATAATACATCAGAGAGAGAAAATGTAATCAGAATTAATTTGGGTTAAAATAATCAGAGAATCATGATATGGTTTGAGTTGGGAGGGTCCTTAAAGCTCACCCTTTTCCACCCTTGCCATGGGCAGGGACACCTTCCATTATCCCAAGCTGCACCCAACCCTGTCCACCCTGGCCTTGGACACTTCCAGGGATGGAAGTGGGCAGCCACAAACTGGTGCAACAAATCAGTGTGCACACAGATTAGTGCAACTTGCACTGATTTCTCTAAGTCCACAAGTGTCCCACAGGTTTAATTCCATTTGTCTTCCCGCAGGTCTCCTAAACCATCCCTTTCCTTTAGCAGGGATGCGCTAATCCCATGTGAAACCCGCTCTGATGTGAGTAAGTGGAACAGACAGGCAGAACCTTTTCTACATTAAAGTCTTGTGCACACACGGAGTGTTATCACAGACATGATATCCCAGCGTTACACGCTCCCGGGATCCTCGGCTGCGCCTCAGGAGCAGCGCGGCTCTGTTGCTGCCTGGCAGTGAGGAGGATGATCTGCTATGAGAGGCAAAGGGAGAGCTTCCCCCACTCTGCTTTGGTGTGGCCGTGGAAAAAACCACAGCCTTTTGTCTAATTTGGGTGTCTGATCTGCCCAGAGTTCTCTGGTGTAATGCGGCTCACTCAGGTGGAATTTTTAAGGTGGAATTTTGAGCAGCTCCTGTTGAGCCCGGGAGCTGACCTGTGGCAGTACTGGGACACCTGGGGAGGTCCCGAGGGGCTGCAGCTTGGGTGGGGCTTGGGTCACCCTGGTCTACTGCAAAGTGAACCCATGGTGGGTGTGTCGAGGTGGGGGTGGTCAGGACCCCTGTGCAGAGTCCCCAGCACTGCTGAGTCCCAGGGGAAAGCACACGGGAAATGGGAGCAGGGATCCTTCCCAGCTCAAGGCCCACCCGGACATCTGATCCCGTGTATCCATGTAGTTCAATTTGATCCACTCTCCTTCCAGGAGATAAGCACAGGTGAAAGAAAACAGCTTTTCATTTGGAGTTCTAGGTGTTGTTTTCTCACCCGCAGAATTCCCAGTGAAGATAATCCCAGCAAGCACAGGCAGAGGGCTTCTGCCCTGGCCATTAGGGCTTCCAGCTCAACTTCCCTCGGGCTTCCAGCTCAGAGTCCCTTGGCCCCTTCAGCGTCCTGAGCAGCAGATCTGGGGCCACCATCCCGGACACACCACCCCAGCTTTCCTAGCAAACCTTTAGAGGCAGATTTTAGGAACAAAGCCTTGATGGATGCCCTCGACAGCAGCAAACCCAAGATCTCTCAGCTCTGGTGTTTTCTGTAACCCTGGTGGGGCTGGGGTGGGGTGGGGTGGCTGCAGGTCCCAGTGATGCCTGTTCCTGCAGGCTCGGTGGAATAGTCAAGGTTTAGGAACTCTGAGCATTTTCAGGAGCTCCTGGAGGGTAAAAGGCTGTCAGCCTAGATAAATATTAGAGCAGCAAAGAGAGGAAGGAGAAACCAGAGTGAGCAGGAAGAGCAAGAGAGATGAGGAGATTGCTGCAATTTGTGGGCCCTTGGGACAGTGCCTGAGAGCCGTGTTCACATCCCACCGAACTCCACAAACACTCCTCCCGTCCCTCTGGCATCCCAGCACGGTGGAATGTTGCACTGGCGCGTGGTCCGGCGGGCTGAGGCGGTTCTGCCTCCTACTGCCTGCTGCCCCAGGGCCATTGGTACCACCACTGCCACTGGGGAGATGCTGAGCTGCTCTGGGAGGCTCTGGTAGAGCGATTTTCCCCGAATGCTTCCAGCAGCTGAGGCAGAGCAGGGCCCCCCTTGCCCCCAGCAGTGCTACAGTAACCTGTGCTCCAGCTGGGGAGCACAAACCTGCTGGAAGCCTGGGCATCCTCCCATGCTCCTGGCATGGACAGGGCCGTTCCCTGGCAGTGACAACAGGGTCCCCTGGCACGGGGTCTCACTGCCCCAGACTAGTTTGGAGCTCTCATGTGGGGTCCAGCAGCCCTGCTGGAGCAGGCGGCGCTCCTTCTCTGGCTTCCTTTGGAGGGACAGCATGAAACGAGGAGTTAACACAGCAATAACCTTCTCCATCACCAGCAGCAGCTTGAATCATTAAGCCTGAAATAATTTTAATTGGATCCAGGATTCACAAGAGATTTTTTTGTGCCATGGTGGAGCTGGACCAGTTTCTCCGCTACCACCAGTTGTTGGAGCAGGGGAGAGGGGAGAGGCCCTGCTTGGCCTCAAGTGACTCTGGATCGTGAGGTGTTGGGTCTATCCCAGCACCAAACTGGGTTTAAAGATGAAGAGATAAATATTTTCTTTGCCTTGGAGTGGGTAAACATCCTTTGGAAAGCTCTAAGTTTTTGATTTAAGTCCTTGACAGGAATTCTCCAGTTTATTGCAGTGACAGGCTCCTGACACCTGCTCGCATGGGCCAAAGGTTGGAATCTGGGGAGGATGAACCCCCAGCTCTGTGGGGGTGGTTTGGGGGTAAGAATTCAGTTAATCATTCTGTATGTCCCAATTAAAAATGAGGCATTTGTCTTTGCAAATGGATGGGGGATCTGTGGCCCTCGCCCACACGGGCTTTCCAGGGAATGTGTCTTCACAGCGCATGGACTCTTTCAAACGAGCCAGGAATTAATCAAACTGAGGTGATTCAGTGCAGTGACTGCACAGAGAGGCACAGTAAAACATAAATATTAAAAATTCAATTTAAATAGAGTGGTCTGGTAGCATTTGCAGCTGGGTGCGTGGCAGCATCCGATCCCGCGTTCCCTGGCTAAGGAGAGCCAGGAGCATGCTGCAGTGTTAGTGGGGTTACAACAGGACAGGGAATTCCTCTGGCCACAGCCTGATGGGGATGGGGATGGTTTGCTTCCAGCACAGGAGTAACCAGGGGCTGTTTTAAAATGTAGACAGAAAAGTCCCAGAGGGCATCAGAGATTTAACTGTGTTTGAGGAGGATTCAGGTGTACAAACAGCCCTTGGTATTTGCTCCATGGTCCTACTCCTTGTTGCGATCAGATGGTGATCACAGAATCCTGGAATCACAGAATCCTGCAATGGTTTGGGTTGGAAGGGACCTTAAGGCCCATCTGGTTCCACCCCTGCCATGGGCAGGGACACCTTCCACTATCCCAGGTTGCTCCAAGCCCTGTCCAGCCTGACCTTGCACACTTCCAGGGATCCAGGGGCAGCCACGGCTTCTCTGGGAAACCTGTGGCGGGGCCTCTCCACTCTGAAGGGGAAGGATTCATGTCGTGACATAGGAGAGGTATGGCCAAAGAAAGCCCTGGAATGGTAAAACCCGAGATGCTCTGGACCATGTGAGGTTTTGGAGCTGTGCAGGGTGGGAGCAAGGAACTATTTCAGGAGCGGGACAAGGCAGGGGGATTGTAGGGAGCAGGGGCTGGAGGGGAGCTCAGAAGGGTGGGCTGGCAGGGAGAGCAGGCTGGAGCTGCTGGCAGAGGAGCCAGGAATGCAGTCCCAGGCTGTGCGTGGTGCCAGTGCCAGCCCAGCCCTGCCCTTGGCCCCGGGCCCTCTCCGTGGGTGTCTGGCGAGCGGCTTTCGAGGAATTGCCGCCACACCTGTGGTGCCACCTGCCCGTCCTGCCCACGCCAAGGGACAAGGGACGCAGGGAACAAGGGGCAAATGCACGGTGGGAAACTGGTGCTGTTTGTCCCCACGAGCCCCAGTGCCCAGGCACCGCACCCACCGCTCGCCGGGCGCAGGCCATGGCCAGGCCGTGCCAGGGCGGCAGTGCTGGCACAGTGCGGGCTGAGCCAGGCTGCGCTGGCCTCCGGGAGGGCTCGGAGGGCTCTGGCTGTGGTGCTCCATCATCCAGCCTGTTTGGGCACTCGGGGAGCTCGGATCCCCCGCACTGAGGCCAAGGACGGTGTGCAGGCGGTTGTGCAGCTGGAGAGCTGCTGCTGACGTCGTTGTTCTTCTCCCTGACAGGCACCGGCAATGCCATCGGGTCACCCGCAATTTCAATGTTTAACGAGATGCTTCAATATTTAATCTCACGTGGCCGAGGGGGTGTGCACCTCGGAGACGTGGCACCGCTGGTGCGGTGGCTCAGGGATGCAGAGGTTATTCTGCTCCAGGAGTGTCCCCCGGGGCGGCACAGCTCCGTGGGCTCGCAGCACTTCCCCAGCCCGGATTCCTGGGTAGAGCTCTGTGGGAGCCAAGGCTGCTCCTCCGTGGGAGCACGGACAGGAGTCCCACTCCTCTTCCAGGCCCCCTCTGCCATGGAGCCCCTCGGGAGAGGCTGTGCCAGGATCATCCTTCCTGCTGCAGGAGTGAGCGTCCTGGCACTGCTGGCCATTTTCCCAGCCAGTTTCTCCCCATATAAGCCGGACCCCTTGGCACAGGCACCGCTCCAGCGCAGTTGGGGCCGGGGTTTGTTGTGGGAGCTGTGGCCACAGCTGCTCCGTGCTCGGGTCCAGCTGCAGAGAGCTCACGGCTCATTAGCGCAGCTCCGAGCCGAGCGCGTCCCGCCGCGGGGCCGGGAACGGCAGCACCCCCGGGACAGCAGCACCCCCGGGAGCTGGCACAGGACAGCCCTCGGGGCACAGCGGGAAGGGG
>VYXC01009749.1:50851-96407 GCA_013397175.1 Platysteira castanea
CCAGGGATCCAGGGGCAGCCACGGCTTCTCTGGGAAACCTGTGTAGGGGCCTCTCCACTCTGAAGGGGAAGGATTCATGTCGTGACATAGGAGAGGTATGGCCAAAGAAAGCCCTGGAATGGTAAAACCCGAGATGCTCTGGACCATGTGAGGTTTTGGAGCTGTGCAGGGTGGGAGCAAGGAACCATTTCAGGAGCGGGACAAGGCAGGGGGATTGTAGGGAGCAGGGGCTGGAGGGGAGCTCAGAAGGGTGGGCTGGCAGGGAGAGCAGGCTGGAGCTGCTGGCAGAGGAGCCAGGAATGCAGTCCCAGGCTGTGCGTGGTGCCAGTGCCAGCCCAGCCCTGCCCTTGGCCCCGGGCCCTCTCCGTGGGTGTCTGGCGAGCGGCTTTCGAGGAATTGCCGCCACACCTGTGGTGCCACCTGCCCGTCCTGCCCACGCCAAGGGACAAGGGACGCAGGGAACAAGGGGCAAATGCACGGTGGGAAACTGGTGCTGTTTGTCCCCACGAGCCCCAGTGCCCAGGCACCGCACCCACCGCTCGCCGGGCGCAGGCCATGGCCAGGCCGTGCCAGGGTGGCAGTGCTGGCACAGTGCGGGCTGAGCCAGGCTGCGCTGGCCTCCGGGAAGGCTTGGAGGGCTCTGGCTGTGGTGCTCCGTCATCCAGCCTGCTTGGGCACTCGGGGAGCTCGGATCCCCCGCACTGAGGCCAAGGACGGTGTGCAGGCGGTTGTGCAGCTGGAGAGCTGCTGCTGACGTCGTTGTTCTTCTCCCTGACAGGCACCGGCAATGCCATCGGGTCACCCGCAATTTCAATGTTTAACGAGATGCTTCAATATTTAATCTCACGTGGCCGAGGGGGTGTGCACCTCGGAGACGTGGCACCGCTGGTGCGGTGGCTCAGGGATGCAGAGGTTATTCTGCTCCAGGAGTGTCCCCTGGGGCGGCACAGCTCCGTGGGCTCTCAGCACTTCCCCAGCCCGGATTCCTGGGCAGAGCTCTGTGGGAGCCAAGGCTGCTCCTCCGTGGGAGCACGGACAGGAGTCCCACTCCTCTTCCAGGCCCCCTCTGCCATGGAGCCCCTCGGGAGAGGCTGTGCCAGGATCATCCTTCCTGCTGCAGGAGTGAGCGTCCTGGCACTGCTGGCCATTTTCCCAGCCAGTTTCTCCCCATATAAGCCGGACCCCTTGGCACAGGCACCGCTCCAGCGCAGTTGGGGCCGGGGTTTGTTGTGGGAGCTGTGGCCACAGCTGCTCCGTGCTCGGGTCCAGCTGCAGAGAGCTCACGGCTCATTAGCGCAGCTCCGAGCCGAGCGCGTCCCGCCGCGGGGCCGGGAACGGCAGCACCCCCGGGNGGTTGGCAGCTGATCCCAAAACCAGGACAAAAACAGCGACCGCAGTCCAGAAAGTTGCAGATGGCCTGGAGCAGGGAATGCTGGAGGGAAGAGCTGCTCCGTGCTCGGGTCCAGCTGCAGAGAGCTCACGGCTCATTAGCGCAGCTCCGAGCCGAGCGCGTCCCGCCGCGGGGCCGGGAACGGCAGCACCCCCGGGACAGCAGCACCCCCGGGAGCTGGCACAGGACAGCCCTCGGGGCACAGCGGGAAGGGGGCACGCTGCAGAACTCAGGGAAGATAATCAAAAGGGGCTTTGCAAACCGAGGCAGCAAAGGGAAATAATATGCAGAAGGGAAACTGGGGGTCTGGGTTTGCTTCTGGAATGGGGAGGGGGATATGAAAAGGGCTGGCAGTGCAGGGTCCCACTCCTGGAATTAAAGGTAGTGAGTGTGTGGAGAAGAAGAAGGAAGCATTCCCTGGGTTTGCATCCTGGATCACTTCCCAGTGCCCCCGGGATGCTGGATGTGAGCAGACTCCAGCTCAGCCTGCCAAGCAGCAGTGCCAGCCTCCAGGCTGGGCCGGGCTGCTGCAAACCCAAATCAGACCAGGAAGCCTCTTCAGCTGCTTTATTTTTCTAGGATTAGAAACACAATCTTTATTATGAAATACTAACACTTAGAAAAAAATTCCCAAGGTTGGGCTCCTCCACTGCCAATTCCATCAGTGCCAGTGCTCCCAGCTGGCAGCTCCTGCAGAGCCGTTATCTCCTGGAGAAATCATTACACAATCCTCATTCTCATGCTGCAAACGGCTTCGTTATGGAGCCCGGACTTCAAAGCAGACCCAGAAACAACCAAGTTTCTGTTCAGAATCCAAGATGTTCGGGGAGGATCAGGATTTAGGCTTTGGAAACTGTTCCAGAGAGCAGGTTGGGCTCGATCCTGAGGATAGAAAGCAGCTCCCATGTTTGTGAGGGGAGAGAAATGTGAAAATCCTTTCCTGACCCAGTAGGTGCAGGGAATTAACTGGGAGTGAATGTGAATCATGTGTGGAATAAGTGAACAAGCAGCCTCCATTTTGCTGCCTGAACAGTGGGAAGGAACTGGTCCGGCAGAGCAGGATGCTAGAGTGGGGTACTGGAGTGAAATGCTGGAGTGGGATGCTGGAGCAGGATGCTGGAGTGGGAAGAGTGCTCCCTGCATGTCTCTCCTCCCTGCGTTCCTCCCTCCAGCTGACCAGAGGGTTCTCCCAGGGCCATTGACTTCCCTGGTTCTGAGCTGCGGGAGGCTGCGGGGTGCGGCTGTGCCGGTGGGAGGCTTTGCCAGGCTGTCCCCGAGCTGCCCCGCTCTGCTCGGGATGTGTCTCCGTGCCCCGGGGCACTCGAGGCGGATGCCCAGCGCTCATCCTGCACCATCCTGCTTTAATGAGCTGCTTTCCCAGTCCATGGACGAACTAATTTGGCTCCTGTCTCCCGGGGAATGAAGCCGTGGCTCGTGACCCCGCTGGCTCTTGAGCTGCTGGGAAGTCGCTGTGGCTCGGCCGAGGTAACCGCGTTATCCCTGCGGTGCCCATTAGTTGTGATGGGAAGGAATGGCTCTGTAGCTTCCCATTAGAGCTAATGGGCATCAGCGGAGCCGCCTGCCCCGCACAGGGAAGCTGTGCCATTCCGTGCCGTGCCGTGCCGTGGGAGCAGCGTGGGGAGCGGGAGAAGGAGCAAGAGAAGGAGCAGGAGCGGGGATAGCACTGCCCGTGGCAGGGGCTGATCCCCGCTGAAGGGGGGATGAAGGAGGGACACAGCTTCCCTGAGATGCCGGTCCCAAAGCTCCTGGGGCTGCACCAGATACTGCAGAAATGAGTCGGAGCCATCAGATCCCCACAATGAGATCCAGGGCTAAGGCACAACGGTTCTAGAATTTTCAAAGCAGTTTTTAATTTTGGGGGATCCATGAAAGAAGAGTCAAACCCACAGATCCTGCCAGGTGTGTAATCTTCACAACAGCATCAGCACCACAGCTGCTGGATTAACCTTTGTTTCCTGGTTTTCCCTGAGCAGCCAGTGCGCTTCCTGGCAGCAGGCAGAGATGCAGCGCAAGCACAAAATACAACTACCTGCTCTCCTTTCCTCTAGAACTCAGCATTTTTGGTGAAGCAGGAGCCCAATCAAGATCAACGTTGACTGGTTTTAGCAAAACCCTTTCCTTTAGATTTGGATGACGCTGAGACTTTAGGAATTACACAGTGGACCCAACACAAGTATTAACAATTTGATCTGTGTTCCCTGACAGAGGGTGGGCTTAGATGGGATATTGGAAAGAAATTGTTCCCTATGAGGGTGGCGAGGCCCTAGCACAGGGTGCCCAGAGTAGCTGTGGCTGCCCCATCCCTGGAAGTGTCCAAAGCCAGGTTGGAGCATCCGGGGATAGTGGAAGGTGTTCCTGCCATGGCAGGGGCTGGAACAAGATGGGCCTTAAGGTCCCTCCCAACCCAAATTGTTCCAGGATTCTCTGATTACTAAGTCTCCGTAATCTCTTCCTCGATGGAGCTGCTGAAGAGAACAGAGGATGAGAGAGGGAGCTCAGCCTGACTGTAAATGCTGGCAAGAGAAGTCGATGCCCAAGCGGGGGCAGCCCTCGATGCCGATGCCACTGGCTCTGCTGACCCCAGCACGGCTGCGAGGGCGAGCGGCCAGTGGACAATGCCTGTGGTGTGCACACCACAAAGGCGCTCTTCTTGCTCCAGAACATGCCTGGCCACTTGCTTCAGCTCCTCCCTCCCTCGGACAGTGGCAGGAAAACCTTCCTTTGCACTGGAATTCCCCTCGGTTGCTCTCGTCTCGAGGCTGGGGCTGCGCTGTCTCGGCTGAGCTCAGACCTGGGGGGTTCAAAGCCTTTAAAACCCTCACCGAGTGCCAAGGAGCAGCTGGTGACTTTCCACACATCTCTTGGGTGCCCAGATCATGCCATTCTACATGTAATGATAGTAATTAACAAAATCACCTTTCCACCTTTAAGCCCATCACTGTTATCCTGCTAAGTGCTCCCTGCCCCTCGCTGGACCACTCTGCCCCTAGCACAGGGAGCTGGGCTGGTGTCCCACAGCTGCTGTTCCTGCTTGGTCATTCCACTAAGGAGCTTGGCTACTGCAGCCTTTGATGGTCTCCATCTTTATAGCTTATTTCATGTTTTGAAAGATTTATTTGAATAAATTGCCAGATGAAATACTGCTTTCAACTCGCTGACCTGCTGGGCTGTTGTAGCCTTCCAGCAGTGCCATCAGGGAAAATTCCAGCCTCAGAAGTTCTCCTGGTATAAACGAATTGCCTCGGAGGTGTTTTGACGCAGAGCTGCATTAAGCAGAAAGGGGGTTTAGTGACAGCGGTTGTTGGTTAAGGAAGAAAAGAAAACTTCTGTGCATGTTTGAAGGGCCAGGTTGTTTGCCATGGCTGGCGTGGGCTGTTCAGAGAGTGGGAAGCTGGGAATGCTGAGGAGGGATAACACTCATGGCAGATGCTGAATCGAAACCAGGGCTGCTGCTTGGTTCCTGTGCCTGAGAGAGTCACGCTGGAATGTGGTGATTGCTGGGATGGGGAGCTGCTCGGAACACGATGAAATTGGACAGGACAGGAGGACATAGCTGGAGGCTGTGCCAGGGGACATTCTGGTTGGGCATCGAGATGAATTTCTTCCTGGAGAGGGCAGCTCTGCCCTGGCAGAGGTGGTAAATCCCAGGATTTGGGAGCAACCGGGCTGCACAGGGGGAAAGTGGCTGCAAAGCTGGGTTTGGCAGCCACTGCTTCCTGCAGGTTTGGTTTGCTGATCCCTCCTCTTCAGGGCTACAGCAGTCAGTGGGATTTAAAGTGACAGCACAGAGTGACCACAGCTCCAGCTCAGCCAGGATTGGGTAGGAAGGAGTGAAATGCGGTGAAAGCAGCAGCAGCACAGTCCTGAGCTGCACTGGGCATGCCTTCACCCCATTTCCCTCTCCTCCCACCCAAGCCCCCACACCAGGAAGGTTCTGTGAGTGGCAGATCTGCAGGGAAAATGGACAACCCCATCCAGGAACCAGCTTCCCTTCTCCGAACATGGATGGGCACGTTCAGTGCTTCAGGGTGACATTTGTACTCCTGCTCAAAGACTAGAGATGAAGGTCTGGTGATGTTCATCCAACAAAATTAGTTCTGGAAACAGCACAGCACCATAAGAAATGCCATCCAATGGCACTGTGAGTGTTGCTTCTGTGCTCAGATATTCAGAACTTCCAAAGCGCTGCTGAATCCTTGCCTTTGCCTGAGTGGGATTGTTCTGGGTTGCCAGGATATGGTCACATTGGAGGTCCTTGGTTTCATGGCAGATTTCAGTGGCTTTAATAGGACTGGGATGCCGAAGGGACAGGGGATCGGATTCACAGGAGCCAGACCTTACTGGGGGCAGCCAAAGCTTCCTTCTATACAGGAAATAATTTGACAGCACAGTAATAATATCAATGTATTTAATGGAATCATGGAATCATTTTTGTGGGAAAAGACCTCCAAGATCATTGAGTCCAACCGTCTGTAAGTAGGACAGTAATTCCAGGCTTTACCCACGTGGATATGGCATTATCCTTAAGGGGCACTGGGTAGATTTGTGTGCACACACAGCCGTGCCCTGTCATTCATCATCATCATCATCATCCACCTGAGCTGATCACCCAAGCTGCTGGAATGTGCAGCTCCAGGGCATCAGGCAGTGGCAAGACAGGGCACAATGGGATGGGAACGACCACTGTGTGTCCTACCCATGGCAGGGTGAGGAGCATCCCCTCAGCCATGATGAGAGCTCTGGGGGCCTCTGGAACAACTGGCACAAACTGGGGCAGAATGTGTGGTTTGTCAGTGCCCTGCTATTAATAGTTAATCAGCCTGCTCTGTATTTCAAAGCGTGTGGGCATGGGAGGGAATTGCCAGCGAAGCAAACCACTTAACTCGGAGTCGCGTTTCTGGCGCGGAGCCTCCGAGGAAACGCTCTCCAGGTTTTCCTGGAGAGCTCATTACAGAGACAATAAAGGCCCAGGATAAATAGGATGCAACTGTTATTAACACGCAGTCCCTAGAAACTGGGCTAAAAAATCCTCGGCACTTGGACAATAAAATTGTGTCCTTGATCCGTGTGGTAGTGCGTTCCTCCCGTTGCCATGACAACGGCATCCTCCAGCGATGCTCCCAGCTGCTCATCACATTAAGGTTCCCTCAGATCCTGGGGCTGGGGTATTTGCATTTGAAACCATCAGCAATGCCTTCCCCAGCTGCCATATTCCATCCATCTCACAAAGTATCCCCATTTATTCCTGCCTCCTTTCCCACACATTGTGATTACTGGGAGCAGAACACCCTTCCCCAAGGCAAACCCATGCTGGCATGTGCCACTGTCCTGCTGAGCATGGAGAGCTCGCTCCAGAGGGAAGATTTACTGCAAATTGGATCTTTTGGCTTTGTTTAAAAATCTGTGTCTGTGGAAATCGGTGGTGGAGAGAGCTGGGTACCAGAGGCCACCTCCTCACCTTCCCACCTTTTCACCTCTTCCCCTCTTCAGCTCTTTGCACAGAAGCCACGTCCGCCACCACCTGTGCTGGGTGTGGTCATGGAATCCTGGAATGGTTTGGGTGGGAAAGGACCTTAAAGCCCATCCAGTTCCACCCCCTGCCGTGGGCAGGGACACCTCCCACTGTCCCAGGCTGCTCCAAGCCCCGTCCAGCCTGGCCTTGGACACACCCAGGGATGGGGCAGTGGGTCACAATGGAAACTCATTCAGTCATGGTACGGATCAGGATATTGAACCCAGGGCTGCGCTGCAGGGAGGTATCTGACCCCGGGACCTGTGCCGTGCCAGGGATCATCCCAGTGATGTCTGGGCTCCTGGACCCCACACTGCTGCTCCAGGGGCTGTGGGAGCTGGCAGCAGTGTGGGGGCATCCAGGGCCGTGGCTGAAGCCCATGTTGGAGCAGAGCTGCTCTTGATAGCACTGCGAGCTGTGGGATCCACCACCCCCGGGGCAGTTTATTCCGCTACTTAATCACTCGTATTTTTAAAAACTACATCTTGTTTCTAATCCAAGTGCGTCTGCTCCACCCCCTTGAGGCTGGGTCTGTGCTGCCTCTCTTCACTTGATTGAAGAGCCCTTTAGTAGCTGATATTTTCTCTCTGTGAAGGCATTTAGGGATGATGGCCGTGTCACCTCTCACTCTGCTCTCTGATGGATGAGAGACTGAGCTCCTCGCACTCCCTGCCAGACAGCTGCTTCCAGACCATTCCCGTCTCTTTGTGCCACATCTCCAGGATTTTCACCTCCCTCGCCCCGATGCAGGTACCGGGGCCAGGCTGAGCCTTCCAGCATCCATCCAGGAGGGGTGTGCAGGGCAAACCCCTCTGCCCAGAGCCGACCCTGTATCCTGGGCTGATCCCCCAGCGTGGGCAGCAGGGGAGGGGGGATTCTGCCCCTCTGCCCTGCTCAGGGAGACCTCACCACAGAGCTGCTCCAGCCCTGGGGCCAAACATCAGCAGGACATGAAGCTGCTGGAGCGAGTCCGGAGGAGGCCACAGAAATGCTCTGAGGGCTCAATGTCTTTGTACATCCCACGTGCAGGGCTTTGACTGGGGGCTCCTTCTGGGAGGTGTTTTTACAGTTACCAATTTTGACAGCATCTGCCTATGACTCTGCTGCCATTTGCCATTAATGCCCAATTGTAGGAATCCCTGACTGTCTGAGTCCTTTGGTGCCTGAGGGAGCTGCCCTGGAGCCTGCCTTGAGCCTTGGAATCAATCCACTTTATTACCTGAGTGACAGCTCAGTGTAAAGAAAAATCTTGTGGTAATATTTCTTCTGTGTTGGAGAACAGAGAGGAGCTCACAGAACCAGCTCCTTCAGCACAGCACACCAAAGATTTACTTTCAAACGATGAAAAAAAATAGATGGGGTAAATTGAATAAATGAGAAGTGAAAAGGTCAAAGGGCGGGAGCATTGTTGCTGTGGGTGTTCTCACAGCAGAAGGGACCTTAAAACCCATCTCACCACACCCCCTGCCACGGGCAGGGACACCTTCTGCTAGACCAGGTGGCCCCAAGCCTTGTCCAGCCTGGCCTTGGACACTTTGCTGGTGCAGGGAAGGAGATGCCCTGGGTGCTAGGCTACTCCTGCAGTGGGGAAGCTGATTTCAGAGCTGGGAGCAGCACTGACGGGCTCTGCTGGATCCAGCTGTGGCCCGGTGGTGTATCCCCTTGTGCCTGTGATGATTTCTCAGCTCCTTGCTCATCCAGTGGTTTTTTGCTCAGGAAATCAGTGAAGGTGAAAATTTAAATGCAAACACAAAGAGAGGCTTTGGAGTGAACAAATTGGAAACCCAAATCAGTGGAAGGAGAAGAGGCCGTGACATAAAAGAGATTGTGTGGTCAGAAACAGCTCAGCCAAAAATGAGCTCGTTGTGGGTTTTTGCCCCAGGACAATTAATGGATGGTTAGTTCCTCTATTTTTGAGGGATTTCTGGGTTACTCTGCCCATGTTGCTCCCTCTGAATCTGGTTTTGAGGTTTTGATTTTAGCAAGGGGCTGCTGTGGCAGATCTGGGCTGGTGCCACACCGAGGAGGAGGAGGATGGAGGGAGCAGAGTGGTGCAGACCCACTGCAAACCACCCCCCTCTGCAGACCTCAGGCACCCACCAGGAAGGAGGGGGACAGAGGTTTTTGGACAAAACACCCGCTGGCCCTGGGGGCTGTGTGGGGCCACGTGAGGCTGTGTGTGGTCCCCCTGGGCGGGGGCAGGAGCAGATTGCGTTCCCGGGGAGCAGGGTGGGACCCTGCCCGGACACCGCTGTGACACGCAGCGATGTGACACTTGGTGCGTGATGTCACCTCATGCTGGAGCACTCGCGGCTGTCCACCCCGATCTTCGTACACCGAACCTGGGGCAGCCGCGGTGCCCACAGCGCTGCATTTCCATATTGTCATGTGCGCTTCGTGGTTTTATTCAGCCCAGGCCCTGTGCCCAGGAGAGGCTCCAGGTCCACAAGCTCTGACTGTTGTTGGGCATTCAGGGGCAGGCACAGCCCCTGGCTGTGGGCAGGACAAGGTCTGGTGGTTCAGGGAACAACAGGATTGAGCCTGACAGTGACTTTGGACAAGGAACGGACTGACAGGACCAGGGGCAGTGGCTTCAAACTGAACAGGGACAGGGTTAGATGGTTAGATGGCATATTCTGGAGAAATTGTTCCTGTGAGGTGAGGCTCTGGCACAGGATGCCCACAGAAGCTTTGGCTGCCTCTGGATCCCTGGGAGTGACCAAGACCAGGCTGGACGGGGCTTGGAGCACCCCGGGACAGTGGAAGGTGTCCCTGCCCATGGCAGGGGCTGGAACAGGATGGGCTTTGAGGTCCCTTCCCACCCAACCTGAACCATCCTGTGATTCTGTGATTCTAACAGCAGAAGCCTTGGAGTCAAACCCCTCCCGCTGGGACTCCTGCTCCCCAAGCCTCTCCTGTACCATGAGCAGCCTTCCTCCTCATTTTCCCTGCATTTGGAACATTTTGGAGTGGTGCAGTAAATAATGTCATTAGTAGGTGCTGCAAGGGTTGAGTTAATCCTTGCAGGCACCACTGGAGTCTGAAGGGGCACCATTTCCTCTCAGATGTGTCTCTGTTTCACTCTTGCAGAAGCTGAATAATTCTCTTTGACAGCTTTTTGCTTTTTATAGCAGTAATTAGTCAAAAAGCATCGGTGTGACAAGCGTTGGGAGCATTGCCCTGGCACTCCTGGTTGGTGCTCCAGGCACATGGCTCGGGGAGGGCACTGCTGCAGATTTGGGGGTGGTGATAAGGCCAGGGGTGAGCAGGGTGTTGGGCTCTGATGCTAAAATGGGCAAAACCTTGGCCTTTTTTCCTACCTAAATTTGCACTTGTGTTTTAAGGCACCTGGAGGGATCTGGGACGGCTGCTGGAGCCAGGCTGTTCATCCAGCCTGAAGTGACTACTACACAAAACAACAAAAAGTAAAAAATGGAAGACTAGAAACTGTGATTTTACAAGTTCAGTTGAGGTGGAAGGAGGTAGAGGGATCTGGGGGAGAAACCAGGTGTTAAATGAGGTTTTAATCCCAGTTAGTCCCCAAAATACCACCAGATCTGGTCATGGGGGTGATGTTGGTGTAATGTTGGCAGGATTGAGTGTTACTTGAACAGAAAGTGTTAAAGGTGTGGGAAGAATTTACTAAGGGAAAAGATGGAGGTTTTGTCTCTCTTTGTGTAATTCAAGTTCCCCAAAAGCCAGGGGCCTGATTTATCACACGCTGTTGGTAATGCACGCCTGTCATTCTGTGGGGCTTTTTGGCTTATTTTATTCAAAAGATAAAATTAGAAGTCAGAGTTATCTGGTGACTTCAAAATAGCTGAGTCTGGGTGGAATTGGAGTTGTCTGTGGCTCTTTGCAGAAAGCCAGGATGGAATTAATCAGCTTACTGCAGTCAGTTTAATGCTGTTTATACAGCGTGGAGCTCTGGAAAGGGGCAGCCATGGTAGTATTTCCATACAATATTCCCAGAGAAGTGAAGATGAGGAGCAGAACAGGTCCATGGCTGTTCCTACAAACCTGCAGTTGTGGCGTGAGCTGGACGGGTTTAAAGCCGTGTAGGTGTGGCACTTGGGGACACGGGTTAGTGGTGGCCCTGGCACTGCTGGGGGAACATTTGGACACGACGACCTCAGAGGGCCTTTCAGCATAAAGGGTTCTGTGATTCCATGGTTCTATGAAGTCCAAGGCAGTGTTTGCAGCGGACAAGGACGAGGCCTTTGTGCCACCCTGAGGTCACAGGAGATGATGGAGGTGCTCAGCAGAGAAGCCAGGGCCGTGCTCTCCGAGAGTTAATGGTGCTGGAAACTGCAGGGTCCTTGTCACAATGTCCCACAGGCACAGGGACATGGCTTTGCCACTGCCATCGGCTCCTGCCAGCGGTGTTAGTGCTCCCAGGGGCCCTGCTCTGCCCCGCCCCAGCGAGGTGGGGCCCGCGGGGTTTGTGGGGAGCAGCTGAGGAGCAGGAGCTTGGGGGCAGCTGTGGTCTGTGGCCATGTGGCCACTGCCCGTGGCTGGTGTGATGTCTGTGGCTGCCCCAGGACGCTGCTGTGGCGAGTCCCCGCTCTTGCTGTGCCCCCTGAGCTCAGTAGGGTGGGAGCCCTTCGTCTCTCCGGGACATTGTAGGGTATTTTTGCCCCCTCCAGCCCTTCTCCCTGGTTTGAGGTGGGGGCTCAGTGCTGGGACCTGCTCTGGGAGGTGTCCCTGGGTGCAGGGTGAGGCTGGGGCTGGTGCTGAGGCAAAGATTTTGCAGGAGAGCTGAGTTTCCAGGGGCTTAAGTGGGAGGAAAAAGAAGGAATGTTGATTTCTGCAGCTGTGGATGTTTGTTTGGGGTCTTCATCCTTATCCCCCTTAGCTGAAGTTCAAGCCCTTTTCCTCAATGTCATGGATGAGTCTGGAGAAACCCTTGGGGGTGCAGGTGCCAGGCGATGTCTTTCAGAAAGATGGCATAAAATTAATATTTTCTCCCAAGAAACCTGGAGCAGCTTGTTGGGGTCCAGCCCTGGATAGAAACCGTGAGCCAGGGACTGGAGAAAAGGCACCGAGCCAAGCCCCCAGACTGGCACTGGAAATTATGGGGAAAAGGTGGGTGCTGCACCCACGTGCTGCTGCTTTTCCATCTTGCACCTCAGAGGAACATTTTCCTTCACTGCAGTTGAAGTCCAGGCAGTGACCTGGTGGAGGGAAGGTTTCACACCCAGTACCTGCAGGGCTCCCCCAGCCCCGTGTTCAGGTTTCCCCTGCCCTCCTGCCCCTCTCTGAGCCCTCTGGTGAGGAGGATGGAAGTCTCTGCCCACCTCAATGGTTTGATCCATCCTGCAGGCACAGGCAGGGGCCTCTGGAGCTGCTGGGTTCCCTGGAGCTGGGGAAGGGTCCCCTCGTGCCCTCGGGCTTCTTCAGGTGTGCTTTCCTCTGCTGCTGTTGAAATCCTTGCTCTAACTCTGACCGGAGGAATAATTTGTACTCCTCTCCCCAGTATGGGGCCCTGAAGCTATAGTGAATTTCTCTTAGTTGAGAGAAATTGATACATTTCAGTTTTGTTGTTTAATTTTATCACAGATGTAAACATCCTACAAGTCCAAAGCTGTTGGTAACTCCTCAGAGAGTGTCAGAACTGGGATGTGGATTTAAAAACATTTAAGTCCTGATGTTGATGAGGATGTACATGGGAAATTCAGTCTGTAAAGGCAGCTTAAAGCTTTTCCTCCCCTGTCCCTGAGCAGTCGGCTCAGTCTGTGATGAGCAGGGACACCTCCCCTGGCAACATCCCTCCTCCCTCACCCCCATGGCCTGTGCTCTGTCACCACCTTGCTGTCACCCCCCCTCCCGCTGTTAATTCCTTGCTGTCGGATGAGGAGCTGGGACATCTCACTTCCTGGAGATGTGCTGCAGAGCCACCTTGGCTTGAATTCCCACCATCTGGAAAGCATCCCCCTCCTGAGTCCAGGTGGGATTTTTAATTTAGGGATAGGTTTGCTGTATTTGAGGCAGCAAGAAGATGGGTGTAAGTTCCTCCCATTCCCAGGCGTGTGCACTTCGCTTGGCAGAGAGAAAATCACAGAACCCAGAATGGTTTGGTTTGGAAAGGACCTTAAAGCGCACCCAGTGCCACCCCCTGCCGTGGCAGGGACACCTTCCACTATCCCAGGCTGCTCCAAGCCCTGACCAACCTGGCCTGGAACACTCCAGGGACTGGGCAGCCACAGCTTGGATGCTGATTTTTAAGTTGCGTTTGATTTACAATTCCAGTTGCTCTGTACCAGTGACCTGGCACCTTCTGACTCCTGCTCTGTGTTCTCTGCCAACTGCACAGCACTGCTTTGGCTTCTTGTAGCTTTTTGCTTAAAATCTTGGGAACTGGACTTGTTTTCCCAAGGATCCCTCTTAAACCACCCAGCAGTTGCAGCATCCTAATTGCGTTGCAGTCAGCTTTTAATCCTGTTAGTGCGTGTCATGTTGCTCTTGTATCATTCTAATTTTTAATCAAAATGTCATGCGATACCAGGTTAAGTGTCTGCCGGAGTCTAAATCTATTAAATTGGCACCGTTGCCTTTATTAACCAATTTTTAAACTCATCAAAAGCGCAAACAGATTTGACAGGGTTCATTTTTCACCAATTTTGGTGCCTGTTCTCTGCTATCAGCAGTTGCTTCATTGGATCAGGGTCAGAGGATGGGGTTTGCCCATGTAGACACTCATCCTTCTTTTTTATTGGCAGAATTCTGTTTTCCATCAGACTTTTCAAGCCTTCTCCTATAGAGGTGTAAAACAAGAAGAGTTTCTGCATAACCCTGAAGTGCCCAAAGTCCCTGTCCCAAAGAAATTCCAATTCAAATACTTAAACCTGGATTTTGCCAAGAGTTTTGTCTTCCTGAATGCAAATATTTGAATCCTGCCGTTGGATGCTGACTGGGAGCTGGGTCCTTGCTCCACAGGGCAGAAGAAAACTAATTAGGCACTGGGTGATTATTTCAGGTTTGGCCACCTTGAAATCCACAACTGAGAATGGGAATGGGAGGCAGGAAAGTGTTTATTATTACTCATTCTATAGAAGGAGGTGCCACTGTTTGGTTCTCCTGTCAGATGAAGCAGATACGAATCAGGCACGTGGCTTTTCCTCAAAAATCTGTGGGAAGGCACTTCACCCCCACCTGGGGGCTTCCAGCCTACCCGAGCCTAATTTATGATAATTATTTTTAATATTGCTTTTATGTGGTGATATATTGTTTGAATGCCATAACAATGCAGCAGCAGATATGGAGTGTTTCCAGGCTGGCTCTGGGCTCCCTGAGGCAGCATTTATTAAAATCTCCTTTTGTCCATATTTCATGTTTATTGCTGCCATCTTTAATTAAGGGAGGTAAATATTGCCGAGGGGGGCTGAGAGGCCTTTTTAGCATGAATAATCGGAAATGCACTCAGAGGTACAAGATGTTGTGGGAGGGGGAAGGAGCTCCAGGGGGCTACTGCTGCCTCTTCCTGCTCTGGAATGGGGCAGCCAGGCAGGGAAAGGGTCTCTGCTCCCAGGGACTGGTGATTGTTTAAAATTAACAATGAGAGAGGAGTTGAGCTTAGTTGGAACTGGATTTTTTGCAGATTTCCTGCAGACTGGTTTGGGTAAGAAGGGACCTTAAAGCCCATCTTGTCCAGGGCAGGGACACCTGCTGCTATCCCAGGCTGCTCCACGCCCCGTCCAACCTCGCCTTGGGCACTTCCAGGGATCCAGGAGCAGCCACAGCTTCTCTGGGCACCCTGTGTCAGGGCCTCCCCACCCTCACAGGGAGCAATTCCTGCCCAATATCCCATCCATCCCTGCCCTCTGACAGTGGGAAGCTGTTCGCTGTGTCCTGTCCCTCCAGCCCTTGTCCAAAGTCCCTCTCCAGCTTTCTAAGGTCTCCCCAGAGCCTTCTCTGAACTGAATTCAGGTGTTCCCCAACTGGTTTGGCTGCTCCAGTGGGTAAAAATTCATAATCAACTGCTGGCACAGCTGCTGGTCTGAGCTCTGCAGATCCCAGCCAGGAGAGGGTTTAATTCAGGAAAACATCCTCTGGGGAGGGCTCAGATGTCTCCGCTGTGAAGACATCCAGGATGGAGCCACGCTGGGAAGCTTCTGAGATACTCCTGCTTGCCTGTGCCTAAAGGAGAGGGGTTTCTTTGGTGTTTTCACTTTGTGAGGGCTCCTGTTTCTTCACATCCCTCAAGCCGTGGATGTGGAGCTGCTTGGTCAGAGCTGAGTCACTGCTCAGTCATTCCTCTCCTTCCCATCTCCCCATGCTCCAGAGCAGCTCAGCCCAGCCCAGAGCTCTCCTGGGAGTCCTTGTGGTGGCTGAGGCCTGGGACAGGAGGATTTTTTCCTCTCTGGCAGCTCAGCCATGCTGGAGGTGCTGTCTCACTTTTCCTTGTCCCTGGCAGAGTAGATGGAGTGGGGAACACACCTGGTTTGGGACGGAGGAGCTGGCCTGGTGCTGGCACAGCAATCCTGGGGCTGGAGAGTCATGCAGCCAACACGGTGCCCTTTGGAGAGAAGCCAGAGGCTCTTTGGGCTTGGTGACAGCTGGGATAGAGGAGCAGCTGGCAGCGGGAGGCTGGAAAAAGGACATTTCTGCAGCGTGAGGGGCAGGAGCCCTGTGCTGGGAGAAGGTGGCTGCCCATCAGGGCGGCACAGGGAGAGGGGCCTCTGCCCACAGCCATGGGCTCCATCACCGGGGGGAAAGGAATGTTTCTAATGGGACTTCCATGGTGGCAGGGAGCCCAGCAGTGATGAGGGGCTGTGCTGACCCTGATGGTGCTGGAGCTGCCCTGGCAGTGATGAGGAGCTGTGCTGACCCTGATGGTGCCCGAGCTGCCCTGGCAGTGATGAGGGGCTGTGCTGACCCTGATGGTGCTGGAGCTGCCCTGGCAGTGATGAGGGGCTGTGCTGACCCTGGCAGTGATGAGGGGCTGTGCTGACCCTGATGGTGCCCAAGCTGTCCTGGCAGCACTCCTGACTCGCTGAGTTAAGGGAGACTTTTCCTCAGGGACTCATCTTCTGTCAGTCCTGAGATAATCCAATGTGATAGTGCAGGCGCAATGACTTCATTACTGTAATTATTTTTATTGCCTCTGCAGGCCTCTGTTTTAAAATAAACTCGGGAGCCAGAGCACTCAATTCCATCCCAGTACTGGGGGAAGGGTTGGACTTGATGCTCTTGGAGGGCTTTTCCCACATAAATGTTTGCATCATTCTACAACTCCATCTCCTTTATTCCATTGTACTCAAAGGCCTGAATGTTCAGTTATCCCCAGTGTCAGGTTCACCCAGCTTTTCTTGCTCTTTCCCCTCTCCAGGTTACTGGGTGGGCTCAGATGTTGCCACACAGGTCACACCAGGGGTTTTAAACTTGGGCTTTAGGGATGGGAAATGTTCCCTCAGAAGCTGGAACCCATTGTGACACTGGGACAATGGACAGTACTCACAGATGGGACCCTTCAGGCTTGTGACCCAGTCCTGATTTCTCCTGACAAGGTAAAACCTCCTGGCAAGGTCCTGCTTCCAGTCCATCTCCAGCTGCCCATCCTGGTTCTCCAATGCTCATCCACTGCTGAGTCTGCCCAGACCTTGCTGGGCTCCCACCTCATTCCAAAGGTTTTCTGTAGGGAATATTCAGTTCACAGACATCCAAACTGTCTCCTCAGAATGTGTGCCCTGTGGATACAGGGGTAGGGTGGTCTGGGGGGAACAGAGCAGGAGAAGCTCTGTGCTCCCCATGGAGCTGTGGGTCAGGGTGCTCTGGGGGGAACAGAGCAGGAGAAGCTCTGTGCTCCCGTGGAGCTGTGGGTCAGGGTGCTCTGGGGGAAACAGAGCAGGAGAAGCTCTGTGCTCCCCATGGAGCTGTGGGTCAGGGTGCTCTGGGGGGAACAGAGCAGGAGAAGCTCTGTGCTCCCGTGGAGCTGTGGCTGCCGGGTGTGCAGCGTTCCCTGTTCAGATGCCCAGCCCACATCAGCTCCAGTCACGCACTCCAGCAGAGCCTCCTTCCATTAATCTGTGCTGTTCCCATCAGCTGATCCAGGCTCGGGGGGAGCTTATGAGGCCATCTGGGCTTGGAACAAAGACTTTCCCCATCAACACGAGTAATCCTGTGCTGGACTCGTGTAATCAAGGTTTGCTCTGAGTCCGCATCGGGCTGGGGGGGCAATGTTCCCAAAGTGCTCTTGCTGGGAAGGGACAATCCCTGGAACAAGGGACCAGTGAGGGTCAGTGGTCAGAGCCCTTGTCCTGCTCTGGGGTCGTGGGGGCAGGGGGTGCCGAGGTCCCTTGGGACAGGGGGCTCGGGTGGCTGCCCCTTGTCCTGGGGAGGTGCAGCAGGGTCAGGAACTGCTGCTGTCAGTGGAGATCTGTCCCGAAACTCAGGTCGCAAACAAGCTCAGCTGCTTCTGGGCCCCTGGGAGAGCCCTGGGCCATGTTTCTGTGGATTATTTTTATCTCTAAATATGAAGTCCTCTCTAAGCAGCATTTAAAGCAGTGTCACTGCCCTGGCTGGGATGGCTGTCTGGGACACTGTCACAGACATGGAATTCAGACAGTTTCTTTTCATGTCTCTGATTTTTAGCATTACCAGAAGTTGTTTTTTAATAGTGATAAAGGAATTTGAACTTGCTGAGGTCTTTAATGAGCTGGCCGAGTTTGACAGGGCTGGTGGTGCTCTGTCTGTCTGCAATTCCCACATTCTTTCCATGAACAGAAATACCTCAAGTGCTCTGGGTGGGGGGCTGCATTTTGGGCCTCCCTGGACCATTCCAGGGATTGCCCTGTCATTCACTGGGGATTTGGGGAGTGGGAATGGTTTGGATTTCAGTTTAAAATGAAAGTGCAGTGAGAGTTAAAACTCTTTTGCTTGCCCTCAGCTGTGCCTGCTGGCAGCACTTCCCTGGCTGTCCCTTGGCCCCCCTGCCTGCAGCAAGGACAGGTTTTGGGGGTGAGCCACAGCGGGCAGGGGCTTGGACTGCTGAGCCCTGGGATGTGCCCAGCCGGATTGGTGGGGCAGAGAGGGCATCTTTAATTTGAATATAAATTGATGGGCAGACGGCTGTGCTGATCAGGGAACAGCTGCTGCTGGAGCCTCCTGCTCTGCAGGCAGGGGATGGGCACAGGAGCCGTGTGCTGGTCTCCTGCCTCACCCACACTGTGCAGAGAGGGGTCAGAATGGGCTTCGTGGGCCTCCAGACCACCTGGAACTGGTGGCTTTGTCCTCTGCAGGCCACAGGCCTGTTTTGCCACTGGAGGTTTATCCAACAGAGTGTGGCATTGCCCTTGGTTCCTCCTTGGCTTCAGTGTCTGTGGCAGGGGATGGGTTTGGCACCAGGGGTTATGGGTCCCCCTCCCTTGGGGACACTCCTGGTTCCTCTCTGACGTGTCTGTGGAGCCTCAGCCGCCCCTCCAGCAGCTCCTCTCCAGCCGTGGTGCTTTGTCAAACATGTTTCTGTGGAGTGGAGCTGAAATCCTTTATTCTGTCGGGTTTGATATGGAAAGTAAACACGTTAACATCAAGGCAGCTTTCCAGCGGCATCTGGGATTTCGTTCCTGCTCTGCCGCCCTCGGAAGCCACGCGGGGTTCGGCGTTGGGGGTGCTGTTCCCAGGGAATGGGATTGCTCAGAGTGATGAAAGCTTTGCCTGCGGGGTTGGATCACTTACTCATGGAGTGTAAGGTGGGAAATGGCTTTGCTGATAGAAATCCAGGCTGCGTTTGTGGGCTGCTCCCCTGCTCCTCCCATTCACCACCAGGGAGGGGTGCAGGAGGTGCCAAGAGGCTCTTGGTCCCTTTCCAGGCTTTTCCCGTGCCTTTCCCGGGCGGTGAGCACTGGGGGCTGCGGCAGGGGAAGGGGGAGACCTGGATGACCTGGGGCTGGACTCAACCCTGCAGCCCCTGCTCAGCTGCGAGGGCTGGGGTGCGAGCCACAGTCCTGGGCTGGGGTCTAGCTTACACAGCCATCGGGGCTTGAAACAGCATCTTCCCACAAAACACAAGTGTCCTGGTGCCTGGCAGCAGGGGACAGTCCCCGGCCCTCCAGTGTCCCCTGCCAGGGACTGTGATGCAGCCAAGGCGGGGATGTGCCAGCACTCAGGACAGAACACAGAAATAAGGTCACTCGTTTCTGTTTGAAAAAACCAACAAAGCAAGTAATCCTGCTTCTGGCTTTTTGTGGGTAGCTGGATCCTGCTGGACAGTTTGGGAAATGGATGGAATAAGAGTTTTCCCTCCACTCCTGCAAGACTTTGTCGTGTAGGATGGCACATCCTTCCTGCAGGTGTTACTGTAGATCCTGCCTAAATCCAGAGCCTTGGCTGCCAAACCCCTCGTGTGCTCCCGCGTGGTGTGAATGGATGGTCCCCATTCATGGGGAGGTGGGGGACACCCTGGGGGTGGCACTGGGGGCAACATCGCCTGCTCTGAGTCAAAGGCCCTGAAGTTCCATGCCGTGTTCCCTGCAGAATCCCAGGACTGTGTCCTGTGGGTGTTTGCAGGGAGATGTCAGCCCACATCACCATCCCCCGAATCACGGCACCCAGAGAATACTTTGTGCTCTCTCGGGTTAATCTGAAAAGGTCATGTGTGACACTGGCATGTGACTGGAAGGACAGAGGCCTTTTGGGGGCTTTTCTTTAAAAATAGAACAGCTGAGCGAAGCCTCATCCCTTTGCAGCCAGAGTGGTCCTGCTGGCACCGGGGCACTGGTCCGCGGGCTCGCTCATCCCAGCACCCTGCCATCCGAGTGGCCAGGGCTGTTCATCTCTCGGGGGGCTGGGGGTCCCAGGGCTGCAGGGAACAAGCAGGATGCAGGTTCAGCAGGATGGCATCTTGCAGACCCCTGTTCCTGCAGCTTGTCCCCACAGCAGAGCCGCCAGCCCTCCCTGGGGCCCGGGGTGGGTGACGGGGGCTGTGCAGTCCCTTCCAGCCAGCACCATTCCAGGATTCTGTGGGTCGGCAGCTACTGGCAGCATTCTGCTTTCTTCCCGGCAAGGTCACGGGTCCTGGCCGTCTTCACAGGCTTTGACGTGCAGGGGAAGGCAGGGAGCGATAGAGAGGCACGGGAAAGGTCAGTGTTCACTTCACAGTGCTTTTGTTGGGTCCCAGGTGAAACCAGATATTTGCATTTAAATGAATATGTATTTTGAGACGTTAAACCCAGCGGCAAAACAAAGGCCTTGCTGAGATGACAAATGCATCGCTCCTTGTGCCTGTTCCCGATATCGCCGCAGCAGCCTTTAGAAATAAACCCACATCAGCCAAAGCAGTTTTTCTTCCTTTCCTTTTCCCAAAACCAGAGCCTGCTGTAAATACTCAGTGTGGACCTCAGCGGCTGAAACCTTAAATGAGAAAAGAACTGGTGGATTTGCAGGGTCTGTGATGTGCGGGAGAACGATCTCAGCACCATTCTGCAGTTCCAGGTCAGCTTCTCTTTCAACCTAAATCCTCATTAAGAGAGAAAAATCTGCTTGGAAAAGAGGGGGGGAAACAAGTTGGCTCTGAGTCATCTGGGAAGCAAAGTGGGGCTTTTTGGCTTGGATTTCGGAAGATTTTTAGTCTGGCTGAGGGGTGAGCCAGGACGGTCACGGCGGTGGGACTGAGCACGGCAGCCCTGGGGCTGTGATGCCACGAGCTGAGGGCAGCAGGAGCCCTGGTTGGCATCTTCCGCACTGAGCTGGAGCTGGGCAGGTGTCAGGGTCCTTCGGGCGACCAGGGAGATGGGAGGTGGCCTGCCAGCTGTCACTGCTCCTGGCGGGAGCTGCGGGCCGTGGCACAGCACAGGGCTGGGCACGGGGAGCCACCGTAAAACACCAGTTCGGGCTCCGCCGCCGTTCGAGGCTCCCATCTGAGCGTGCTTCTGTCTCAGACTTGTGATGAATAAAACACAGGCTCTCTGAAGTCGACACCCAGCTGCTCAACAAGCTTGTAGAGCGTTTAGCGCAGGAGCCGGGCTATGATCAGACCTGCCTGCGCCCCCGCTCGCTCGCTCCCGGCCCGGGCTGGCAGCTGGGAATGCTCAGCTCCCTGCTGGGCGGAGGGGATCTGTGCCCCTGCCTGCTCCTCTGGGCCGTGGCTTCCCGGGAAAAGGGGCCGGGGCTGGTGCCCCTTTCCTCAGGGAGCTCTTGCTTGCCGTGGGGCCGGCAGTGCTGCTGTGTCCCTGCAGGGAGGTGGCCCTCAGTGCCTTGGAGGTGATCCTGGATGCAGATCCCACTCCGAAGGGTCTCTCCACTTCCCTTTCCATATCCCAGTGCTGTGCAGAAGTGCCTGGGGGAGTTTCCCGGCTGCCTGTGGCCAGGCTGCCGCGGTGGTGGCCGTGGGGGCTCGCTGGCAGCAGGGCGCGGGCTGGGCGTGTTTCCCTCTGCCCATCCCAATTCCCTGAACTGAGCTCGGGGGGCAAAGCGTCCCTTCGGGGGGAGGAGGAGCAGGGAGCAACACGGTTCTTGCTGTGGGAGACCGACTTCTGGGCAGCATTCCCGGCTCCCACAATATCCCCACGCGGCAAAGGACTGCTCAGAGCACCCCGGAGCTGGCACAGCCTTCCCAGCCCCACTTTGGAACCAGTGCAGCAGCGTTTTCTCCAGTGTAAGGTCTTCCAACCCTGTGAGGCTGCTCCCCCAAGGCTGGGCTCTCCCCCTCTCACCTGTGCAGGTGCCCAGCGTGTTATTCGGTGACACCCCCCGAGGTTTTTGATAACAGAACGTTGTTATGATGCCTGCAGGTTTCCATCCCCCAGCCCTGCCTGTGTCTCATCTGCTGCTCAAGGCACTGTCAGATTTATTGGGAAGTTTCTGCTCTCTGCCCCTCTATTAGTGTGGATCATTTACACCTTTAAACGGCTCGCCAGCCTCTCCCTGGAAATCACCTCCTGGGAGGATGAGCCCTCTTGCAGCCCGGTGCTGTCTCTGGCTGTAAAAAACCAAGTCCTCGTTGTTAATATTCAGGGAGCAGAGCCACTTCTCCCAGGACAAAGATCTTGCCGTGGCTGGGCAAATCAGAGTTCATTATCATGTTAATCTGACTGATTGCAGTCTCCCAGAAGGATTCCACATATGGTCATTCTTGTAGCACAAATAAAAGCTGTTTTGCCTCACTCACGAGGCTCAAGCTCCTCTCCCGCTGCATGATGGTCTTTATTCTTGAGGTGCAATTCTGGGTGATGGAAATATTAATTATTTTTGAACCTGTTCTTAGTTTTGAGTCTGAATTGGGGTTTTGAACGTCTGCCTTGTGTTTGCAGTCAGGATTTTCCCCTTTTTTTATTGTCTTATTTTGGCTCTGGTTTTAAATCTGGAAGCGTGAGCTGAGCACCCCACACACTCCCCCACTCCATTCGGGAGCCTGCAGGGACCCACGTATTTTCTGGGAAATAATTTGGAGGAAGCTGTAATCCTTGGCTCTGGTTCTGGTGGAGAGATGGGGTGCAGGGCACCCCTCACATGAGGTTTAGCTCCTTGCTTAGGGTCTGACTGACACTGCTGACCCAGGGCTTCAGTCTAACAGCTCATACCAAATTATTCCAGTAGTTCTTGTAATACAAAAACAAGGGTTTGGGGACACTTGTGGAGTACAAGCAAATTAAATGGCTCGTTCCACCCTGCTGGCGCCCTGGGATGCTCAGCATCCCCTCCAGCCCCACCCCCAGGATGTGGCCCGGGGTGGTTGGTCCAGCGTGGCCGCAGGGACCCTGAGGTTGGTTTGGGGACACGTTTGTGGGAGCAGCCGTGTCCCATCCCCTGCCAGGACCGGGGAGGGGAAGCCTAAGGAAGAACTGGACTGTGGCTTCATTGGGCATCAGTGCATCCCTCGCCCCTGTGCGTCTTCCAGCACCGCACTTCGCTTTCATGAAAAGTAAATTTTTTATGAAGCATTTATAGTTTCTTTCTTCCCTCCCCTGAGCCCTGTGCTGCAGTCGGCTGCTGGAGGGAAGCGAGCGGCTCGGCAGGAGCACTGCCAAGAGAGCCGGGGGTGCCTGCTGCTCTGGGTGCCAGGGGCACACACAGATTTATATTTTTGTTTAATTTATTTTCTGTTTCCTCGGCTGTGTGTGCAGCAGCGCTGAGCACAGACTGCAGGGCTCATTCCCACATGGTCTGAAGAGGATGCTGCTCCCACAGCGCGATTCCCCCAGAACCTTGCAAACCTTTGCCCCAGGGCGCCTCCCCAACACCTCTTGGAGTTCTCCAGGGCTTACAGGGGTGTAAGGAAAAGGTGTGAGCCCGCCCTGCCTCACAGAGCTCCCCGTGGTTGTCCAGTCTTCTGCAAGCAGCTTGTTGGTTTCGGAAGGTCTGTCCCAGCTTTGCCAAAGTGGAAGATGCTGAGCCAGGCTGGCAGCTCTGGCATCCCACAGGAATATGGAACTCAGGTCCACAGAACAGCTACCACCTCTCCCAGGCTCTGGAGCTCCTGGACAGACAGAGGGACCCCTGGGTACAAATGCAAAAGCTCAGGTACAGCACGACTTTGACACCAACCCTGTGGCATAGAATTGTTAAAGCTGGGAAACAACTCTGAGATCATCAAGGCCATGCTAACCTGTGTCGCCAGGTGCCACATTTATAGTCCTTTAAATTGCCCTAGGACTGGGGACTCTGCCCCTGTCCTGGGCAGCCGTGCCAGGGCTGGACAGCCCTTTCCACAAAGGAATTTTCCCCAGTGTCCGACCTGACCCTCCCCTGGCCCAGCCTGAGGCCATTCCCTCCTCTCCTGTCCCTGTTCCCTGGGAGCAGAGCCTGACCCTCCCGGCTGTCCCCTCCTGTCAGGGAGCTGTGCAGAGCCAGAAGGTCCCCCCGAGCCTCCTTTTCTCCAGGCTGAGCCCTTTCCCAGCTCCCTCAGCTGCTCCTGGGGCTCCAGACCCTTTCCCAGCTCCACTGCTGAAGTGTTTCTGGTTCCCACGTGCCCCAGACAGCCCAGCTTGCAGGAGCAGAACCTTTCTTGCACGCAGCAGGTAGGGCTGACTTCCTGAGACAGTATTTATTGTGATGATCTCTCTGAACTTGTCTATTGGCCTCTAAACGATGCGTACCAGAGCTGGTTGTGTGAGAGTCTTTTGCATGCTAACGACAGGGGAGTGCCAAATTCAACAAGAGCCACATGGAGCCACTCCAGCCTGTGTGAATGGAAGAAGCGAGTTTGAGTTATTGGAAAAAACAATTTGGCTTTATGGAGAGAGATTTTCAGTGCCTCTCAATTATAGACTTATAAATTCTAAGTGTAATTCATAAAAGCTGCGTGGTGGCAGAATGTGAGGTGACGTGTCATCAGTCACTGAGAGGGGAGGTCTGGGTTGCTGGAGAGCTGTCAAGGCTTGAGAATATTCCGTGCATCCTCTGTAAGTCTCTGTGCAGGATCCAGGTTGGTGCAAGCCATGAGCTTGTCCAGGATGCGGTTTGGAGGTGGGGATGTCCTGCCTTGCACTGATGAATGTTGGAAGGGATGGAGGGGTGAGGGACCTGCTGTCCTGGGAGAGGTGAGGCTCAGCAGAGAGGGGCCTTTTGCCCAGCCAGGGTCTCTCCCAGCCCCTGGGATTGGTGCTGGGGAGGACAGGGAACAGCTGCCACCCCCTCTGACGAAGGTGCAGGGACAAAGTGCCCGTCTGGGGAAGTGGGATGGGGGAGGACAGCGTGGCTTTGCTCTGCTCTGTTCCCAGCAAGATCCCGCTCCTTGCTGGAAGATGCCAGAGCTGTGGCATTGTGCCTGGAGGGCTGCAGTGCTGCGCTGGGTAAGCTCGGGGGAAAGCACAGAGTAAGTTTTCCGAAGGCCTTGGAAACTGTCAGGAAAATTCATCAAACAAGGAGATAAAACCTCCCTAGATGCTGCTGGGAGCCTGGCAAGTGCTCCGGGCACAAGTTCCTGATTATTAATGGATTTAAAAATGTGCTCTGCTGCTGTCCCACTGCAGACTTTCCTAAATGAGGACATCAGTGGCTGAAATTCTGTGATGGAGAGCCGTGAAGAACCTTCTGCATACGCCAGCATGTCAAAGGTTTGAAAACCTGCAGAGGATTAAGACAGGAATCAATAATCTGGAGTTTAAGGCTCCATGGGTCCCTTCATTAGGAACTTGCCTCCTCAAGAGCTTTATAAACTTCCGGATCAAACTGCCCAGATAAGTCTTGAAGACAGAAATTACTGTGTCAGCGAGGAGGAAGGATTAGAGATAACAGGGAATTAATACTGAGATGCATATGCTATAAATATAACAGGATTACACGGGGAGTTATGTAAAACCCCTTTTCCTTTCTCCAAGTCTCCTCAGGTGGGCAGGGCTCTGATGGGCAGGTGGGCAATCCCCTGAAGTTCTGGCTTCACCTATGGCTCCCAGAGCATCTTTTCTTGTCATCTTAATAGGACAAGGGGGAATGGCTTCAGACTGACAGTGTTCAATGGGATATTGGGAAGGAATTGCTCCCTGGGAGGGTGGGGAGGCCCTGGCACAGGATGCCCAGAGCAGCTGTGCCTGCCCCATCCCTGGCAGTTTCCAAGGCCAGGCTGGACGCACCCTGGGATAGTGGGAGGTGTCCCTGCCCATGGGAGGGGATGGGATGAGCTGGTTTCTGAGGTCCCTGCCCACCCAACTCCACTCTGCTCAGTCCAGGATCTCAGGGCCCTTCTCCCCTACCCCACGTCACCAGGAGGTCTCGGCACCAGCCCAGGAGCAGCAGGCACAGCCCGGAGCCCCGTCCTGGCAGGGAGCATGTCCTATCCCTTGGGGACACCTCCCCTGCACTGGGGGGAGCTCCCAGCCCTCCTGCCCCCCACAGCCCCTCCCAGGGAACCCTGGGGAGAGAAAGTGCAGGAAGTGCATCCCCTGAGAGGCTGGGGTGCTCCGCTCCAGCCATCCTCATGGATTTCTGGGCTGCTCATTCCCTGCCTGGAAATGGATATTCTCAGGCCTATTTTTGCCCATTTCCTCCTCATTCCAGAGCTTAACAGAGGCTCTGGCTTGCTATGAGGGCTGAGAGCTGTCAGTCAGGAGGACTTGGCCCTGCCTGCAGAGCCAACATTAACTTCGTCCGAGGGATGATAAATCCTGAACTCGTACAGCACAATGCCGAACTTGGAAAATGAAGCATTTAAAACCACAATATTGCAGTCAAATTGCTGGTGAAAATCTCTTCATGTTGGCAGTGGAGCTGGAGGGGGTCTTTGATCTCTCCCAGCTCAGATGTTGCTGCCAAAGAGACTTAAGCTTAAACTTCACTTTGTAAAATAGACTTTTTTTGACAGTTTCCTTTAAAAAATAATCTTCTCCTAAGCTCAGGAAGCAGGGACGAGTGGGCAGCCCACAAGGAGATTTCCAACCCAAATAACGCAGGAAGGAGCCGCTTTCAGCTGCTTCTATTGCTTCTGTAAATCCCGGACTTAATCCATGGAGCGGCCGGGGTGGAACGCGGCGTTTGAGCCCCAGAAGTGCAAATGCTGTGGTGGGGCTGGGGGTCTGGCGCCGTGGGGATGGTGAAGGGGCTGGCTGTGCTCACCCTCAGCATGAAACTGGCTGTGCTGGGCTGGTGGTGTCATGGAGGTGGCAGGTTTGGGTGGCAGCAGTGCTCGGGCCAGGGTGGGCAGTGAAGACATTTATACAGCTTCGGGTTTGGTGCTGTGCGACACCTGACTGAGAAGCTGGAGTGAAACAACCCCGTTGTGGCATGTGGTAAATGGTTTGAAAAATGGCCGTGCCAGCAATCTCTGCAGCCAGGACTTTGGGACGGGGCCGGGGCTCATCCTGCAGCACAATCCTGTCCCTGCCCCCAGCAAGTTCGCAGCTCCGGGGTGGGACGCAGCTCCTGCCTGAATTGAGCCCTCTGTTCATTTTCAGATGAGCTGCTATTTTTAAATCTCTCTCTTTTTTTCGTTTATTTTTCTATCTGTGGATGACCCTAATTTTGGCTGAGGAGCTTAGAAAAGCAAAGAATGCAAGGTTACTTTAATCTTCTTAAAGTTTAGAAGTCCCCTGGGACTCTGTGTTTGACAGTGCTGCGGGCGCCCATCGCCCTGCAGAGCCTTGGTTCTGCTCTGCAGCACATCAGGCAAGGCTCTTGCAGAAACTGGTGCCAGATTTCAGCATTCTGCAGGTTCGTCCTGTGGGCCTTCCCAGAGGCAGGTGCTCGTGTGGTGAGCGCTCCAGGGTCCTCTGCACTGGGAGGGGACTGGGATGCTGGGCTGGAAGCACTGGGATGCAGGTCAAGGGCCAAGTGGGTCCCAAGTGGAATTTACTGAGCCCTGTTGAGAAGCTGAGGGTGCTTGAGACCCCACATCCCCGGCACAGGTATTCCCATCACCTGCACCACACAGGTGCGTTTGCCACCGGAAAATCCCAGCAGGATCTCCCTCCGGCCAACAGAGCAATGCCCTGTTTCCCTCATAAAAAGAGATCATAAAACTCTCTGGAAAAGCTCATTCCCAACACCACTGGGAACCCGAGCAGGGCGCAGTAAATCTCAGGATGAAGCTGTTGCTCACAGGTTAATGCTCCTCAGGTACCTGGTAAAGGTGCTGCAGGGCCAGACTGCTCTGAAGGGCTTTGCTGAGGAGCGGGTGGTGACGGACCCTGTCCCCAGCAATGTCCCCCTCAGCAGGTGTATCCCTCAGTCCCCAGCCTGGCCAGAGCAGCAGGTAGCAACAGTGACCTGGGCCTGGGGCTCAGCGGCCCTGGCAGGTCCCCAGGGGCTCCATGTGTGCCACCCAGGGGTGTGGGGAGGGTGGCAGGGTGGGCGCTGGGATGCTGTGACCACTGCCACAAGCTGTATCTGAGGGAACACACCCCTCCCAACCCCAAAGCAATCTGGTCCCACAGTCTGTCCCCACCCCACACGCTGCCCTAATGAGCTCAGCCAGCCTGCAGAGATGAGCTGGGGCACTGGGGCGTGCTGGGGGCTCGAGACATCCCGCAGAGCTGGGGAACGCCGTGAGATCTGCTCCCGGTCACACCCAGTGCCCTTGGCCGAGGTCGGGCGTGAGGGAGGCCGGGGGGGCTGAGCTGGGGGTCGGAGCCCCGCGGGTGCTGCCCTGCAGTGCGTCAGGGTGTTGTAGCTGAAAGCGCAGCTCTGCAGGTTTGCAGCTGCCTGTGCCACGATGCAGCTCCTCCAGCAGCAGCACAGCCTCGCTCAGCTCCCGCTGGAGCCGGGAGTCAGGGGTGTAGTGAGCCGGAACATTCGGGGCGCTGTGTCAGGAGTCACCGGTGATCCCAGCTGTCCCCTGCAGCCCAGCCTATCCCTGGAACGCTCCATATCCTGCTCCACTGTGATTAATAGCAGTGACACAGCACCCTACGGCAGCCAGATGTGTCTGGCACGGTGCTCGGCTCGGCTGCACTTCCTCAAGGGCTGGTAAGTTCTAAGTCAGAATCACTGAATCCCAGACTGGTTTGGGTGGGAAGGGACCTTAAATCTCCTCCTATTCCACCCCCTGCCAGGGCAGGGACCCCTCCCACTGTCCCAGGCTGCTCCAAGCCCTGTCCAACGTGGCCTTGGACACTGTCAGGGATCCAGGGGCCGACACAGCTGCTCTGGGCACCCTGTGCCAGGGCCTCCCCACCCTCGCAGGGAACAATTTCTTCCCAATATCCCATCCATCCCTGCCCTCTGCAGTGGGAAGCCATTCCCCCTTCTCAGTCACTACAGTTTCTAATGAAGAGTCCCTCCCTGGCTTCCTTGTAGGCACCTTCAGATACTGAAAGTCCTTGGCAGATGTTGGCACTTGGAGCAAGCCCTCGGTGCCAGCCTGGCACGTGGCATCCCAGCGTGTGCCAGTGGCTGCCCATGGTGTCTCCATCAGCCTGGGCACCCCAGAAGGCTGACCTCAAAAAACTTCAGACAGACAGGAGTCTCATTTTATAAGAACATATAAAGATCCAAACATGGAATATTTAAGCTGGTGTTATGCAATGGGAGCTCTTTTAAGTCGTGATTTGTAAAAGCAGTTCAGATAATTTCCTGAAAGACATTCTGCTAATGATTAATTTAGAATATGTTTAATTCAAGTTAGAGAGATCAAAGAGGGAGCATTTTCCCTGTAATACCATCCGTGGTTTCACACTTTCACCAGATTCCAGGCACTGGGGGGTGTCTGGTTTGTCCTTCCCTGCAATTCCTCTGTGAAAACTGCAGAGGAAAGCATTCTGCAGGCTCCGTGCTGGTTTGGGGCAGGGGAAGGGAGAGGAGCCTCGAGCACATCCCTGTGAAATTTGTTCTGAGAGGTGTGGGGGGACAGGATGCTGGGGGGTGTGGAATCAGCCCCTCCCCTCCTGCAGCAGTGGCTCCGGGTGGTCTGGCAGTCCTTCGGCTCTAGCTGGGAATGATTTAGGAGTCTGTCTTGTTTATGCATTTTCTGTCGTTAGTTGTTTTAACCTCCGTGTCTGTGCCAAATGTCCCTTGAGTTCAGAGTGCAGAGGAACCTTTCCTGAGGCAGGAGAGCAAACCCAGCATGTATTACTGTGTTCTGAGAGGGAAGAGGTTCAGCCTTCCCAGTGCAGGTAACAGCTGGGCTAACAAGGTGGTCCCGTGCCTGACAGGTGAGCAGGGCTCGGGGTTTGTCCCACTGCTGCAAAGGAGAGTAACTTGTTCTGGCTCAGGAAAGGGGTCTGGGTTCAGGTGCCGCTCTGCCCCTGTGCCCGGGCCGGGCAGTGCTGGTGACGGTGACGGATGGTGCTCACAGAGCAGCGTTTGCCATTAACAAAGCACGATCTAGGCCATGGCTTTCCCAGTTCAGCACCTAAATCCATACTGTGGCCTGCGGGAGCTCTGTCTGCGGACGGTCCCGGCTCTCCCGGGGTTTGGCAGGAGCGCTGCCCGCACAGCCCCAGCCCCTCTCGGCCGTGCCGTGGCTGCAGAGCTCCCCCGCTGCCGCCGCCCTGCCCTCTGCCCGGACAGCAGCCCCGGGCCCGCTCCCGCACCCGGGGAGCTCCTGGAAAACCGGGCACTAGGGTGGGGAAGAGCGTGCTCAGCCGAGCTCCGCGCATCCTCTGCGGGTGCTGCGGGCAGGAGTGGGGCTGCTCTGCCGGGGTTCAGCAGCAGCTCCGAAAGCCCAGGGCTTGCTCCGAGAAAGACGCGGAGGTGCTGCACTGTGTCTAAAGAAGAGCGACGGAGCTGGGCAAGGGTCTGGAGAAAAGGAGGCTCACGGGGCCCCTTTTCAGTCCTGTCTCCAACTCCTGACAGGAGGAGGGACCCCCGAGGGGGGGTCGGGCTCTGCTCCCAGGGAACAAGGGATGAGAGGAAACAGCCTCAAGCTGTCCCAGGGGAGGGTCAGGTTGGACCCTGGGAAAACGTCACAGAAAGAACTGTCCAGCCCTGGCACGGCTGCCCAGTGCAGGGGTGGAGTCCCTATCCCTGGAGGGATTTAAAGCCGTGTGGATGTGGCACCTGTGGACACGGATTAGTAGTGTCCTTGGAGGTGCTGGGCGATGGTGGGACTCGATGGTCTTGGAGGGCTTTTCCACACTCAGTTTCTGTGATTTACCAGGCTCGCCAGGCTGCGAGCTCGGGCTCCTCCAGGAGAGCGCCAGGGCTCTCCCTGGCTCCTCTGTGCAGTTGCTCCATCTCCCGGTGCCGCAGCAGAGCCGGCGAGCAGGACGGGCTGTCCCCGGGCAGGGTTTGCGCCCGGGACCGGCACAGCCCCAGCACGGCCTGGTGTCCGCATCGCATCCCCTTGGTGCTGCCAGCCCGGGCCCAGAGGGCACGGCGTGTCAGCGGCTACATCGCTGCCGGTGTGAAACCCTCTTTATTTACAACACAAACATATTTCTAGTCCGGCACCAAGCCCCAGGAACGGGTTAATGCCGTCCCGTGGGGTTCCCCCATTGCAGGCTGTGTCTGCAGAGCGGCTGTTTGATCAGATAATGCACTTATTTGATCAGATAACGCATGTGCTCCATGTATTTGTCAGGAAGCAATGTATTCACGGTGTTTGTGGGAAGGAAGGAGGCAGCGCGGGTGTCAGGAGCAGCCTTTGATCAGAGGAGATGCGCGAAGTGCAGCAGGAACCCGGCCCTGCCAAGCACAGCAGCTCCTCAAAGATCCGGGGCTGCCGGCGGTGTGAATCACATGGGGATTCTGGCTGTGGGAGAACTGAAATGTTAAGCGTTAATGACTCAAACGATGGGCCATTTGCAAAGCTGCAGGGGCTTTGCAACCCCCAGTCGAAGGGGAGAAGGAGGAGAGTTTTTCTGGGGCTGTGGTGGCCAGATCTCTGCATAAGAACAGCCCGAGGGCAGAGGGGATGAGCACCCACCGCCGGGGCATTGACCGCACAAAGTGACCTTTGTTTAACAACAAGCTGGGTTTGGAGACAGATAAGGAAAGAGGCCGATAAGAAGAAGATTCTGCGGGTGGGATAATGCTTTTTATCTGGGCGATATCCTCCCTTACACCTTACGATGTCCACCCTTACAGCCTTACCTGGCTCCGGTGTGAAACTTCCCCCCGGGGAGGTATCAGGACATTCCCAAGTAGGCCTGGGGGTTTTCATCCCTTCTTATGGGGCATAACTGACTCAACTGCTCCTCAGGTGGGATGAGAGATGGTTCCTGAGCTGAAAATGTCACACAGGGAGGTGTGTGGGGTTTGCACTGTCCTCGGTGTCACTTCACAAGCTCCAGACCCCTTACACACACATCCCCCAAGCTCTGCCCCACCACCCCCCTCCTGTGCTGTCACTGAGTCTCTTTGTCCTGCAGAGAGATGCCAAGGGCCAGTACCTGTTTGACCTTCTCTGCCACCACCTGAACCTGCTGGAGAAGGATTACTTCGGCATCCGCTTTGTGGACCCCGACAAGCAAAGGGTGAGAGAAAGCCCCTCCTGCCCAGGCTGGGGGAGCAGGGGTCAGGCTTGTCCTTGCAGCTGCAAACCAGAGTATGAGGCAGAGATCTGGAATAAAATCGCCTTTAGGCAGTGGTGAGGGGCTCTTCCCCAGCAGCTCTGCCCTGCCCTGCCGCTGGGCCAGGGGGCTCTGGGTGCTCCTTTGCCCAGGGAACAGGCAGCCTCATGCCCCCTGAGCACCCTGGGGACCCGCCAGCGAGGGGTCTGGGATCCACCCAGGTTCTGGCAGCAGCAGCCCCGGTGTCCCGGCTCCCTGAGTCCCCGGAGCTGGTCGGGATGTGTGTGCCGGAGGGGCTCTCCCGGCTCTCGGGACCCTGTGCAGGGCTGAAGCATCCCGGAGCTTGCAGAGTGAGAGAACGTGATGCTGTTGTGAAGCGAGGTCCCCTGGCACTGGGTGTGCAGGAGCATTTCTAGCACAGATTCACATTTTAACACCGAGATTAGGCCATTTGACAGCTCTGTGCAAGGATCCAAACGCTTGCGTGTTGCCTCGGGCAATGGGGAGTGAGAGGAGCGGGAGTGCAGGAGCCGGAGCCAGGCAGGACCTGGCCTGACCCAGCTCCCCGCACGGATCCTGCTCATCCCGGGCAGCTGCAGCAGGGCCAGGGGATGGGGCACAGACCCACGGCCCCAGCAAGCTGGATTCCCATGCCAAGGCTGTGTGAGTGGGTCCTGCCACTTCCCTGGAGTTAAACAGGGCTGGTGCAGAACGAGCTCTGCCCAGTGTCTGTTCAGTCCCTCCTTGCCGTTAGAGCCCTGAGGCTGTGAGTAAGAATCACTTCGGGCTCCCAGGCACAGCTATTGATAACAGCCTTGTGTTGTGCTCCCCACTGATCAATATAAGCCGCAGAACAACCAATTCCTGCTCCCAAGGCCCTTCTGCCAGGGCTGTAACAGGGAGCAGCCGATGGTGAGCCAGGAGCTGGGTGTGGAGCTGCTCCCTCACTGTGGATGCGAGCTTCCTGCTCACCCCAGCTGCCTTCCAGGGGGAGGCACTCGCTGGCACTCAGGTGGCTTTTCTCACCCAGAACAGAACTCTCCTCTTCCTCATCCTCCCCACCTTATCAAGTCGTGGCTGTCAGGCTTTAATTACCTTCTTTTCCTTTCAGCATTGGCTGGAGTTTACCAAGTCGGTTGTGAAGCAGATGCGGGGTGAGTGTTGCAGGTGGTTTGGGCAGACTGTGTGTTCCTTCCATCTCAGATGTATTCCCATTTCCTCCAGCCTGTCCCCTCTGGGGTCAATTCCCAGCCCCTCTCCCAGGAGCAGGTTTCCCCAAAAGCTGTTCTGGTGGATTGGGAGCAGGATCATCCCCCACCAGCCCCACAGCAGCCACAGCCAGCTCAGGGGCACGGGGCACATGGCACCAGCCTCTATGCTGAGCCAGACAGGACTATGGGGGTGAGGAAGTGAGATTTGGGAGTGGGAAGTGGATTGGGTGGCAGGTAGATAGAGCCACTGGCACTTCCCCACAGCTTTATCAGGGACATCTGCTCTTGCCATGGCCACTGCAGTGAGGAGGGTGTCCATGCCTGCCTGCCCCCTCTTCACCAAGGGCAGCTTGGGGGGAACAAGGCAGGCAGGTGAGACCCTGAGTAGGACCCAACTCGAGTGGGGTGGTTCAGCGATGAAGGGGAACAAGCCCAGCGCTTTGGTGACACGGTGTCCCCGCTCTCCACAGCCCAGCCTCCCTTCACCATGTGCTTCCGTGTCAAGTTTTACCCCACGGACCCCGCGGCCCTGAAGGAGGAAATCACCAGGTGAGGACGGGCACCTGCATGGGGGGACCGGCCAGCCCTGGCAGCAGGGACTTGGCTGAGTCAGGAGAACACGGACAAGCTTGTTTTGTAGTCAGGAAAGAGCAACAGCCATTGGGTTTTCCCAGCCTGGATGCTTTGGGATTGTTCCTGCTGTGGGGGAAAAGCACGGGAATCCCCACCTGTGCTGAGTCAGCACCTGGAGCCACTGTGCCTGATGGGGAGCACAGGCTGAGGGTGCCAAGACCCTGGCACAGGGTGCCCAGAGAAGCTGTGGCTACTCCATCCCTGGAAGTGTCCAAGGCCAGGCTGGACAGGACTTGGAACAGGCTGGAATAGTGGAAGGTGTTCCTGCCATGGCAGGGGCTGGAACTGGATGGGATTTAAGGTCCTTTCTTGCCTGAACCATTCCTGGGTTCTATGATTAAAGCCCCTGGCTTGGTCTTTGGGTGCAGTCGGTTCCAAACCCACATTCCAGGGCAGAGCACTCCGAGCATGGCACCAGCTCCATAACACAATCACTGCTGCTCAGGCTCCTCCACTTCAGAATCAGCCATTGGTGCAGCGCCCGAGCACGTCCCTCACTCAGGGTGTCCTTATTGTGCTCGGTCTGTCGGGAAGGGTTTGAGCATCTCCAGGTCCCTTGACGTTCCCTGGAAGCAGCCAGCCGTGTCCCTCTGACGTAAGGAGCGCGGACGCTCTGGGAGCGCTGGGTGAGGAGCTGCGCTGCAGAACCTGACAGCGCCTCTCCCGAGTTTCTATCTTTAGGGGCTCTTCATGCCGCTCTTCCTGCCAGCAGGAAGGACACGAGGAGCCCACGTGGAGCAATCGCAGCAGCTTTGGAAAATGAGCCGTGGTTGTGGATCTCTGACAGCCCTGGCCCCCGGGTCAGCTCTGCCTGGGGCAGCTGGGTTGGAGCCTCCACTGAGGGGTTCTGAGCTGGCACCTCCCATACAGGGACATCTGAGAGCCCCCTCCAGGGCCTACAGGGGCCCTTTCCACGAGACTGGAGAGGGACTTTGGACAAGAGTCTGCAGTGACAGGGCAAGGGGGAACTGCTTCCCACTGCCAGAGGGCAGGGTGAGATGGGGTATGGGGGAGAAATTCTTCTCTGTGAGGGTGGTGAGGCCCTGGCACTGGAGCAACCTGGTCTAGTGTGTCCCTGCCCATGGCAGGGGGTGGAACACAGAGAAGAATTTCCTCCCAAACCCTTATCTAACTCTGCCTTCTTTCACCCCCCACAGGTCCAGGCTGAGGCCCCCATGCAGGTGAGCTGCCCCTGCTTGCTGCCCTTTGAGGTGTGCCTGCAGCTGCAGCTGGAACCCAGGCTTAAAATTCACTTTTCCCTGGACCCGAGTCCACTTTAATACCAGGATTTCTCTTTAATGTATTTTATCTGTGAAAATTAATAGTTACAGCATCATAAACTGGGATTTAAGCAATGAGGCATGACCGAGGACTGCAGAGTGCGAGTCTGATTATTTTAATTCATTTCTGAGTGCTCCATTTTGCTCCTTCACTGTGTGACTTATGTTTTACCAGCTAAAGGTTTTCCCAAATGCCACATGACTCAGCCCAAAATGTTACTTAGGTTTAAGTTTATTGGAATATGTAATTTTTCCAACAAAGTTTGTCCTTTCATGGGCACAGAGACAGGGATGGGGAGCACAGGAGGCAGCTCACCCTGGGTGATGCAGTGTTGGTTATGGTGAGCATGGAGGAGGGAAGTGGGTGCGTACGCCAAGACCTGGAAGTCACAAGACCTGGAAACACAGAAAGTTTGGGAAGGAGAAAATTGCGTTATGGGGAAGCTGAACATCCAGGGAAAATGCAGCAAGCACTGGTGGACTCTAGATCATGAGACCCCCTTCAGAGCCTCGGGCACCTCGGCTGGGCTGGGGTTTGCAGCTGTGTGAAGAAACACGATGGGTATCCAGGTTGATGGCGATCTCCACCAGCCCTCAGATCATGTGCTGGCCCCAGAGCAGGCACAATGTTCCTGGAACACCATGGGCTGGAAAGGGGCTGGGATGTGTGGATCTGAGCCCCAGTCCCAGCCAGGATCAGCCCAGCGAGTGTCATGTTTGGTAAATGGGCTGCTGGGAGAGAGATGTCAGAGCAAGTGTCTGGTGGCAGACATTCCGTGTCTAAATTGCCTATTTGGGTAATTTAAATTGTACTTAATAAACGGACTCTCTTCCTGTCCCCAGGTACTTAGTCTTCCTGCAGATCAAAAGGGATCTGTACCACGGGCGGCTCCTGTGCAAGACGTCGGACGCTGCCTTGCTGGCTGCCTACATCCTGCAGGGTAATGTCTTGTGACAGGAGAAATTCGCTTTTCCTGCTGAGTACTGGTTCCATTATTGCTCTCACAGCAGGTCACTGCACCTGCGACACCGATGGCACCCACCAGTGCTGGGCTGGGCTGGGGGAGGGTGAGGATGGGTGCTGCGCTCTCACCTGCAAGGCCACCCCTGTGCTGGGGGCACGGTGTCCCCAGGAGCAGCGCCTGGGCTCATCCAGCCCCTGCCCTCCTGCCTGTTCTCCTGCCTGCTCCGGCAGCTTGAGGAGTTAATAAATTTGGGACAGTGACCATCTGCTGCCAGGTGATTGCCACACGAACAGCACAATTAATTGGATGTAGTTAATGCCTGACAAATGATCCCTCCCAGTGGGAAGCACAGCGGGGTCAGAGCAGCGTTCCCGGGGTGTGCTGAGCCCTGGCTGGGTGCTGCTGGGATGGGGATGCACGCTGTGCTCTGGTTGTGCTGCTCTTCCCAACTGGGTCTGTCTCCCCCCAGCTGAGATTGGGGACTACGACCCAGGGAAGCACCCAGAAGGCTACAGCTCCAAGTTCCAGTTCTTCCCCAAACACTCGGAGAAGCTGGAGAGGAAGATTGCGGAGATCCACAAGTCGGAGCTGAGGTACGGGAGCTGCGGGGTTGGTGATGCTCAGAGCACTTTTAGCCCTGTTTAGGATGTTCACTCGTGCCCTGGGCTGAGCCCTCACCCCTCATGTGCCACATCCAGCTGGGACCCTGCTGCTGCCTCAGCCAGCACAGCCCTGATGGGGACAGTGACCAAGGCCCTCATAAACCCCCGCCTGCCTTCACCCCTCTCCAGGGACATGAGTTGTAGAGACCATCAGCAATCCCCATTATCCCATGGCACTGCCAGTGCCTCTGGAGCTGTGTCCAGGAGGGACTAAGGGTGCCCAGGGAGGGAAGTGGATTTAACTTCCCAAAAACCCATCAGAGCTGTGTCCTTAAGTGCCAGAGGCTGCTGCCTTCTGCTGCCAAACTCCCCCTATCCTTTGCCCCCAATGAGATGCACGTGCTGCAAGCAGGGAACTCATCCCTAAATTTGGCAGATGCCTTTTGACCCTTCCTAGTGCTGCCAGTTCAGTGTGGCTCCTGTGGATGTAGCTGGCAGGAGAGGATGGGCTATGTTTCAGTGCTGGGTGCCTGCTGATCCCATAAAAATCTAATGGGAATGTGCTGTGGCCGATGCTTCATCATTAACAGAATCACTGTAGCTGCCTTTCACCTTCCTGTCTTCCATGGAATATTCTTTTTTCCTGGTTTTTCCCTCCTGCAGTGGGCAGACACCAGCTACTTCAGAACTGAATTTTCTCAGGAAAGCCCAGACTCTGGAGACCTACGGGGTTGACCCACACCCGTGCAAGGTAAAACAGTTGCTAAACCAATTCCTCAGGATGTTGCTGGGGTTGGATTTCTCTCTGCGGTCAGTGATGATCTGCAGAGGTGCCAGGGACTGTCCCAAGTGCATTTGTCACCTGCCAGTGGCTCTGGGGCTGTGGTCAGGGGGACGTGCTGAGGCCATCAGCCTTGTCCAGCCTTGGCCCCATTCCTGGCCAGTGCGAGTGCACAGAGGGGAGCGGGGAGGGCGAGTGCTCTGAAACCCTTCCAGGGGTATCAGGGAAGCCGTAGGAAAGCGTTTTCAGTGCAGACAGCTGTGACTGGGTGGTCGATTCTCTCCTGCAGAAGCAGGGCTTTGCAGGCAAGAACAAGGTCAGTGACGTGGCTGAGGAGCCACCAGGCATTAATCTGTCTGGGAGAGTCCATCCCTCTGCCCTGCCCAGCCCATAATCCAGTTTGCTGCTGGAAATACTCTTTATTGACTGAGGATGTCACTGCGTGTGGCTCTCTGGTCTCTGGTAATCCCATCACATGCAGATGGATGTGGGATACAAAGCAGACAGAAAGTTCCCCTCTCAGGCAATGCCTGTGCTGAGGGTTTTCCCCGGGGCATTTCCCTGAACTGTGCCACATGAACACACTGTTGCAGTAAACTGGGGGAGTTCCCTGTTTATGGGCAATTCTGAGTACCCAAGAGGTTGCTTTGCTCTGAATTCCCTCTAAACCAGTGGGCTTGCCAGCAGCCACCCATTTGTGACCTTTGCTGCTAGAATCAGGTAACTGCCTTCCTTTTACTCCAAGAACCTTTTGAACATATTTGAGTTACGCTGATTAATGTTCTTGTAACAGCTAAGGACAAACATACACACTTGTAGGTCTGTCAGCAGAATTGTGCCTAATTCATCAAGAGCTGCTGTTAATACGCTTAAAGGATTTGGAAACCAAAGTTAAATGAAGCTGATTCTGTTCTCTCTTCTCCAGTGGATTGTGGCAAAGTTTGGATGAGGGCTTGTTTCCTCTCACCAGCCATCCTCAGTTCAGTGTTCCTTTACTCAATCCTGTCTGAAGTTTTCATGGTACTCTCACAGTAGTTTTTTCCCCAAAAAACAAACACAGAGAAAGATCTTCCTTTCTTAAGCAGGGCTCACCTGAGTCCTGGGCTGTCCTTGGTACTTGTTTAATATGTAAATCCCTGTAGGAATGTGTGTGTTTGTGTGTGTGAGAATAGCAGGGGTGCCTCTGTTTCTCTGTTTCACATGATGGACAGAACTTCTGGCCTGGCCAAGGAGAACCATGGAAAGGTTTGGGTTGGGAAAGCCCTCGAAGACCATCAAATCCAACCATTCCCCAGCACTGCCAAAGCCACCACTAACCATGTCCCTGAGTGCCACATCCAAGCATTTTTTTGAGCCCATGTAGGGTTCTGTGCCCCATTTAGCACCCCCAGCCCCTCCCAAGCCTCTGCACCCCAGGAGGGTACATCTGTCTGCTGAGACTCTGCTTCCTTTCCTGGAGGTTTTCCCAGATTTGGGAAAGAGCCAAAGCACTTGGAGCAGCCCAGGGCATGAGCTGTGGGTGCTTTGTGCACAGATACACAGGAATGTCCCTCCTGTGCCAGCCGGAGCTGTGGCATCCCCAGGGGGATGACTTTGGGCTTCCCCCCTTGCCACGTGCAGGTGTTGGGTTGAGGGTCAGCACTCTCCACCTTTGACTCATCCAGCTTGACAGCTGAGATGGACTTTCGTTCCAAGCATCCCTCAAAAGCCCTCTGGGTATCTGCTGGCCAAAAACCCCCTGGATGAATCCAGCCATTACTGCTGACCCACAGCTGTTTCACGTTTTTACAGTTCAGCCTGCCCCTGGTTTTCCCTGTGCGCAGTGCGGACGCCAATCCCTCCCCTGGAGCCGAGTCCTCGGGATCGGGTTAAAGTGCTGACACTAATTAGTGGGTTTGGACTGGCTCAGTGCCACCCAGGGCACCGGCTGGGCAGGGCTCCGAGGGAGGGAAGTACAGCTGGGGTTATCATGTTCTGGGTTAATTGCTATATATAATATATACATATTGAGGACCTGGACTTGGTCAGTGACCCTTGTGGGTCCCTTCCGACTCAGGATATTCTATGGTTCTATGATAATATAATGAATAACCATGTTAAGCTATATATATTATAGTAATTATAGATACTAAATAAATAGTGTATATCTATATAATAACTATATACAGCTACATGGAGTAGTTAAAATATATACTATATAAATATACTTTCATTGCAACAATTATAACATGGTATTATATTAATGGCACAAATTCTGTATATGTCAATATGGCATTTGATACAGATGAAAAGAGATACCTGTGGCCTCCTGCTGGCAGGGCTGGCACACGGGTGGTGCAGTGCCCCAGGCCCGGGGCTGAGGGGCGGGTGCTGTCCCAGCTGTGCTGAGGGGCAGCACCTGCACGAGGCCTCGCCGTTGCCTTGCAGGACGTGTCCGGGAACGCGGCGTTCCTGGCCTTCACTCCCTTCGGCTTCGTCGTTCTGCAGGGAAACAAGAGAGTTCACTTCATCAAGTGGTGAGTTCCCACCGCGGGTTCCCGTCACTCCACAGGTACCTCCGGGGTGTCCGAGGGGTGGCCGGGTATGTGGGCACTGGACAGTGCTCAGTGCACCCAGGCTCTGCTGCCCCAGGCTCGTTATTCTCTACATTTGTCCCCATTAAACTTCCTCGTCCCCATGTCGGCCACATCCCAAATCCCCCCAGCCACTGTGAGCCTTTCTCAGCTGTTCCTGGGTCACTGCAGCATGTCCAGTTTTGGCCAGTGTGTCCCTGGAAGCTGGCATTGCCACTGGCTGGTGTCCATGGGACGAGGCCCTGCTGACCCTCAGCTTCACCTGGGGCTATCCCCCATTCCAGCTACGGGCTGCTCTCACCACCCTGTGGCACCTCCTGGGATGGAGAACAGGGTCTGGAAGCTGCCCCGCTGCCATTGCAACCACTGGCTCTGAGCAGCACGGTGCCGGGAGCTGGCTGGGCCGGGTGGGCTCTGGGCTGCGGTGGGCTCTGCACAGCTCCCACCTGCCTGTCCTTGTCCCTCCAGGAACGAGGTCACCAAGATGAAATTCGAAGGGAAGACTTTCTATCTGTACGTAAGTCAGAAGGAGGTGAGTGCTTCCCCTTCCCGTGGGACTTCCTGGGCACAGCATGGTTGTTCCTTCAGCGGGTTCTCCAGGAACATCACCCTGGCTTTGCAGGGCAGGGACATGGGGACAGTGACAGCAGCTGCAGCTCCGTGGCAGTGCTGGGGTCACCTCCCTGCTCCTGCTGGTGCCCAGAGTTGGGCATTGGGCCCCACAGCCCCCCTTAGCCCCAGGCCAGGCCACAGCAGGGCCTCTGCCAGGACCCCCCACAACTCCTGGCCATGCCTTCCCTCGGGGTTATTCCCAAGGTGCTTATTCATTGCCATCATCCCTCAAAGTCAGCCAGAACACCTCTGGCTGGAGTTGGCTCCCACAGGAGCCATCAGCAGGAAACTTTTAAAGAAACTGTGTTTCTGGCTGTTCCCAAAGGCTGGGAGCAGAGTGGGAGGTGTGGGCCCTGGAGCACATCTGCCCATCCCTCATGCAGGTGCTGCACCAAGGCTGATCTCTGCATCCCAAATGGCTCCAGAGCAGGACCTGTCCGTGCCAGTGCCACTCCCCAGCTCTGTCTGCTCCATTCTTTGTCTGTGGGATCAGCACCACTCCCTGTTCTCCCCCTCGACTCACTGTCTTTCTCCTTTAGGAGAAGAAAATTGTTCTCACCTATTTTGCCCCGACACCAGAAGCCTGCAAACACCTCTGGAAGTGTGGGATCGAGAACCAGGCTTTCTACAAGTAAGTGCTGGTTTGTGAGGTGTCCTGCAGCCCCCATGGATTGGTGCCCACCTGTGGGCTCCATCCAGGCACTGGGGTCAGTCACTGGCCGTGTGGCACCTCGTCCCAGTGGCCCTGGCAGAGCCACGAGCCACCAAAAGCACTGGTGCCCCTGGATGGGGGTCTCTCCTTTCCAGCCCCTCTGTGCTCATCCCTCCTCAGCAAACTTCCATCAGGAAATTATAACTAATTATTTGGGATGAAGCCTGGAATGCCAAGCAGCGCCATCCTGTTCATGCCATACTTAACCCAGCCCGCTTTGTGCTCTGTAATGAGTTTTATTTTAATCAGCAAGCTGCGAGACAGAGCATGCGATGCATTCCCACCGGGAATTCTGCAATCAGCAGCTGCAATCAGCAGGTTTCACTCCTCATTACATGAACATGAAATGAAATTGCAATATTGCTTTACAAATCTCTCTGTGATTAATGGTGGCAGTGAATCACCACTGGGTTGTGCACCGTGGGCTGGGCTGAGGTGCTGCTGGGCACTCCCAGGCTGAGGGATCAGCTCCTGTAGGATGGGGAGGAGATGGGATGGTCCCTCTGGGCAGCTTCACCCACCTGGACACCCGGCGAGTGCCCACCCGCCCAGGAGGGGCCGAGTCTGTCACACTGTGATTCCCAGGCCATGGTGGGCTTTCAGCCCCCTGGAGAGCATCAGTCCCTGCACATGGGTGTCACTGCTGGCCCTGGGGTCCCGGTGGCAGCTGTGGCCCGAACCTCCTCCAGACTCTTTGGCAATGGGTCCTTCCTGGACACGCTCCTGCTGCCAGCAGGGATGAGCTGTGCTGACAGAGACGGTGCTGCAGGTGCTCGTGTCCCACCAGCCAGTGCCACCCACCACTGCCAGCAGTGGGTTCATTCCTGGTGACATTCCACATCTCCAGGGCTCTGCTCCTGTCACCTGGCCTGGCTGCTATTGGCTTCCAGTGCTTGGCCAGCAGTGTGGGACTCTCACACCACTCCTGCTGCTGTTGCAGGTTGGAGAAGTCGAGCCAGGTGCGGACAGTGTCCAGCAGCAACCTGTTCTTCAAGGGCAGCCGGTTCCGATACAGGTAAGTACTGACAGCAGGAGCAGCTGCTGGATGTATTATTGGATGCTCCTTTGGAGGTGTTTTGGGGAGCAGTTTGGGGCTGCGGCAGCCCGGGGACATCTCAGGGTCTTCCAGAGATCCCTCACTGCAGCACTGGACCCCACCAGGCCTCCTCTGCCACTGTCTCCGTGTCACAGATGTCACCCCCCTCCCCAGCCTCACAGGAGAAGTTTTGGAGGGACAGGAGTGGAGGATGGGAGAGGATGGGGGATTTGGGGGTTGAGAACAGCAAGGTGTGAAACAAATCATCACTATCCCCAAATTTCTGCACTAAGTTGCTGGAGTGAGAGCCCGGACCTGGGACCTCATATCTGCAGGATGAGACACCCCAGTGTGTCCCCAGCACTGAGGTGCACAGTGCTGGCACCCTCCTCGCTGGCATGGGAGGACCTGGATGCCCGTGTTGTGTCCATCTCAGCTGAGGGGAGATGACCCCCTGGTGTCCAGCATCCCATGCCAGAGGAAGCAGCAAAATATGGTGGCAGAAGTGTCAGCCCAGCCTTTCCAAGCTTCTCCATCGCCCCCATTCCCGACAAACATTTCTGCCTTCCCCTGGAGCTGCGGGGAAAGCTCCCTGGAGAGCTGTGTGGGGAGGGGCCAGGCGGTGCACGGTGTGACCACGTGGCTGCCAGGGCTGTGCTCTTGTCCTCACCTCTGCTGGTCTTGACCCACCTGCAGCGGCCGCGTCGCCAAGGAGGTGATGGAGTCCAGCGCCAAGATCAAGAGGGAGCCCCCCGAGATTCACCGGTAAGAGCCCGGCAGCAGCTCCCAGGGGTGGGTGCCTGGGGTGGGAGCATGGCCAGAGCGCTGCCGTGTGCCCGGGGCGCTGGCTCCATCCTGGCTCTGACCCTGTCCCCGCTCCCGTCCCCAGGGCCGGGCTGGTGCCGAGCCGGAGCTGCCCCTCCATCACGCACGGCCCCCGGCTGAGCAGCGTGCCCCGCACCCGGCGGAGAGCCGTCCACATCTCCATCATGGAAGGTAGGACAGGCGGCAGCGCTGCCGGACACGCTGGGGCGCGGGAGTGGGGACACGCACACCTGTGAGCACACACAGGGACGGGGCACACAGACACACACAGGTACACACACACAGACGGGCACACACACACGGGTACACAGACACACACACAGACACACACACAGACACACACACAGACGGGCACACACACACAGACACACACAGATACACACACACAGACGGGCACACACACACGGGTACACAGATACACACACAGACGGGTACACAGACACACACACAGACGGGCACACACACACGGGTACACAGATACACACACAGACGGGTACACAGACACACACACAGACGGGCACACACACACGGGTACACAGATACACACACAGACGGGTACACAGACACACACACAGACGGGCACACACACACGGGTACACAGATACACACACAGACGGGTACACAGACACACACACAGACGGGCACACACACACGGGTACACAGATACACACACAGACGGGTACACAGACACACACACAGACGGGCACACACACACGGGTACACAGATACACACACAGACGGGTACACAGACACACACACAGACGGGCACACACACACGGGTACACAGATACACACACAGACGGGTACACAGACACACACACAGACGGGCACACACACACGGGTACACAGATACACACACAGACGGGTACACAGACACACACACAGACGGGCACACACACACGGGTACACAGATACACACACAGACGGGTACACAGACACACACACAGACGGGCACACACACACGGGTACACAGATACACACACAGACGGGTACACAGACACACACACAGACGGGCACACACACACGGGTACACAGANCACACAGACGTGCACACACACAGGTACACAGAGAGACATGTACACACACAGACGCTTACACACACATGAGTACACAGACACACACGTGCACACACACACATACATGTACACACACACGTGCACACACACACGTACACACAGACACACGCATGTCCAGCTGAGGCTGCAGCCCCAGTGGCTTGTCCTCAGAAAGGCTGGTGTCCCACCAGGCTGGAGCGGGGCGGCTGCTTCTCCCCATCCTGGGGCTGTGTCAGAGTAGGATGCACTGGGAAGGAAGTCTGGCAAAAGGCAAAACAGTGGGAGCAGTTGTGGAGCTGCCCCACAGGGCTGGGGACATGCTGGGGGCTGTGGCTGTGTTGCTGGTGGTGGCTCTTTTACCTGCTGGTGACAGCAGTGTCTGACTCCAAGTGACATGGCTGTTCCCTGCTCCTGGATGGGCTGCGGGGCCAACCCTGCCCCAGCACAGCCACTCCGATCCTGGTCCTGGTCCTGGAATTTGGGCAGGCACGGGGGCTGCCTGCCCCAAGGGGCGGGATTTAATTCTACCAAGGGATCCCAGGGTTGGTGTCTGTGCCAGTTTTGGGGATGGAAGCAGACAGGGTCACCTCTGCCACCCAGTTACATGTGACAGCCTCTCCCCCACATGCCGTTGTGAAGCAGCCAGAGCATTAAATCACCTCCCACCATAAATCACCCCGAGCTGGTACCACCCCTTTGCTTTTCCTCACTCTCACTTCAGCTCGGTCCCGTGAGAATGCAGGTGCCCAAAATAGTGCTGACCCCGGGGCCAGCAGCAGTGCCACTTGCAGAGCCGTCCCTGCACTCCTTGTGTCCCTGTCCCCTGGACCACCATGGTGAAGTGCCTCGTAAAGATTAAAACCAGGGTCAGCGTCCACCTGTGGCTCATCAACCACTGCTGCCGGGAGGTGCGGGTCCGGGTGCTGGCCCTGGGGCCGCGGCTGCTGTCCCGGGCCCTGGGGATTCTGCCGCTGCTCCCGGCTGTCCCCAGCCTTGGCCACGATGATCCGTATGGCCATGGGGACCCACCTGAGCCAGGTAACGCTGCGCCGTGGGGTCTGGGCTCTCCTGAAGTGTCCCCGGGGATCCCCATGGACTGTGGTCTCTGTAGTCAGCTGGTGACCACAGCCCTGGGAGCAGGTGGAATGCAGGAATGTGGTTTGTAGGATATGCATGGCAGAGAGTGGGCTGGGGTCTCCGATGCTGGCTGGACTCCAGGTTGTTACTACCACAAAGCAGCTCTGGTGGTGGGGCTGGACTCAGATTTCCCAGGATTTTCTAGCTTCTGATGTCAGTCCTTTGGAAGCAGATGGCAGGAGGGTTTGGGTCTGGGGGGCCAGCACCGCTCTCACTGTGGTGATGGCAGGGAACCTCCTCAGTGGGTGTCCCCCATGTCAGGGACGCAGTGGGAGCCACACGGAATGTTCCCATGAGAGGGGAGAGCACAGAGCTGGCAGGGTGAGAGCCAGGGTGAGAGGTGTTCCCTCCTCACCGCCCGGGAGCCCCAGCACCACTGCGGCACTCGTGCTA